>CM061224.1:92416650-92786209 GCA_030844895.1 Ambrosia x helenae | reverse complement strand
CGAAACTCTTATCGGCACCAGAATCAAATAAGACAGAAACATAGCGATCATTAAGAAGGAACGTACCGGTAACTGTGTCTGGATCCTGCCTAGCCTCTGCAGATCCAATGACGAAAGCACGTGCAGTCCTGCCTCCGCCGCCATTGTTCCCGTTTACGTTTCCGTTCTTCCCATTGTCGCCCTGTTTCAGCTTGGGACAGTCACGCTTGAAATGTCCCGTGTCGCCGCAGTTAAAACACCCTGCCTCCCCTGAGCAGCAGAGCAGGAGCAGGAGTAGGGGTACGAGCTTGGGCCGACGGAAGTGTTGCCCTGCAATCCTTAGCCAGGTGTCCAAGCTGGTTGCACCGATGACAGCGTGCCTTATCACAGTTCCCGAGTGATGGTAACCACACGGTTACACTTGGGATGCTTCCCGATATACCCACCTGTCTTCTGCCCGAAGACGATCCAGACGACTCAAACTTCTTTGCCGCTGAGACGCGCCGGTACAACACTCTTTTCCCCATACCATCCCACTTCCTCTTGTTCCCCTCAGTAACCTTCACAGCAGCACCCTTGGGTGGCAAAAACACCTTCTGCCACCTTCAGGTTAGTCATCCGATGGGTTGATCGGACAACTTCAAGCAATAGTGGGAAATTCCCAAGCAGCCAACCAAACCGCAATCCCTGTACTCGGTGTGTGCAAATCCGGGCACAACAACCGCCAGCTCATTCCTCCTCACAGTGTACTCTTCAATCTCCGACCCAACCATCTTGTAGCTCCAGACTTCATGTTCCAACTTCTATATCTCCTCTCTCGACAGTACTCACCCTCAACAGCTGCACAATCCGCCCAAGGCATAGCAATAGCCTCCCCTATCCCATGTTCTGAGTGGTAGCATTTCCACCACACAGTGCAGGCCCCCGCAAATGTCGCAGTAGCATACTTCACGCCGGTCCCCAGCAGGACAGTTACACATACGAACACAGACTCCAACCTTCTCCTGCCATCGGAGCAGTCCCACCGCTCCTCAGTTCCAGCGAAGTTATGGGGGCCCTACTTCCCTAAAACTTCGTTATAAGAAGCACTGAGGTGGGGGTAGATTGGCACCAACACCTGAAACATGGTATACGAGTAAAACACAAACGAAAGGACACGAATCCCAAAAATGAGGCAAGGTCGAGAGAAATCAACTCACCACCCATGCATTAATCCCAGCCTGGAAATTAGCCATAGCCATGTTTCACTTGCTGCTGTAGCAAGTTGTCACAACCCTCAAAATCCACTTGCGGAGTTTTACCGCGAGGCGCATGACAAAACAGGATCCAAACCAACGATCACAATAAACAAGTCTAAATGAATATAATGCAATTTCAAAACATAGTTTAAAAATCCCCGTTTACAGCGGAAGCTTATTCAAAACAGTATCTCAAAAGGTAAACTAAATGTTCAACATATGAAAACCATGCGACTCTACTAGACGCCGTGCAGACGCGTGCGTCCTAGTCCAGTAGTGCTAACCTTAGCGACCTGAGAAAACATGTAAAAGTTTACGTCAGCACACAAAATGCTGTGAGTTTACAGGTTTTGGTAATCCAAGTACCAAGTCAACCTGTCCATACATAGACAAATCGAAAACCAGTGTACGCTAGCTAGGCGTATGTTTTGCTACTACCACGATTGAAAAACCATTACTAACTCGTAACCAAATATGTGCCCGATGTAGTAACCCTGTTGTTCCTGTTGTTCCTGTTTGAGACAATATGCACCCGCCGACCCTCCAAGTCGACGAGCGGGGTTGGTCACCCCAATAGCGCTATTCACATTTCCCCGTTGTGCAAACCCGCACATTCATGGTTCCCCCCGGGACTCCAAAGATCGTGTAGTACACAATAGAAACCCATAGTATGACAGTAGTTACCAAATAATCGTTTTAACACATGTTTTCTCCCCCGAAAATGTGTAAACCAGTTTAAAAGAGGGGCCGTAAACTCACCTTAAGTTGCGTTACTCCTTAACACGAGTAAACTCAGCTGCTATGCTAGTCCCGTAAAGCGGCGACCTAA
This sequence comes from Ambrosia x helenae, assembly GCA_030844895.1. Classification (NCBI taxonomy): domain Eukaryota; kingdom Viridiplantae; phylum Streptophyta; class Magnoliopsida; order Asterales; family Asteraceae; genus Ambrosia; species Ambrosia x helenae. Next base: position 92,784,163 of record CM061224.1, on the reverse strand, counting down.
CATATGACAGTTACAAGTACTTAGACTAATAACCCGCAGGTTAGTTAGTCCCTAGATGTCCAGACCATAACCAAGTTCGTTTGAAAACACCGTGACCGTTTAACTGACCCAAAGTACAAGACTCGACATCCCATTGGTGACCCGAGACTCCCCGTGTTATGTTTACGCTCTCAAACATGCAATCATGCAATCACACTTAACATACGTTAACGCACAACAAGTTATAGCACATAGTTCACGTATCACCCGAATTACATTCAACATATGTTTCCAAGTTATTAGATATGTTACGGGGTTCCTAGCATGTTCCTACATGTCAAATCGGGTCTCGGGATGCTAATTTACACTTACAGCAGCAGTACACGCGATTAGGAAAAGTCAACTAGCATTTAGGTTGGTCAACTGGCATTTAGGAAGGCTAATCGCATGTAACTACTAGCATTTAGGGCTGATTGCATGTAAACTACACATTTAGGGCTGATTGCATGTAACTACTAGCATTTAGCCCTCTACTCGCATGAACATAGGCATTAGGACCTCCGTTATAGGCGATTGGCCCCCTAATCGCCTCTAACATAGGCGATTAGGGTTGCTAATCGCCTGTAACCTTGCTGTTCCGGTTTTTCGCGCGTTTAACGCTCCAAATCAGATCCAGAACGTGTGTAACCACCCAATATCATACCCAACACTATTCTAAACATGTTCAAACCAAAATCCTTCGTTTAACCTCGTATTATCAGTCCTGCATGCAACCATGTAATCCAACACCATACACATAGCATGAACCATCACATTAACATGCATAACTATAACCCTAATAATCAATTCTCAGATTTTATCATCAAATATCATTAGTATTCTGATTAACCTAATAACATGTCAATCCTTCATCTTGAATCATAAAACCCTAGCTTTCTAATCATAAACACACCATAACACATGTATACTAGTTAAAATCCGATTAACAACACTTATTAACGATTTTCAGAAAGCTTTTCCGTTTTAGAACAGGTCTGGACTATTAGGGATTGAATAAATACGTTTATAAGATTGCATGGATGGAAACCAAACCTTAGATTTGTAAAAGAATGATGGATAAGCTTGAAACCTTATGTTTTGATCAAAAATCGCGTTCCAGAGGTTGTGTGTGTGTTGGGGCGGGTTATGGGACGACTAGGGTTTGTATAATGAAGTTTAGGAGGTCAAGTATGGTATTTATAGTCGTTTTTAGTCGTCCAGCCCGTAACACGCGATTATGCAGCCTTTACACGCGATTAGGAAGCCTAATCGCATGTAAGTTCCATGCAATTGGGGCCTAATCGCATGAACAGTCATGCGATTGTCCCTACTCGCCCTAAAAGGGCCTACTACGCCTCCCTTATAGGCGATTAGGCCTCCTAATCGCCTATAGGGGCTGGTTTTCGTGTGTTTTTGCGCGTTAAACCCCGTTTTAACATATGTTAACACATATTCACATACCGACAAGTCACATAAATGATTGTAAACACATAACACATGTAAATACACATATTCACACTCGTTCACCAATTCCCGAGACTCGAGACTTGTATGTTCCGTATGCCCTGACGATCCTACAAATCGTCACCGTTTGTACACTTGGTTAAGGACTGACATCTAATGAACCTCTAGACCAACATCCAATGATCTTCTAGACTAAACCGATAGTTCCCGAACCATAACCCGACTTAACTAACCCAGTTAAGTACAATATACGCGTGACTCGCTAAGGTAGACTTTCATCTAGACAACGTTGTTAACCAGAATTTGCCGGGTGTCACATCATCCCCACGTTAAAAGAATTTTCGTCCCGAAAATTGCACAAGTACCAAAAGAACAAAAGAAATAACGAAGGGAACAAACAAAAGATAGAAACCAAAGAGAGATTTACCCGAGTTGTCACATCATCCCCACGTTAAAAGGAATCTCGCCCCGAGATTCATTCAGCTGCAGAAGAGACATATCTCGACGACGAACGCTTCCTTAGGAAAGAGATGAGGATACTTAGACTTCATCTGATCCTCCCGTTCCCAAGTGTACTCTGGTCCCCGGTTCGAGTTCCACCGAACCTTAACGATGCGAATCTTGCTGTGACGTAGGCTACGAATCTTGTAATCAAGGATCTCCACAGGTTCTTCCACAATCCGAAGACGATCATCAACCTTGATCTCTTCCAGTGGAACAATGAGAGACTCGTCAGCCAGACACTTCTTCAAGTTGGACACATGGAAGACGTTATGTACGTTACCCGAGCTCCGTCGGTAATCAAGACGATATGCCACCGGTCCAATCCGTTCCAGGATCGTAAATGGACCGACATACCGAGGGTTGAGTTTGCCACGCTTCCCAAAGCGTATGACGCCCTTCCATGGTGAGACTTTTAGAAGTACTTTGTCATAACTTGGAATTCCAATGGTTGCGACGCTGATCGGCATAACTCTTTTGCCGATCCCGTGCCGCTGCCAACCGGTTACGAATCTGTACGATCTTTTCCGAAGTTTCGTACACTAGTTCAGGCCCAGTGAGTTGACTCTCACCCACTTCAGCCCAACAAAGAGGAGAACGGCATTTCCGTCCGTACAGTGCCTCGAACGGAGCCGCCTTGATGCTCGTGTGATAACTGTTGTTGTACGAGAATTCTACTAACGGTAGATGAGCTTCCCAACCCTTGCCAAAATCGATTACACATGCCCGCAGCATGTCTTCCAAAGTTTGAATCGTGCGCTCACTTTGACCGTCAGTCTGTGGATGATAAGCCTGTACTCATGTCTAGTTGGGTACCCAAAGCCTTGTGCAAAGACTTCCAGAAGTGAGAAGTAAAATGGGAGTCACGATCCGAGATAATAGAAACTGGCACCCCGTGCTTAGAAACAACCTCCTTCAAATAAAGACGAGCCAAACGATCCATGGTGTCGGTCTCCTTAATAGCAAGAAAATGGCTGATTTCGTCAACCGATCGACAATCACCCATATCTTGTCATTCCCGCTTGGTGATTTAGGATTGCGTGACAAAATCCATAGTAATCCGTTCCCATTTCCATTCCGGAATTTCAGGTTGTTGCAAGAGACCCGACGGTTTCTGGTATTCCACCTTGACCTTAGCACAGGTCAAGCATTTGCTCACGTATGAGGCTATATCCGACCTCATGTTTGGCCACCAGTAAAGCACCTTCAGATCTTGATACATCTTATCCGAACCAGGATGAATAGAATACCGGGACTTATGAGCCTCATCAAGGACAAGCTCCCGTAGTCCCCCAAATAAAGGAACCCATATGCGTTCTGCGAAGTAGTGCAGGCCATCAGGCCTTCGCTCGAGGTGCTTGTCGGCACCGTGCATAGTTTCAGCTTTAAGGTTTTCCTCCTTCAAAGCTTCTAACTGAGCAGAACGGAGTTGATCAGGTAGAGATGAATGAATGGTGAGCTGCAACGCCCGAACGCGACGAGGTTTAGTCGATTCCTTCCTGCTCAAGGCGTCTGCTACAACATTCACCTTGCCAGGATGGTACTTAATAGCACAATCATAGTCGTTCAGAAGTTCAATCCAACGACGCTGCCGTATGTTCAAGTGTTGTTGGTCGAAAATATGTTGGAGACTCTTGTGATCGGTGTAGATGGTGCATTTGGTACCGTACAAGTAATGTCTCCAAATTTTCAACGCGAATACCACGGCACCTAACTCCAAGTCATGGGTGGTGTAGTTCTTCTCGTGCACCTTGAGTTGACGAGAAGCATACGCAATCACTTTCTCGCGTTGCATCAACACACAACCGAGACCATGAATAGAAGCATCACAGTAAACAACGAAATCATCAGGGCCTTCAGGTAAAGACAAAATAGGAGCAGAACACAGTTTAGACTTCAGTTCTTGAAACGCCGACTCTTGTGGTTCACCCCAGTCGAATTTCCTATCCTTCTGCGTGAGAGTGGTCAGGGGTTGAGCGATCTTCGAGAACCCCTGAATGAAACGACGATAGTAGCCCGCAAGGCCTAGGAATTGCCGCACCTCAGTTGGCGTCTTAGGTGCTCCCCAATCCTTGATCGCTTCGATCTTAGCTGGATCGACATGAATCCCTAGTTCATAAACACATGTCCTAGGAACTGAACTTCGCGTAACCAAAAGTCACACTTTGAGAACTTGGCGTAAAGTTGTTCCCGTCGCAAAAGTTCCAAAACTAACCGCAGATGTTCCTCATGTTCGGTCTCGTTCTTAGAGTAAATCAGGATGTCATCAATAAACACGATGACGAACTTGTCAAGATAGGGTTTGCAAACACGATTCATCAAATCCATGAAAACCGCCGGTGCGTTCGGGAGACCGAAAGGCATGACCAAGAATTCGAAATGGCCATAACGTGTTCGAAAGGCAGTCTTTGCAACGTCAGCCTCCCGTACGCGCAACTGGTGATAACCGGACCTCAAGTCGATCTTGGAATAGTAACTAGAACCCTGAAGTTGGTCGAATAGATCATCAATACGTGGAAGAGGATAACGGTTCTTGACGGTCAATTTGTTCAGTTCTCTGTAGTCCACACACAATCGGAAACTTCCATCCTTCTTCTTAACAAATAGAATCGGGGCTCCCCAAGGGGAAGAACTTGGTCTGATGAAACCCTTGTCCAAGAGTTCCTGTAACTGACTAGACAATTCCTGCATCTCAGGAGGTGCAAGACGGTAGGGGGCTCGAGCAATAGGAGCAGCCCCTGGTACAAGATCAATACCAAACTCGACTTGACGATGGGGAGGAAGACCAGATAAATCATCGGGAAAAACATCGGGAAACTCGCGTACAACTGGAATATCGTCGATCTTCTTCTCATCACCAGAGGAAACAGATAAAAGTGCCAAAACGGCTGGATAACCCTTTCGAAGACACTTAAGGGCTTTCATGCTAGAGATGATATTCAGCGGAACACCACCCTTGATACCGTACACAGAAAGGAATTCTCCATCAGGGAGAGGAATCCGAATAACCTTGTCATAGCAGACAATCTCCGCGCGATACAAAGACAACCAATCCATACCTACCACCACGTCAAAACTACCCAAAGGTACCGGCATAAGGTCGATGGGGAACGATAAACCCGACAACTCTAATTGACACTCCCGAAGGACACTAGTAGCTTCAATCTTTTTACCGTCAGCCAACTCAATAATATACTTAGTCTCTAATGGTACGGTACTACATCTAGCAGTCGACTAACTTCCATGGATACAAAACTCTTGTCGGCACCAGAATCAAATAATACACTAACAGAACGGTTATTGAGAAGGAACGTACCGGTAACTGTGTCAGGATCCTGTCTAGCCTCAGCGGCTCCAATGACGAAGGCGCGTGCATTCCTGCCACCGCCCCCGTTGTTCCCATTTCCGTTGTTTCCACCCTGCTTCAGTTTTGGGCAATCCTTCTTGTAATGCCCAGTCTCACCACAGTTGTAACATCCTTGTCTTCCCGTAGTCCCTTGAGTAGTCGGAGCTGAGTTAGTAGTCGGGGCCTGGGTCGATGGAAGTGTAACCCGACAATCTTTAGCAAAATGCCCAATTCGCTGGCAGCGATGACAACGGTTACTGTCGCAGTTCCCTTGATGATGACGTCCACACTTGTTACATTTAGGCAGTTTCCCCGCATAACCACCCTGCTTGTTACCCGAAGAAGAAGAACCCCCATTATCAAACCTCTTACCCTGCTGTGCAGGCCCAGATCCTTTCCCTTCATTATCCCACTTGCGCTTGTTGTTCTCTGGGGCCTTGACAGTCGAACCCTTAGCAGGCAAAATACCCTCATTCACCTTCAAGTTGGTCATCCTATGAGCTGATCGGACCACCTCTGCGTATGTAGGATGATTTCCTGCAGCCACTAACCCTGCGATTTTCGGTACTAACCCCGAGACATAGTGTTCATCCTCATGTACTCTAGCACATGCAGATCAGGACACAGCACTGCCAACTCGTTACGCCTCACAGTATACTTCTCAATTTCAGACCCAATCATCTTGAGGTTCCACACTTCGTGCTCTAACTTCTGCACCTCTTCCCTCGGACAGTACTCACGCTTCAGCAGTTGAACAAAGTTCTCCCAAGGCATAGCATACGCCTCCCCAATACCCATATTCTGGGTGATGTTATTCCACCAAGTCAATGCAACATCCTGGAATAACGCAGCAGCATACTTAACCCGATCTTTGGGAGACAGTTACACATCAGAAACACTGACTCCACTTTTTCCAACCACCTGAGTAAGCTCACCGCACCCTCAGTGCCAGAGAATTCCTGGGGCTTACAGTCCCGAAACATCTTGTAGGTACACATGGGTGGGGGTGGGTTAACAGGACCACCTGAAATGAAATGCGTGAGGAATCACGACGAATGTAAACAAGGTTCACTAATGAGGCAAAGAAAATGGATAAATCAATTTACCACCACCGTTGTGCCCTAACTGAAAGGCAGCTTGGAGCAAGTTGTTCAGATCAGCCTGCGATAGGTTAATACCTCCACGACCACCAGCACCACCGCGACCACCACCACGTCCACCATTGCGACCACCTCCACGTCCTCCTCGTACTCCAGACATGATTCTGGCAGAAAGAACGAGAAAATTTAGTTTCGCAGATAAAGATAACCACTAATGTTTATCAGATCAAAGCTAGATCCAATCCAGGACTATCCCTTCAAACCCAGAGCTCACTAGGGCTTCCATGCATTTCGGTTTATGATTTGGTGTGCACCCAAAATGATAAACCGCTCTACATGGTCCTCCAAGTGTTCTCCTAGTTCAAAGTTCAAATCACCGAACATAGACTCTTAGCTATACACCGTAATACTATGATAGTTTATGGCAAATGTTTCTATTGGAGTACGAAAGGAGAAGTCCGAGCCTTGGACAAATCTCAAGAGTATACAAGTTACCCCAACATACTACACTGCCTAGAAAGCAAGTAACCCAACCTAAGATAGAACGGATGATGTAACGTAGAAAGACCAAATGATTTAGAGACACCCCGACAAGACCATACGTAAACCACCATAATGTTTAGTACCATGTGATCGTCTAGTGTGTGCGACTCGGCTATAGACTAGACTCTACATGCAGTCCTAGTTCACTATAACCATTGGCTCTGATACCAATCTGTCACACCCTCAAAATCCACTTGCGGAGTTTTACCGCGAGGCGCATGACAAACCAGGATCCAAACCAACGATCACAATAAACAAGTCTAAATGAATATAATGCAATTTCAAAACATAGTTTAAAATCCCCGTTTACAGCGGAAGCTTATTCAAAACAGTATCTCAAAAGGTAAACCAAATGTTCAACATATGAAAACCATGCGACTCTAACTAGACGCCGTGCAGACGCGTGCGTCCTAGTCCAGTAGTGCTACCTTAGCGACCTGAGAAAACATGTAAAAGTTTACGTCAGCACAAAAATGCTGGTGAGTTTACAGGTTTTGTAATCCAAGTACCAAGTCAACCTGTCCATACTATAACAAATCGAAAACCAGTGTACGCTAGCTAGGCGTATGTTTTGCTACTACCACGATTGGAAAACCATTACTAACTCGTAAACCAATATATGTGCCCGATGTAGTAACCCTGTTGTTCCTGTTGTTCCTGTTTGAGACAATATGCACCCGCCGACCCTCCAAGTCGACGAGCGGGGTTGGTCACTCCCAATAGCGCTATTCACATTTCCCCGTTGTGCAAACCCGCACATTCATGGTTCCCCCCGGGACTTCCAAAGATCGTGTAGTACACAATAGAAACCCATAGTATGACAGTAGTTACCAAATAATCGTCTTAACACATGTTTTCTCCCCCGAAAAGTGTAACCAGTTTAAAAGAGGGGTCGTAAACTCACCTTAAGTTGCGTTACTCCTTAACACGAGTAAACTCAGCTGCTATGCTAGTCCCGTAAAGCGGCGACCTAACATATGACAGTTACAAGTACTTAGACTAATAACCCGCAGGTTAGTTAGTCCCTAGATGTCCAGACCATAACCAAGTTCGTTTGAAAACACCGTGACCGTTTAACTGACCCAAAGTACAAGACTCGACATCCCATTGGTGACCCGAGACTCCCCGTGTTATGTTTACGCTCTCAAACATGCAATCATGCAATCACACTTAACATACGTTAACGCACAACAAGTTATAGCACATAGTTCACGTATCACCGAATTACATTCAAACATATGTTACCAAGTTATTAGATATGTTACGGGGTTCCTAGCATGTTCCTACATGTCAAATCGGGTCTCGGAATGCTAATTTACACTTACAGCAGCAGTACACGCGATTAGGAAAAGTCAACTAGCATTTAGGTTGGTCAACTGGCATTTAGGAAGGCTAATCGCATGTAACTACTAGCATTTAGGGCTGATTGCATGTAACTACTAGCATTTAGGGCTGATTGCATGTAACTACTAGCATTTAGCCCTCTACTCGCATGAACATAGGCGATTAGGGACTCCTTATAGGCGATTGGCCCCCTAATCGCCTCTAACATAGGCGATTAGGGTTGCTAATCGCCTGTAACCTTGTTGTTCCGGTTTTTCGCGCGTTTAACGCTCCAAATCAGATCCAGAACGTGTGTAACCACCCAATATCATCCCAACAACTATTCTAAACATGTTCAAACCAAAATCCTTCGTTTAACCTCGATTATCAGTCCTGCATGCAACCATGTAATCCAAACACCATACACATAGCATGAACCACCACATTAACATGCATAACTATAACCCTAATAATCAATTCTCAGATTTTATCATCATAATAACATTAGTATTCTGAATTAACCTAATAACATGTTAATCCTTCATCTTGAATCATAAAAACCCTAGCTTTCTAATCATAAACACACATAATACATGTATACTAGTTAAAATCCGATTAACAACACTTATTAACGATTTTCAGAAAGCTTTTTCCGTTTTAGAACAGGTCTGGACTATTAGGGATTGAATAAAAACGTTTATAAGATTGCATGGATGGAAACCAAACCTTAGATTTGTAAAAGAATGATGGATTAAGCTTGAAACCTTATGTTTTGATCAAAAATCGCGTTCCAGAGGTTGTGTGTGTGTTGGGGGCGGGTTATGGGACGACTAGGGTTTGTATAATGAAGTTTAGGAGGTCAAGTATGGTATTTATAGTCGTTTTTAGTCGTCCAGCCCGTAACACGCGATTATGCAGCCTTTACACGCGATTAGGAAGCCTAATCGCATGTAAGTTCATGCAATTGGGGCCTAATCGCATGAACAGTCATGCGATTGGTCCCCTACTCGCCCCTAAAGGGCCTACTCGCCTCCCTTATAGGCGATTAGGCCTCCCTAATCGCCTATAGGGCTGGTTTCGTGTGTTTTGCGCGTTAAACCCCGTTTTAACATATGTTAACACATATTCACATACCGACAAGTCACATAATGATTGTAAACACATAACACATGTAAATACACATATTCACACTCGTTCACCAATTCCCGGGACTCGAGACTTGTATGTTCCGTATGCCCTGACGATCCTACAAATCGTCACCGTTTGTACACTTGGTTAAGGACTGACATCTAATGAACCTCTAGACCAACATCCAATGATCTTCTAGACTAAACCGATAGTTCCCGAACCATAACCCGACTTAACTAACCCAGTTAAGTACAATATACGCGTGACTCGCTAAGGTAGACTTTCATCTAGACAATGTTGTTAACCAGAATTTTGCCGGGTGTCACACAAGTTGTTCAGCTCAGCTTGGGTCATGTTGATGTTCCCACGACCACCGCCTCCCGCACGACCACCGCCGCCAGCACGGCCACCACCGCCACCACGACGTCCACCACCGCGAGCACCAGACATGATCTAACAAATCAAGAAATCGAAGGATTCAGATTCACTTCCAGTGTCAACCACTAGAGATTTACAAGAGTTAACCTAGGGACAAATCCAGGACTATACATCCAAACTCGAAGTCCATCGGGATTTTCATGCATTCCAGTTTATTATTTCGTGTGCACCCGAAATGATAAACTGCTCTACATGGTCCTCCAGCTGTACTCCGAATCCAGACCCCAATCACCGAATATTGTCGCCTAGTAACGTGTTACGATAGGTGCAAGTATAAGAAGGCATGTGTGTGCTAGAATCAACAATCAACCCCTCCTTCTTCAGTCCAGAAGAAGACAAGAGTAGGTAAGAACCCAAATAAAAGCGGATGATGTAACAGAGAAGTATGATGATGTAAGGACACCCCGACAACGTTAGTACGTATCCCACTAATGGACTCAAAGTATGTGACCGTCTAGTGTGTGCGACTCGGCTATAGACCAGACTCTACATGCAGTCCTAGTTCACTATAACCATTGGCTCTGATACCAATCTGTCACACCCTCAAATTACCACTTGCGGAGTTTTTACCGCGAGGCGCATGACAAACCAGGATCCAAGTCAACGATCACAATAAACAACTCTATATGAAATACATAAATCCAAAAACAACGATTTTATAAGCGGAAGCATTTAAGAATTTAATCAGCTACAACAGTGTTCCAAAGTATTCAAGACACTTATTTCAAAACATGCAACTAAGCCTAGACACCCATGCAGACTCGTGCGCCTAGTTCCATTCGTTGCTACCTTAGCGACCTGAGAAAAACATGCCAAAAAGTCGTCAACATATAATGCTGGTGAGTTCACAGGTTTGTTCAATACGTTATCAAAATGTTACCAGAATGTTACCATGTCCATACTATATCCATGTTACCAAGTACGCTAGCTAGGCGTATGTTTTGTTACTACTACGATTGGAAAACCATTACTAGACTGTTACCATGTGTTCAGCCCGATGTGTTGTAGCCACGCTACGAGTGTTACCAGTTCGAGACAATATGCACCCGCCCGGCCCTCCAAGCCGTCGAGTGGGGTTTGTCAAGCCCAATAGATCTATCCACATTTCCCCCGTTGTGCATCCCCGCACATTCATGGTTTCCCCCGGGACTTTAAAAGATCGTATAGTACACAAGTTTAAAACCATAGTATGACATATGTTACCAAAATAGTTTAGTGCATGCTTTCTCCCCCAAAGATTAAAGCAGTAAAAGTGGGGCCGTGAACTCACCTTAAATAGCGTTCTTCGGTTACAAGTAAAGATGTTAAGCTCTTGATAATCCCTCTACCGGAGATCTATCAAAATGTTCACATAAGTGTTCCGACTAATAACCATAAGGTTATCTAGTCCCCGATTGTCCAGATCGTAACCAAGTATGTTTTAAAACGTGTTTAAATGTTTAACCGACACACTAGACCGACCCGACATCCCGTTTGGTGATCCATTACCCTAACTAATCAAGTACACATAGATTACACACAAGGTTCACGCATAAAACACTTAGTTTGTATCAAAAATCTCATTTCTGCATCAGAACGGTCGAACCAGTCAGTTTAAGTCTCCTTCGCCCGTTTTAAGTCTCCTTCGCCCGTTTTATATTTCGTTCGACCGTTTGATGCCTCCTTCGACCATTCAGCCACTTTCACCCAACAAAACCCAGGTTCGACCCTAGATTCTCTCCTTCGCACCTTCGATCGGTCGAAGGAGTCCAGGTTCGCCCCTGTTTTGCAAATTTTCCTAAAAACGCTTCAAACACATTCAAAACGACTCGAAACATCATCAAACACAGCAGTCAAGCATGAATAACTTATCCCTACAAAACCCCACTGATTTCCCCCGATAATACGTCCATTTCAGCCCTTTCCCAAAATTGTAAAAATTATGGAAACGTCACTATCATGCATGGATAATTTGCCCAATTTGGAACTTTTGAAATCGATCCGTATTCAACTTAAAATGCTCAGTTTGTCGAGTGTTCGATCTTTCCCTATTAGTTCTATTGATCATAAATATCATGCATCAAGTCTAGATTTGTTAAAACCCCCAAATACCCATAATATCATCATTTATCCAATCCTAACCCTAAACAACAATAACTTAGCATCAATAACAATCCTATATCATGCTTCTATCACAGATACAGCAGCAAATCATTGAACAACACATAACACCACATAATACACAATTTACATATGTTTATCATCATGAAGACCTATGTCAAATGATAATGTTTTGGTTTAGAAAGATGTTTAAAAGGTTTTTAATCATGAAAACACCCTTAGAACAGATCCGGACAATTAGGGTTAGATGAAAACGAATTAAAATGCTTTTAAAAAGGTTTAGGATTAAGAACACACCTTGGATTCTTGTTTAGATGTTGTAGATAGGTTAGATTATGAAAAAGAAGAGCAAAAACTCCTTCCTTAGTGATTAAAATCGTTTGAGAGTGTTTTGAGACGGTTAGGGTTTGTGAAATGATGAAAAATGACAAAGTTTGGTATTTATACTAATCCTCCTTCGCCCCAACTCAATGGTCGAAGGTGGCCTCCTTCAACCCTTCCACAGGGTCGAATGAGCCCTGTCCTGGTCAAATGGAATTCTTTCAATTCCACATCCCAGGTTCGCCCATTTACAAAGGGTCGAACCAAACAAAATGTTCTCCTTGGACCACTCGAAGTGGTCGAACCAGAACTCATGTTTAACTAGTTTTCCAGTTTGTCGTGTTTAACGCATTCTGACACATCTTAACACATAAGCATGCATCCTTAGTCCATATTTAACATATTTAAGCATAGATAATCATTTACACATCATTTAAACACATCTATGTATATAATCCACCACACGACCCATAATCTACACATATACTTAATTAGTTCATGTAATGTCACCAACAACGGAATCCGGTACTAGTGTATTACCAAAACGACTCCCAATGGTCCTCCAGATCATTGCACCCTGGACAATCCTAACTCGACCCGACTCAACTAACCCAGTTAAGTCCGTTTATAAACGTTTCTCGCTAAGGTAGGCTTAGATGTTACTAAAATGTTTAAGCCAAACATGCCGGGTGTCACATTGCTCATGAAGTATCTCTACCATATTTGCTTGTATAAAAGTCAAGCCTACATATATCGCTCACTTTAATAGGTTGAAACGTGTCATGGGTTGGGTGTGTTGGCAAACTTCAAGCCTACATATTCATTTGTGTGCAGAAGTGTCACATCATACCATCTTGCAGCGACATAAATTTAAAAAGAAGATATAAATACATAATATATGATGTAATTTATTTACTATAAACATTGAAAGATATGTAAGTTATGTATGTGAAGAGTCACCACATTATTTATGTACTAAATACATGGCAACTATTTATAAGACTTTAACATCGATACAAACATAATAAAGACATGGATGTTATGAATGTAAAGAGTCACCACATTATTGTTAATTTCCTCATCAATTTTATAATTATGTTTAAATTAATTTCTTCAACAATTTAATATTTAGGTAGAAAGACAATTTTACGCTCTAAATGACTTCAATAAGCATTATATTATAAGCAATAAATGTTGTATTTACTTAAATTTTGCGGGTATCCTTCACTGATGCTTTATAATATACTAGTGGGGTGCCCGCACGATGCAGCGGGAAACGCAACACTTAGGTTAGTGATTAAGGGGTGCATAGGATGATTCTGTTTGAACTTGACCTATAACTCTACGCTTGGATGCAGTCGTGGCTCTTTTAAAATGAATATTATTAGTTCATAGTAAGACAGAGTCAAATTGCACTGAAACCCATATATAAAATTTTTGTAACTACGGGAATGATTATTTATTAAAGGATTATTGAAGCGAAACGAAAACTTACAATTTTAAAAGCACCTAATGAATATAGGGGAAAAAAACATTCAGTCCATCAATTTAGAATTACCTAGCAATAGCGTAATTGACTAAGAACAAAATCCTAAAATGTAATCAACTCATAATCGTCTGAATAGAACCAACATGTAAAGTCCTAATCTAATTAAACCACTCAATCCAACAATCAAAATAAGTTAAAGCAATATAAGAATTCTTTTCAAAACTCTTCTAAAATGGAGATGCAAGAATAAAACTTATAACCTGGTCGGCTCCTTTCCACTTCTAAATTGCATAACAACATAGGAAAGAGTTGATGTTGACTGAAACGGAATTTCGTTTACTAATATAATAATGATAGGAGCATCAATATCAATTAATTGTATATATGGCATATGGATTGAAATGAAACCTTTGGTCTGCTTTGGTTGTTTTATAGTGTTAAGCATCTTAAAAATAAGTTCATAATTGGATCAATTTAATAATACTTAGGTAAAAATATTATTTTATCCCTTACTAACTTCATTAGGGTATTGTACCATATGCATTATATGTTGTAGTTACTTAAATTATGTTGGAATCCTTCCCTCATGCTTTATAATATAGTATAGATTTCATAGTAAGACAGAGTCAAATTGCACTGAACCCCATATATAAAATTTTTGTAACTACGAGAATGATTATTTCGTAAAGGATTATTGAAGAGAAACGAAGACTTAGAATTTCAAAACCACCTGATGAAAATAGGGAAAAACATCTCGTCCATCGATTTAAAATTACCTGGAAATAGCATAATTGACTAAGAACAAACCCTAAAATATAATCAGCTCATAATCGCCTAAATAAAACCAACATTTAAAATCCTAATCAAACCACTCAATCCAACAATCAAAATAAGTTAAATCAATGTAAGAATTCTTTTCAAAATTCATCTAAAATGGAGATGCAAGAATAAAACTTATAACCTGATTGGCTCCTTTCCACTTATAACTTGCACAACATCATATGAAAGAGTTTATGTTGAGTGAAATGGTGAATTTCATTTACTAATATAGTAATGATAGGAGCTTCAGTTTCAATCAATTGGATTTATGGCATATTGATTGAAATGAAACCTTTGGGGTGCTTTGGTTGTTTTATAATATAGTATAGATTTCATAGTAAAACAGAGTCAAATTGCACTGAACTCCCATATATAAATTTTTGTAACTACAAGAATGATTATGTATTAAATGATTATTGAAGAGAAACAAACACTTAGAATTTCAAAAACACTTGATGAATATAGGGAAAAAAACATTCAGTCCATCAATTTAAAATTACCTGGTAAAAGCGTAATTGACTAAGATCAAAACCCTAAAATATAATCAGCTCATAATTGCCTGAATAAAACCAACATTTAAAATCCTAATCAAACCACTTAATCCAACTATCAAAATAAGTTAAAGCAATACAAGAATTCTTTTCAAAACCCATCTAAAATGGAGATGCAAGAATAAAACTTATAACCTGATTGGCTCTTTTCCCTATCTAACTCGCACAAACAACATATGAAAGAGTTGATGTTACGTGAAATGGTGAATTTCGTTTACTAATATAGTAATGATAGGAGCTTCAATTTCAATCAATTGGATTTATGGCATATTGATTGAAATGAAACCTTTGGTATGCTTTGATTGTTTTATAGTGTTAAGCAATTGATTGAAATGAAACCTTTGGTATGCTTTGATTGTTTTATAGTGTTAAGCATCTTAAAATTAAGTTGATAATTGGATCAATTTAATAATACTTAGGTAAAAATACTATTTTATCCCTTACTGACTTCATTAGGGTATTATACCATATGCATTATATATTCTAATTACTTAAATTATGTTGGAATCCTTCCCTCATGCTTTGTAATATAGTATAGATAGTATAGAAAATAAAGATTCGGATTGATTCATTAGCGTGACCGTGAATTTATGGCGTTTTGATTTCTTATTTCTTAACACAAATAACATAAGTAACTAACACATAGTTAAGTTTTTGTTTTTCTTTTAATGCTAGTGTTTAGTTTATTTTATTAATTTGAATTAGAACTTAAACAATATACAATTGCCGAAAGAAAAATAATATTGTGAACCACACTTCATACAACGTTTAACAAGAACATTAAATAGATAAACAAATACCTTAAAAGTCTTAGAACAAATATAGTTTACGTATAAAGTTATATTTGAGCATGCATATATAGATTTATAGAGTTAACTATTTCATGGTGTTCAAAGAGACCATGCTGATTGAAATTGAGGAATGTCTCCATACCCTTCTCCAACCATCCTCTCCATCATTTGTCCTTCATGTCCATTTGTTCCCTGCAACATCAGGTTTCATCCCATGCAGTAAGTGGAAGTTATATTTATAATATATTAGAAACGTATTAGCAAATCTAGAATGTTATATTTATAATTTTTGTCCGTTGTATTTAGTTAACAATATATATGATTCAAGATCAACAACTTCTTAACAAGGATAGTTAAGAAAGCCACCTGTCACCTTCATAGGGGCCATATCATCCAATTCAGTAGAGTTGAGGTCAATAGGTCATAGAACATCCTGGCTTCTGAAAGCTTCATGAAAAGAAACTAAAAATGTACAAAGAAGAGAAAAACTGTACTAATTAATTTTGAAAAATATTTTCTCATCAATAATTTTGAATATTGTTTGTTTATTGTTTTAATTGTTAGCTGCACAATTAAATTACCTCAATTTGATTCTGCAACAATCCAACATAGTTGATTATTACATCCAACATCACTGGCATTCCCATTGTATATAGCAAATAACTAAATTTAAATGGAGCAAAAAATGATATATTATGAAGATAAATTTTTGTAATTGTCAAAGAAAATATGAACAAGTAGAAAAAAAAATGTATATATGTATATAAAGATTAACTCATATCTTTATACCTTGTAGCATCCGGGAACCATATCTTGCAAGCGTCTTAACTTCTCATTGATTTTTTTCTCTTCTCATCTAATGAAGACATAAAATTTTTGGACAAAACAATGTTTCAAAGCATGAAATTAGCTCTAAGATTTTGTTTGGGGTTATGAAAAGACTATTAGCATTCAAGAAATTGATTATAATGAAGTATATATAATAATATAGATGGGGGGTTGAAAGGTCTCACATTTAAGATGCATCATAAGTTAAGTTGTATTTTGTGTTTTAAAAGTTGGACAAAAGGGCATAATTGGGATAAGATTTTAGGATGTAAGGTATTGGATTATGTTAAATTTACTAATCTACCCTCCTAAGTGTCTTAATTGTCACAACTATGCCAATAAACCCTTAATTTTTTTGCTTAAATATGTTGTACATGTTGCTTCTTAAGTTGTATGGAGGTGAAAATGACTATGTTGTACATCACTCCTCCTTTATAATGTATTATAGATTATAGATTATAGATTATAGATTATAGATATGTTAAAAACATGTGTAATTAATACCAAGAGTTTGATAAACAAAGGAAAAATGGAAATAAATAATCCCAACTATTGACTATTGGCCAATAACAGTCCCAACTACGAAAATCACCAATATTGGTCCCAACTTTCAAAAAATTGGCATGTAATGGACCGTCACTAACGGAAGCTTAACACCGTTAACCCCTGTTTATGTGGCATGCTGAGGTGTTAAAAAACTAAATTATGTGGCAAAAAAACTTATTTTAATAATATATATATATATGTTTAGGTGTAAAAAAAACAAACAAACCTGCATTTAACACCCTTCACCACCACAACCAACCCACCACCATCACCACCTGCATTTAACAAGAAATTGCCTGCCATCAAGATGAGTAAGAACAAACTGAAACCCACAAAGAGCTTCGGTTAAGCTGACATTATGGTCCACATATAGATCATCTTGTTTTCTTTTGAATTTGGGATGTTCCTTCAATTGCTCAAGTTCGATTTGGGAATTTGGGGATTTAGGGTTTTCAACATCCTCAAGTTCAATTTGGGGATTTCTAGTGGTGGTTTGAAACGATGGTGGTGATGGTTGGCAACCAGATCCGAATCTGAGCAGAATTAATGGGTGAGGATTGGTGATGGTGGCAGGTTGGTTGTGGTGGTGAAAGATGGGAAGATGGTGGTGATGGTGGTGGGTTGGTTATGGTTGTGGAACGATGGTGGTTATGGTGAACGAGGAAGAAGATGGTGGGTTGCAGATCTAAGAGAGAGAGAGAGAGAGAGAGAGAGAGAGAGAGAGAGAGGGAGAGATGGTGGCTATGGGAATGAGGAAGAAGATGGTGAATGAGGATGAAGGTTAAGTGCAGGGTTTTTTTTTAACACCTCAGCATGCCACGTATGCAGGGGTTAACGGTGTTAAGCTTCCGTTAGTGACAGTCCATTATATTTCAATTTGTTGAAAGTTGGGACCAATATTGATGATTTTCGTAGTTGAGACTGTTATTGACCAATAGTCAATAGTTGGGATTATGTATTTTCATTTTTTCCATAAACAAAATATCAAACGTTATTAGTAAACGAAAAAAATAGAATATTGACAAAACTAATATTAAATAAGTAAGAGTTGAGTAAAAAATGCTTTTTTTTAATAGAAGAGAAAAATATATATTAATATTATTATATAATGGGAGAGACAGAAAAAAAATAAAGATTATAAATCAATTATTAAATTATTTAACGAGTGAAAGACGAAAAAAAAAATCTTTCTTATATAGTAAAGATAAAGATAAAAATTAACAATAGATATAAACATTTATAGGGTGAAGTTAGTGTTCAAATGATATATTTTATGAGAAGTGTGGGAAAAATTAACAATTTATATGTAGACATCATTTTTTTTGAGTTAGTCATAATTTTTGAATTGTTTTGGCTAAAAAACACCAAATATAACTACTAAAAACACAAAATAATGTCCTATAAGCTTAAAACTTTAAACACTATACCAATAAAGTTATGCAATGTGTTTTAGTTGTGTTTTAAATTTATGGCTATAATACATTGCTTTGTGTTTTAAATTATTGTGTTTGGTGTTAGTCTACTGAAAACATAAACCTAGATTCAAAACATGATGTCTATATGTAAATTTTTAATTCTTCTCACAAAGTATGATCTTTTGTACACGAACCTAAACATATACAGAGACATACAGATATAGATCATTTGAAAACATTTTTATTAGATAAGACCTTTTTATTGTAGAATTATGTGATAATGAATTCAAATGCTATTTTTTACTCACGTATTTTTGTGATCATCATACTGAAACGTGTGATCCTTCTTACCGGTAAAAAGGATATTAGCGTAAAAAGTGTAAGAAAGATTTTGGGTTTTTAATCAAAATAAATCAATGGATGAGATTAAAATAGGAAAAGTATACGTTGAGTTTCCAAAAGAGAAAGGGAAAGGCGAAATAGGTATAATCTATAATTGTTGAGTTCCACCCCTATTTTTTAAACGTATATAACTTTTTTCATACGATATTATTTTTTTTTTTAAAATAGAGTATAAAAACAAGCATTTTATCATCTTTCATTTGCATACCCTGTTGCTATACCTTTTTTAAAAAAAAAATTGTTGGGTTGATAACTTGCGTTTAATCATGTATAACTTGCGTTTTTGTCAGATATAAGTTGCGTCTTTTATCAGGTATAACTTGTGTTTTATCATATATAACTTGCGTTTAATTATGTATAACTTGCGTTTTTTGTCAAATATAAGTTGCATCTTTTATCAGGTATAATTTGCGTTTTATCTAGTATAACTTGCGTTTAATCTTTGAGTTGTTAAACAATGATATCTACTTATTTATTTTCATTTATTATTTGCTTACATCACATGAAATCAACACTTTCTGTATTTCACCTGCTTATTTAGATAATAATCTTCAATTGTTTCTGTAATAAACTTTGAGAATTATTAATAATCAGATGTGTTTACGTTCTACAACAAGGTTGTTGACCTGACGAGATTTATTGTTTATGCATTTTCATTGATTCATAAGAAACTACCCATCTGAACTTCTTTTTATTACTTTTATCTTTTTTGACAAATTACAATGACAAATAGTTCTCAGTTAATGTATAGAACAAGCTAGTCATGAACAATGGAAAAAGTGAAGAACAGAGCATGATAAAGCTATCAACCCAGCAATTTTTTTAAAAAAGTATAGCAATAGGGTATGCAAATGAAAAATGATAAAAAAACTTGTTTTTATGGTGTATTTTTTTTAAATAATGTCGTATGAAAAAGTTATTGGTGTTTTAAAAATGAAGGTGAAACTTAAAAAAAGTCAACAATTATGGTGATGGACAATAATACTTTTTTTGGCTAGGGACATGCAGAGCCGGCCCGTATGTACTTTGAACCTAGGCTGCTGCCTTGGGCCCCCAAACTTTTGGGCCCCGTTTAAAATAAAATTTGTATATCGTATATATAGAGTTTAATATTGATCCATTTCAAAATTTTCTTTCTATCCTAGTGGTTTAAAGTCCACCTTGATTTTGTAAAGACCCATGTTCCAACCTCTACAGCAGCGCTTTTAATAAAATATCGTCTTTTCACATGCAACAATTGTAGTTTTTGAACACTCATTTTAAGGTATAAAATATTTCGGTTTAGATATTTTCTTTTCCAAGCTTGTTGCTTCGGATTTATGACAACGTTGAGTCTAAATTTATCTTTTTGGTGTTGCTAATTTCCTAAGGATAATGTTTGTTAATGACTCGAATCTGGAACCGAGCTTGATATGACCATTACCAGACCTGATCCACATGTGTCTGGGAACTCTAAAAAGGGCCCCAATTTTGGAGTTTGCTTTGGGCCCCTAAAATGGTTGAACCGGCTCTGGGGACATGTGTCATCCTCTTGTTCTTTCTTACATTTTTTACGCTAACACTTTTTTTTACGTTAGCCTCACCCTTAAAATATTCTACTCCCACTTGCTAAAGGAAAGTATGGTTTGAAAGCGATCCATGATAACTAATTTTTTTTCTATGACATGTATTAATTATGATAACCATACTTTAATTTATTGATATTATTTAATTTATTGCTGACGAGTCGCTTTTTTAAGACCAACAAAACATATCCATATTACACCATTGATCCCACCACACATTAAAATATTGGCCCGATTCCGAATCCACATAAAGGACAAGGGCCAAATCTGATCTTTCGCTCCTTCTAGCATGGAGAGCTGCTAATTGTCAGCCTTTAACTAAACTAGTCACTGTCGTGATATCCCAGTCGCTAATACCCTGGCGTATAGCCAGTCAATAAATGGTTGCCTTGGTTGATGACTTTGAGACTGAAGTTATGCTCGATCAAGTTGGTCCAAAAAGAAAATTTTGATTGCAAAATAAATATGATAAGGTTGATAGCGATTACCAAAACCATGGCAAAACAGTCGCTAATGGCCACTTGTGTAGCAGTGTTGTTTGTTTTCTAAAATGCTACAAAACACAATTTTAAGAGTATAAATTTTAATACCATCATGATCATGCCATGGGTCTGGAGGACATAAAGAAGAACAAAAAAAGCTTCCCATATATTTTAATTTTTAACTAATTATGGACTTGGTTTTTTCTAGGAAGATTTGTTAATTAAGAATGATTCGCTAAGACTACTTAATCAAACATTGATAGATCTGTCAAAAGACTACGTAAAATCATGCAAATGAACAGAAATATTGACAATGAAAGATTTGAATAATGAGAGTTTTGTGTGGACTTTTCTGCAAATTTGATATCAACCATCCTGTCATTGTCGTCAAAACACGTTTAGCAATTGAATTCCCATATAAAATGGCTACTCCGTTTTCTTCAAGTAAGGATATCTTTGTCATAGATATTTTTAGGCTCTGGTTATTCACACAACCCTTTATTTTATATACACAACCCTATACGGTCCGTATATGTTTCCCAATTATTAGAAATGATTGCCAATCATCGATTCAAGTATATATGCGTCTTTATGGGCCATATAGGGCTCTAGGCCCGTATATGGGTCTTTATGGGACTTAGAGATATTTTTTTTTTAGATTGTGTTGGAATGGATGTATTGGGTTTGTCCTCCACATGCCGTAAATGTCTATACAGCCCGTAGATAAACAACCTCTACGTCCTATAAAGAACCTCTACGATCCTTCCCCAAAACCATCTACGCCCCATAAAGGTCTTTACGGCCCGTTTATGGGCACCATCTATAGCCCATAGTGTCACACCCTCAAATTCCACGTGCGGGGTTTTACCGCGAGGCGCGTGACACACCAGGATCTCAGTCAACGATCACAATAAACATACAACAAACATGCATTCCAGATTATATTTAAAACCAAAATATAATGCTTTGAGCTGTAAACCAGCAGCGGAAGCATTCTTGTTTACAACCAAAAGACATATCATTGTTTACAAAGACATTGTTTAATATGTTTCCCAAAATAATAGACGCCGTGCATGACCTCGTGCGCCTAGTCCGACAACCGCTACCTTAGCGACCTGAGAAAACATGCCAAAAATGTCAACATATAATGCTGGTGAGTTCACAGGTTTTATTTCATAAAAGTGTTGTTATAAGTTCGGTAAGATCATTTCCCGTTACTACTATGTTATGAGAACGTTAGCTAGACGTTAAGTGTTGCTACTACTGCGGTTGGGAATCCATTACTAAACCGTATAAGTGTTGAAGCCAGCCCAGACGGACGGGATTACCGATGCCTCGGTAACCCCAAAGTATTAGAGACAATATGCACCCGCCCGGCTCCCAGCCGTCGGGTGGGGTTTGTAAGGCCCAATAGATCTATCCACATTTCCCCCGTTGTGCATCCCCGCACATTCATGGTTCCCCCTGGGACTTTCTGTAAAAGCCGCATAGTACGTAAAGTAACCATAGTATAACATGATCTATGAATAGTAATCAATTAAGTAGCATGTTTCTCCCCCGAAAGTAAAACGGTAAAAGTGGGGCTGTGACACTCACCTTGGTTTGCGTTACTTGGAAATAGTTAAGTAGTTATGTTATGATAGTCCCAAATAGCGGCGACCTATCATAAGATGTGTATAAGTATTGGACTAATAACCCGCAGGCTAACTAGTCCCCGTATGTCCAGACCGTGACCATAAACGTTTGAAAACACCTTTAACTGTTAAACCGACCGTGCCCGACAAGACCCGACATCCCATTGGTGACCCGACATCCCACGTGTTAGATAAATGCAAGACATCATGCAACATATGCAATTAAACACTTAGCACGCGCAACAATACACCTAGTCTAGCATAATGTCCAATTAACGCATAAACAGGTCCGAATACGTCTTACTAAGTCATTGGGTGTATCCCGGGGTTCCTAACATGTTCCTAGGTGTCAAATCGTGTTCCGGGATGTCAAAACGCGTTCACGACAGCAGTACATGCGATTAGGAAGGTTACACGCGAGTAGGCAATAGCCTATAGGCGATTAGGGGCCTAATCGCCTGATGTATCAGGCGAGTAGGGCCCAATCGCCCATAATCTCTGCACAATCGCCAATAGCTCAGGCGATTAGGATTCCTAATCGCCTGCAGCTGCTGTGTAACGATTTTCGCGCGTTTAACCCTCCAAATCAGATCCGAAACATGTAACAACACCCAATATCAAACCTAAATCATTTACCAACCCATTTCAAGCAAAAACCCCCAACATATCACTGATCTAGCATGTTCTATGCAATTATTTCCTAAAATGGCAAAGTACTAGGTTTCTTCTACCAACCTTATCTTTCCTTAAATGGAAATAATCAGATTTCAAACTCTACAACATGTAACTCATAAAATCTCTGATCTAACACCTTCCTAGTGTGAATCCTAACAACATTGCATCAACAATCACACCATAATCATCCTAAATCCTCAAGAACATACAAATGGGTCAAAATATGCATTTTCTTCAAAACACCATAATAATGGCTAAGATTCTAAGACAACCTTCCTAATAACCTCTACATAACAGAAGTACAATCATATCTTGAAAACATTCATGTTAAAATCACCAATAAGACCAACATTTGCATATAAACTTCACATATAACAAGCATTAAGGTGTAAACTTGGTTTTAAGACTCTTTTGAAAGGTTTTTTAAAGACACATTTGGTAAAACAAGGTCTGGAACTTTGGGGGAACTCAAAATAACAACTTTACAAAGGTTAGGGATGAAGAACACACCTTGGATTTTGCTAAAGAAAGGTGTGTAAGCTTGGGGATGGTGATTTTTGTAGCAAAATGAGTTCCAGAGGTGTTCTAAGGTGTGTGGGCGACTTGGGAGCTGCTAGGGTTGTTCTAGAGGTGTTTGGGGAGTTAAGGGTTCTATTTATAGGTGTTTTGACCCGGACCCTGCAGTATAGGCGATTAGCAGAACCTTATACGCGATTGGGGCCTAATCGCGTGTAACATCAGGCGATTAGGTCCCAATCGCCTATAACTTCTCCTACTCGCCCCTTGTTCATGCGATTAGGAGTCCTCCCCAGCTCCTAATCGCCTATAAGGTCTGGAAATGGGTTTTTGGCGCGTTAAACACTATTTTAACATATTTAAACACGTATTCACATACCGATAAGTCACATAATGATTCAAAACATATAATGCATGATATCCAACACGTTTACATCCGTTCACCAATTCCCGGGACTCGAGACTCGTGTGTGCGTTAGGCCCGGCGATTCCACGAATCGCCGATCCTTGTACCCATAGTTATGGACCGACTCCCGATGACCCCGCGGATCATCATAACGACTCCCGATAATTCCCCCGAATCATCGTACCGACTCGACTGACCTTGTTAAGGACGTAATATGCATGACTCGCTAAGGTAGACTTACTAGTTTAGTCAACGTTACTAACCTGAGTTTGCCGGGTGTCACATCATCCCCCTGTTGAAAGAATTTTCGTCCCGAAAATTGCCCAAGGCCAAAAAGGAAGAGACGAAAGAGAAGAAAAATTTTCCGGTTGCCACATCATCCCCCTGTTGAAAGGAATCTCGACCCGAGATTCATTCAGCTTCAGCAGAGACATGTCTTGATTCGAACGCGCGCTTAGGAAATAAATGGGGATACTTAGCCTTCATTTGATCTTCCCGTTCCCACGTGAACTCCGGTCCACGATTAGAGTTCCAACGGACTTTAACAATGCGGATTTTACTCCGGCGAAGGCTACGGATTTTATAGTCAAGAATTTCAACCGGTTCCTCCACGATACGTAGACGATCATCCACCTTGATCTCTTCGAGAGGAACAACCAAAGATTCATCCGCCAAACACTTCTTCAAATTAGAAACATGGAAGACGTTATGAACATTACTGAGCTCAGCCGGCAGATCAAGCCTGTATGCTACCGGTCCAATCCGTTCCAGGATTGCGAACGGTCCCACATACCGAGGATTCAATTTGCCTCGTTTCCCAAAACGTATAAACGCCCTTCCACGGAGATACCTTCAACAAAACCCTGTCGCCAACCTCGAACTCCAAAGGCTTGCGACGACGATCGGCATAGCTCTTTTGACGATCCCGAGCTGCTGCCATGCGGTTACGGATTTGTACGATCTTTTCGGAAGTCTCGTACACAAGTTCCGGGCCGGTGAGTTGACTCTCACCCACCTCGGCCCAACAAAGAGGAGACCGGCATTTCCGCCCGTAAAGAGCCTCGAACGGAGCTGCCTTGATGCTAGAATGGTAACTGTTGTTGTAGGAGAATTCCACCAACGGTAAATGACTCTCCCACCCCTTGCCAAAATCGATCACACATGCCCGAAGCATGTCTTCTAGCGTTTGGATTGTCCGCTCACTTTGACCGTCAGTTTGCGGATGGTATGCTGTGCTCATGTCTAACTGAGTACCCAGAGCCTTATGCAAAGACTTCCAAAAGTTAGAGGCGAACCGAGGATCACGATCAGAAATAATAGAGACAGGCACCCCGTGCCGAGAGACCACTTCCTTGAGATATAACCGTGCCAGGCGCTCGAGACCATCGGTCTCTTTGATAGCGAGGAAATGTGCAGACTTTGTCAACCTATCGACAATTACCCAGATCATGTCGCAACCACTGGGCGATTTCGGGAGTTTGGTTACAAAGTCCATCGTAATCCGCTCCCACTTCCACTCGGGGATTTCAGGCTGTTGCAGAAGGCCGGATGGCTTTTGATACTCAACTTTGACCTTGGCACAGGTCAAGCACTTACTCACGTACGAAGCCACGTCCGCCTTCATGTTCGGCCACCAATAAAGTATCTTCAGGTCTTGATACATCTTATCGGAGCCAGGGTGAATAGAGTACCGGGACTTGTGAGCTTCATCGAGAACAAGCTCCCGCAAGCCCCCAAATAAAGGAACCCAAATACGTTCAGCGAAATAGTGTAACCCATCGGATCTGAGTTCAAGATGGCTATCAGCACCATGCATGGTTTCAGCCTTAAGGTTTTCCTCCTTCAAAGCTTCTTGCTGCGCTGAACGGATTCGGTCAGGTAAGCCGGAATGGATAGTGAGCTGAAGAGCTCGAACACGACGAGGTTTAGCCGTTTCCTTCCTGCTCAAGGCGTCTGCGACCACATTCGCCTTGCCAGGATGGTATTTGATGGCGCACTCGTAATCATTAAGAAGCTCGACCCAACGACGCTGTCTTATATTCAACACCTTCTGATCAAAGATATGCTGGAGGCTCTTGTGATCGGTGTAAATAGTGCATTTGGTACCGTACAAGTAATGCCTCCAAATCTTTAAAGCAAAGACCACCGCACCCAATTCCAGATCATGGGTGGGGTAGTTTTTCTCATGAACCTTAAGCTGACGAGAAGCATAGGCGATGACCTTCTCGCGCTGCATCAGTACACAACCAAGACCCCGGATAGAAGCGTCACAATAAACCACAAAATCGTCCGTACCCTCAGGCAAGGACAAGATAGGAGCAGAACAGAGTTTAGCCTTTAACAACTGGAAGGCCGACTCCTGCGAATTACCCCAGTCGAACTTCCGGTCCTTCTGGGTAAGCGAGGTGAGGGGTTGAGCGATCTTCGAAAATCCCTCGATAAAACGACGGTAATAACCTGCAAGGCCTAGGAATTGCCGCACCTCAGATGGCGTCTTCGGTGCTTCCCAGTCTTTAATGGCTTCAATCTTAGCTGGGTCAACGTGAATTCCTTTCTCATTAACAACATGACCAAGGAATTGGACTTCACGCAACCAGAAGCTACACTTGGAAAACTTAGCGTACAGCTGTTCCCGTCTCAGAAGTTCCAAAACAAGACGTAGGTGTTCCTGGTGGTCCACCTCATTCTTGGAATAGACTAGAATATCATCAATGAAGACAATCACGAAACTTATCAAGATAAGGCTTGCAAACACGGTTCATCAGATCCATAAAGATGGCAGGTGCGTTGGTGAGACCAAAAGGCATGACCAGGAATTCAAAATGGCCATAGCGAGTTCGAAAGGCGGTCTTCGGAATGTCAGCTTCTAGAACCCTCAACTGATGGTACCCCGACCTCAAATCAATCTTCGAATAGAAACTAGAACCCTGAAGCTGGTCAAATAAGTCATCGATGCGAGGAAGAGGATAGCGATTCTTGATGGTAACCTTATTCAACTCCGGTAGTCGATACACATCCGCAGGCTTCCGTCCTTCTTCTTGACAAACAAAATAGGGGCTCCCCACGGGGACGAACTAGGTCGAATGAAACCTTCTCTAACAGCTCCTGCAACTGGTTCGATAATTCCTGCATCTCGGGAGGTGCAAGACGATAAGGGGCACGGGCAATAGGGGCCGCACCCGGAGCAAGTTCAATACCAAATTCGACCTGGCGATAAGGAGGAAGACCAGGTAAGTCTTCAGGAAATACATCGGGAAAGTCACGGACAACAGGAATATCTTCAATCTTCTTCTCCTCTTCAGACGAAACCGAAACAAGTGCCAGAATGGCAGAATACCCCTTCCGAAGATACTTATAGGCTTTCATACATGAAATGATACTCAACGGGACCCCGCTCTTCTCACCGTGCACCAACAGAATTTCACCATCAGGGAGGGGAAGTCGAATGACTTTATCAAAACAAACGATCTCAGCATGATACAGGGACAACCAATCCATACCCACGACAACATCGAAACTACCCAGGGACACCGGCATGAGATCAATAGGGAAGGAATAACCGACAACTCAAGGTGACACTCCCTAAGGACGTGCGTCGCCTCAACTTTCTTACCATCAGCCAATTCTATCAAGTACTTAGCCTCTAAAGGTGTAGGTACCCTATCAAGCAATTGACTAAACCCAAGAGATATAAAACTCTTATCGGCGCCAGAATCGAATAAAACTGTAGCATAGCGATTATCGAGGAGAAACGTACCAGTAACAGTGTCGGGATCCTGTCGAGCACCGCTTGAACCGATCACGAAAGCGCGAGCATTCCTGCCTCCGCCCCCATTGTTTCCATTGCCCGACCCATTCTTCCCGGCTTCACCCTGTTTCAACTTGGGGCAGTTACGCTTGTAGTGACCAAGCTCACCACAGTTATAGCACCCTTGTTTCCCTGATTTCCCTGAGGAGCAGCGACTTGAGGGGCCGGGCTGGTGTGACCGATGGGTTTCGGTTCCCCAAAGGGTTGGACCTACAATCCTTGGCTTGGTGCCCAATCTTATGGCACCGACGGCAACGGTCCTTATCATCGCAAGAACCGGTGTGATGATAGTTGCACCGATCACACTTTGGCAACTTCCCAGCATAAACCCCCGGCTGTCGTTCAGACGACGATCCCCAGTATCAGTCTTCTTTACCTGTTGAGGCTGAGCCGAGCTCGAGCCTTTCCCCACAGTTTCCCACTTCCGCTTGTTACTATCGGAGGTCTTCACAGCAGCGCCTCGAGGAGGCAAGACCCCTTCAGTCACCTTCATGTTGGTCAGCCTGTGAGCCGACCGAACTACTTCAGAATAAACAGTGAGATTACCCGCAACAACTAACCCAGCAATCTCCGGTACCAACCCAGCAACATAATGCTCAATTCTTCGGTATTCCGGTGTGTGCAAATCGGGGCACAACACCGCCAACTCATTGTGCCTAGCAGTATAAGCTTCAATCTCGGAACCCACCATCTTATGGTTCCAGACTTCATGCTCGAGCTTCTGGATCTCATCCCTCGGGCAGTACTCATTTTTCAGCAGCTGAATGAATTCTGCCCAGGGCATGGCGTGGGCTTCCCCAATGCCCATAGTCTGGGTGGTGGAGTTCCACCAAGTCAAGGCTTGACCCTCCAGGGTCGCAGAAGCATATTTCACCCGGTCGCCCTCCGGGCAGTTGCACATTGAGAAGACAGATTCGATTTTCTCTAACCATCGGAGCAGTCCCACTGCCCCTTCAGTGCCGCTGAAGTTGTGAGGCTTACAATCCATAAACTTTTTGTAAGAACACTGGGATGGAGGAGGATTGACAGCACCACCTGGAACGGACACACAGGTGAGTATCAAGAAAAGGTAAAGTACCCAAAACGAGATAGAATAGATGAGAATCGACGTACCACCCATAGCATTATGAGCGGCTTGGAATGCAGCCAAGGCAATATTCACGTGCTGCTGCGTCAGATTATCCAGCTCAGCTTGGGTCATATTAATGTTCCCGCGGCCACCGCCGCCACCACGGCCGCCACCGCGACCGCCAGCACGGCCGCCCCTGCGACCTCCACGAGCTCCCGACATCTTCTGTCACAACATGAAACAAAAGATTAAGGCCTGCCCGTGGTATAACCCACTAGGAATTTCAAGGAATTAGGCTGAGACCAGCTCGGGTCCATCCGTTCAAGCCCAAAGTCCGCCAGGGATCCCATGCATCACAGTTTATGATCTCGTGTGCACCCGACATGATAAACTGTTCCACATGGTCCTCCAGGCACGCTTTAAGTTTGAAGTTCAAGTCACCGAACACTAGCGCCCAATCATGGTATTATCATAAGTATAGTACAAGGTAATATGCATAAGAGCGAGCGTGTCCATTAGGGCATAGAGGGGAGATGTCCAAATCTCTGGACAGATCTCAAGAGTACGCCGAAGCTACCCCAATGTACACTGCCGTCAAGAAAGTTCAATAGTATATCGTTCGCCATCGGATTATAGTAAGGATGAGTCAAGAAATAGAATGGTAAAGAGTAAATAGATGATGTAGCGTAGTAGATGATGACACCGACACCCCGACAAGTCATATTGTTACCCACTTGCTAAGACTCGACTAATTGTGACCGTCTAGTGTGTGCGACTCAGTTATAGACTAGACTCTACATGCAGTCTCAGTTCACTATAACCTGGCTCTGATACCAATCTGTCACACCCTCAAATTCCACGTGCGGGGTTTTACCGCGAGGCGCGTGACACACCAGGATCTCAGTCAACGATCACAATAAACATACAACAAACATGCATTCCAGATTATATTTAAAACCAAAATATAATGCTTTGAGCTGTAAACCAGCAGCGGAAGCATTCTTGTTTACAACCAAAAGACATATCATTGTTTACAAAGACATTGTTTAATATGTTTCCAAAATAATAGACGCCGCGCATGACCTCGTGCGCCTAGTCCGACAACCGCTACCTTAGCGACCTGAGAAAACATGCCAAAAATGTCAACATATAATGCTGGTGAGTTCACAGGTTTTATTTCATAAAAGTGTTGTTATAAGTTCGGTAAGATCATTTCCCGTTACTACTATGTTATGAGAACGTTAGCTAGACGTTAAGTGTTGCTACTACTGCGGTTGGGAATCCATTACTAAACCGGTATAAGTGTTGAAGCCAGCCCAGACGGACGGGATTACCGATGCCTCGGTAACCCCCAAAGTATTAGAGACAATATGCACCCGCCCGGCTCCAGCCGTCGGGTGGGGTTTGTAAGGCCCAATAGATCTATCCACATTTCCCCGTTGTGCATCCCCGCACATTCATGGTTCCCCCTGGGACTTTCTGTAAAAGCCGCATAGTACGTAAAGTAACCATAGTATAACATGATCTATGAATAGTAATCAATTAAGTAGCATGTTTCTCCCCCGAAAGTAAAACGGTAAAAGTGGGGCTGTGACACTCACCTTGGTTTGCGTTACTTGGAAATAGTTAAGTAGTTATGTTATGATAGTCCCAAATAGCGGCGACCTATCATAAGATGTGTATAAGTATTGGACTAATAACCCGCAGGCTAACTAGTCCCCGTATGTCCAGACCGTGACCATAAACGTTTGAAAACACCTTTAACTGTTAAACCGACCGTGCCCGACAAGACCCGACATCCCATTGGTGACCCGACATCCCACGTGTTAGATAAATGCAAGACATCATGCAACATATGCAATTAAACACTTAGCACGCGAAACAATACACCTAGTCTAGCATAATGTCCAATTAACGCATAAACAGGTCCGAACACGTCTTACTAAGTCATTGGGTGTATCCCGGGGTTCCTAACATGTTCCTAGGTGTCAAATCGTGTTCCGGGATGTCAAAACGCGTTCACGACAGCAGTACATGCGATTAGGAAGGTTACACGCGAGTAGGCAATAGCCTATAGGCGATTAGGGGCCTAATCGCCTGATGTATCAGGCGAGTAGGGCCCAATCGCCCATAATCTCTGCACAATCGCCAATAGCTCAGGCGATTAGGATTCCTAATCGCCTGCAGCTGCTGTGTAACGGATTTTCGCGCGTTTAACCCTCCAAATCAGATCCGAAACATGTAACAACACCCAATATCAAACCTAAATCATTTACCAACCCATTTCAAGCAAAAACCCCCAACATATCACTGATCTAGCATGTTCTATGCAATTATTTCCTAAAATGGCAAAGTACTAGGTTTCTTCTACCAACCTTATCTTTCCTTAAATGGAAATAATCAGATTTCAAACTCTACAACATGTAACTCATAAAATCTCTGATCTAACACCTTCCTAGTGTGAATCCTAACAACATTGCATCAACAATCACACCATAATCATCCTAAATCCTCAAGAACATACAAATGGGTCAAAATATGCATTTTCTTCAAAACACCATAATAATGGCTAAGATTCTAAGACAACCTTCCTAATAACCTCTACATAACAGAAGTACAATCATATCTTGAAAACATTCATGTTAAAATCACCAATAAGACCAACATTTGCATATAAACTTCACATATAACAAGCATTAAGGTGTAAACTTGGTTTAAGACTCTTTTGAAAGGTTTTTAAAGACACATTTGGTAAAACAAGGTCTGGAACTTTGGGGGAACTCAAAATAACAACTTTACAAAGGTTAGGGATGAAGAACACACCTTGGATTTTGCTAAAGAAAGGTGTGTAAGCTTGGGGATGGTGATTTTTGTAGCAAAATGAGTTCCAGAGGTGTTCTAAGGTGTGTGGGCGACTTGGGAGCTGCTAGGGTTGTTCTAGAGGTGTTTGGGGAGTTAAGGGTTCTATTTATAGGTGTTTTGACCCGGACCCTGCAGTATAGGCGATTAGCAGAACCTTATACGCGATTGGGGGCCTAATCGCGTGTAACATCAGGCGATTAGGTCCCAATCGCCTATAACTTCTCCTACTCGCCCCTTGTTCATGCGATTAGGAGTCCTCCCCAGCTCCTAATCGCCTATAAGGTCTGGAAATGGGTTTTTGGCGCGTTAAACACTATTTTAACATATTTAAACACGTATTCACATACCGATAAGTCACATAATGATTCCAAACATATAATGCATGATATCCAACACGTTTACATCCGTTCACCAATTCCCGGGACTCGAGACTCGTGTGTGCGTTAGGCCCGGCGATTCCACGAATCGCCGATCCTTGTACCCATAGTTATGGACCGACTCCCGATGACCCCGCGGATCATCATAACGACTCCCGATAATTCCCCGAATCATCGTACCGACTCGACTGACCTTGTTAAGGACGTAATATGCATGACTCGCTAAGGTAGACTTACTAGTTTAGTCAACGTTACTAACCTGAGTTTGCCGGGTGTCACACATAGAGACCTATACGGGCCGTAGTTTTGTTTTTTTAAGTGTTGTTTATTAGTTTTAAGCATGTTATTTGAGTTTTTTTATAAAATGATTTTTTCATTTTTTTTAAAGGTAAAATTGCATAAACAACAAAAAAAAAATTCCATTTAATATGTAACATATTGGGTTTTCTTTGTTTGTGTGAGCCTATAATAGCTAGTAGGAATCAAGAGAGTTTTATTATATATAACTTATTAGTTTTTTATACTTATTATTATTAGGTGTGGCCTTATTTAACATGCAACAAAACCGACAACTGTTTTGTTTGAGAGTATTATTTTTTGTTGACACAGGGGAATAAAGGCCGTTTTAGATGTGGGGTTTTGTTCATACCGACAATTGTTTTGTTTGAGAGTATTATTTTTTGTTAACAAGCGTTTTATTATTTTTTTCAACGAATACCATAGTATATAAAAACGGAGAAAAAAACGACAATTTTTTGTGGGGTTTTGTTCATACAGGAAAAAAACACAAAGTGTTCAGGTAATTCATTAATCATGTATAGGCAAGTCACTAATTTTGTTCAAATCAGTAAATATGAATTATATTTTCAACATATGTTAGCATTGGAGTTGTACATTGTTTTAGGTTAGGTATTAATATTAGAGTTATAGATTGTTTATTAAGGTTAGGCGTTAATATTGGAGATTCATTGTTAATTGTTTTTGTTAGGTGCTACCCGAAGTTTTCCTGCATGTAACTGTAAAACGCACCATTCTATTTCATATGTAAAATTGATATGTCATATTAGATTTCTCAACCCCAGGATGTTCCTGGGGTATAATCTAGTACTAAATTATTATTAAGTGAAAAAAAACTTTTTGTTTATGCTATTTTACTTTTTATAAAAAAAAACTCAACACATCCATTCCAACACAATTTAAAAAAAAAAAAAAAACCTCTTTACGGCCCATATAGGCCTATGCGGCCCATAGACAACCTCTCTACGGCCCATATAGCCCTATACGGCCCGTATATGTTTGCCTTTTCAGAAACATTTATTGCACTGACACCCTATACGGCTCATAGAGGCCTATACGAGTCGTATAGGGTTGTGCAAATTGAAAAAGCAGAGTTGTGCAAATAACATGCCCTATTTTTAACATAGGCTTACACAGTAAAGCTAAACTTTTAAAGAACTGAAAACCTTCAACTTATATTTGTGTTCAATGATCACCCATGTTATTTCTTAACAAGAACTCTCGAACTGAGTCGCTACCGGGGATCTTAGTTCCCCTTGAAATATAAATTACTAGCTAATTACCCTGGGAAGGTCCCGGGGTTGAAAATTTTAATATGATTTAATAAAAAATGATAAAAGAAGAAAACTCAAATCACAAAAAGAGTAAATAACTTAAACATAATCAATCTTAGTTAAAAAAAATTTATTTAAAAAGTTAAAAAATAAAAAGCATAAACCATATTAAACATAATACAGTATTAAAAGGATAACCTTCAACATATAATCATCTTCACATAATTTAAAATATGTTACAATTTGACTTTGACTTATATAGATGTAGAATTCATGATCACATTGAAAACAAAAACACTTATTTCAATACATTGACTTTGTAAAGAAAAGCATATATGAATTTTCTTTGAATACATGAATTTAGATTAATAAATGTTTATTAATCTAAACATAAATCCCTTTCAATAATCAACGAAGAAGAAAAAACTTCAAAGTCTTTTAAAAAAATTTAACACTTACATGAACAGAATGAGAATTCAGAAACTTTTTAACAATGAATGGTTTAGTGTTAATGTAATCATATATTTATAATGGTTACTCAATAATTATATACTAAATTAATTTGTAAATAAAATCTTCTATTTTAAATGAGAAGATATGCATATCTTCTTTTACTTATTTTTAAATAAATATTTTATTAAACTTACTGTAACAAATAAATATTTAAATTTTTATCTTAATCCTTATACATAATTCGAAAACAATATTTATATATAGTACTAGATTATACCCCGGGAGCGTCCCGGGTTGAGAAATTTGATATGATACATTAATTTTACATATGAAATAGACTGATTTATAACTCTAATATTAATATCTAACCTGAAACAAATTAACAATGTACAACTCCAATTCCAACACCTAACCTAAAAGAATGTAGAACTTCAATGTAACTCTAATATTAACACCTATCCTAAAGACTAAACAAATGTACAACTCTAACATACTAATATTGATACTTAACTTAAACCAACGTATAACTCTATTAACCTATTCGACTCTGGTTGAAAAAAAAATTCATATTTACTGATTTAAACATAATTAATGACTTGTCTATATATGATTAATGATTTACCTGAACACTTTGTGTTTTTTTTTCCTGTATGAACAAAACCCCACAAAAAAAAAATTTCTCCGTTTTTTATATAGCACTATGGTACTCGTTGGAAAGATAATAAAACGCTCGTTAATTTGGCGTAATTCTTTTCTTTAAAAAATATCGTATATTAAAGATATTAACGCTTAAAAATTATGGGAGGAAACATGATGGTGAAAAATCCAATTTTGTTTTTAAATTATTTTTTTCCTAAAATATCTCAATGCCACATGGGATGACACATGGCACACTCAAAGAAGAGAATACATCTTTGAGTGTCATGTCATTAAAATGACTTTGGTTTATTATATGTATAGATAGATATTAGGGGTGTACAAAATGCTCGCGGCACGCAACTCGCTCGAAACTCGCTCGAAAAATGCTCGAAAAAAGCTCGACTCAAAAAAGCTCGTTTTGTTATCGAGCCGAGCCGAGCTGGCTCGATTTGTAATCGAGCCGAGCTCGAGCTAGTGGTCTTGGCTCGTGGCTCGGCTCGATGGCTCGGCTCAGTGGCTCGGTTCGTGGCTCGATAAACATCTTTTATATAATTAATAATACTTTGAATTAATCAATAAAATATGAAAAATAACAGAACAAAAACACAAAATTATACAAATAATACTTTTAGTATGCATTTCATTTATTAAAATATTAGAAAAATAAAAAAATATATACATAATTTTATTTTTATTTTTTTGTTTTGTATTTTATAAATATTTTTAAAAAAATAACGAGCTGGCTCGAGCCAACTCGAGCTCGGCTCGAACATTTACGAGCCGAGCTCGAGCTCGGCTTTTCAGCTCGACCAAAAAAACGAGCCGAGCCGAGCTGGCTCGATTTGTGTTCGAGTCGAGCTTAGCCTGGCTCGGCTCGACTCGGCTCGATTACCCCCTAATAGATATATCGAAAATAATATTTAAATTTTAAATATTTTCAATTAGAAGATATGCATATCTTCTTTTATTTATTTTTAAAATAAATATTCTATTAAATTTCTTACTTCAACGTGCCACGTAGCACATTCAACAGGGGTTGACGCCTCCGTTGAATGTCAAATCATCATAAGTCAATTCTTTTATTAATAGTTATAGATTATCGATTATAAATTGTAAAAGGAATGAAATTTGCGGGTCTCTTTAACAAGAATATGAAACACATTTTTTAAATTTAAATGAAAGCATCGAAAGTTATTTTTCTTAGAAGGCACTCAATTTTATTAAGTTTTCAATATTTTTACTTATTTTATAAGGTATTTAGGAACCATACACCCTATAATTAGAATTTATACATCTTGACCCACATCACAGACCAATAGAAAGCTGTCACATATTCAAAATGTGATGTCATACCCTTCAAATATGATGTCATAGGGTGTATGTAGGGGTGTTCAAAACCGGATATCCGAAAATTCGGATATCCGAATTTCGGATATCTGAAATTTTTGGATAGTTGATTTCACTATCCGAATCCGTATCCGAAATTTCGGATATCCGAAATTCGGATATCCGAAATTTCGGATATCCGATCGGATAGTGAATCGGATATCCGAATATCCGATTTTATTATAATATATTTTATTTTATATGTTTTATATATAAATTTTCGGATATTTTGGATAGTTTCGGATATTTTTCGGATACTTCGGATATTTTCGGATATATTTTCGGATATTTTTTGGATATTTTTCGGATATTTTCGGATATTTCGGATATTTTTGGATATTTTTCGGATATTTTCGGATATTTTCGGATATTTGGATATTTCGGATATCCGATAAATTTTTTTTATAAATTTTCGGATATTTTCGGATATCCGAATATCCGAAATTTTTCAAAATCACTATCCGAATCCGAATCCGAAAATTCGGATATCCGAATTTCAGATATCCGAAATTTCGGATATCCGGTTTTTCGGGTAGTTTTGGATTCGGATATCGGATATTTCGGATCGGATTTTCGGATTCGGATATTTTTGAACATCCTAGGTGTATGAATCCTAGAACCCATTTTATAACCATGTTTATTTCTTCATTAATTGAGCAAAATGGGGAGATGTATGAATTTCGGTTACAATTTGGTGATATTTTTTTTTTCAAATATTAATTAAACTTAACAAATATAAAACGTAGTCTTTCCATCTAAATATCTCTTTCTCTTTCATATTTCTCTTGTATAATTTTTTTTATATACGAGATTTTTTTTAAAGTACACCAAGTTAACAAACGTTTTATTATATTCTCAAAGAATACCATAGTGCTATAAAAAACGATTTTTTTATCGGGTTTTGTTTATAAAGGAAAAAAAAACACAATGTGTTCAGGTAATTCATTAATTATGTCTAGGCAAGTCACTAATCATCTTCAAACTAAAAATTATATTTTCATCAAGAGCAGAATAGGCTAAAACCACTCATTTTCAAGATAAAAAGTCACACCTTCAAGACTACCGCCTCAATCACGTCCTACAATAGTTGTTTCTAGTTTTGCTCCTCATCCAAACATACATCTTCTTTTTTATATACATTTTCATTCTTATTCAGATGATTAAAATTGTTTTTTTTCTTCATATTATAGTAAATCAATTTCTATGTTACATTATAATACATATTTGACAAAATTACACTTTGTGTCTTTAATGTATCACTGAAATTATGAAACATGCCTTTTTTTTTTTGCATTTTATGTCAAAAATTTGCTTTTTATTGCATTTTATGTCTTT
This sequence comes from Ambrosia x helenae, assembly GCA_030844895.1. Taxonomy (NCBI): domain Eukaryota; kingdom Viridiplantae; phylum Streptophyta; class Magnoliopsida; order Asterales; family Asteraceae; genus Ambrosia; species Ambrosia x helenae. Next base: position 92,746,262 of record CM061224.1, on the reverse strand, counting down.
TCTGACTAACTAGGTTAGATTTCCTAGTTAACCTCAAAACCATCAGGGGTATTATTGTCCATTCACCACATTAAGGACATAAATCTTAGCATTATCATTATCTCTATCTCATAACTATATTAAATCAATTCTAAATATAAGATAGAGATCATGATAATGCTAAATATAAAGTGTAATTTTATCCTTTTTTATTATACTTTAGATTATTTGTGGGACCCACTCACCATCACTTTATCTTCAACCTTCACCCACCACCATTTCATCATCAACCTCCACCCACCACCTCTTTTTATAAACCCTAAAACTCGTCGTCACCACCAACAAACCAACCAACCAACGAGATTTACAGATAGAAACAGCATATCCAACACCTAAGAGGCCATTAGTAACAATCTTACAGCTAATATCATCTTTCTTCTTAAAGATCTTATTCTTATCAACAATTTTAGCAACATTTGCCAACAAATTCCTTTCCAAAACCTCTCACAAACCACCAAACCCTATAAAAAATAATAATAATTAAAATCAACAAATATTAAAATTAAAATTACAAATAACAGATTAATTAATATTAATATTATATTTACTACCTCAAGTTCATCTTCTGAACCATCCGTACCAACAGACGGCTTCTCGTTGCCTCTTCTATAAAATTCTGAACCATATTATCCAAACAAACAGAGCTTGGCTCGAATTCGTCTATTACAACCGTTGATCCTCTCAAAAAGCTCGAGAAATCGAATAAACGTCTCAATCGTGACTTTTGCACCATCTTCACCAACTCCAAACATTCAACCGACGAGCAATCGATTGGGGTTGTTTGGATAGATAATCTTTGGTTTTATAAAAGAATATGAAGTGGGTGTATCTGTTTAGGATGTTTTCGAAGTGTTGGATGCGTTGGGATTCGTGTTGGACGTGTTTGGTTCGTGTGGGTTATGGTTAAGGGTTTTAGTGGTGTGGGGTAGGGTTTTCTTAGTGATGGTGGTGAATAGTCGATAAAACACCATTGATGAGTTGAAAGGATTATGAAGAAGAATAAGGGTGCGTTTGGTTCGCGGAATTGATTGGAATTGGAATTTGTGAAGGAATTGGAATTGGAATGAATTGGATTTGGAATTCAAACATTCCAAAAGGAATTGGAAATTGTTGGAATTGGATTCTCAAATCCTATATTATTGTGTTTGGTTGGTCATAAATTGGAATCTATCACCCTTGCCCCTACGACCCGCATCGTTGTGACTCGTACCGGCCCGAACCGTTTCGCCCCGTACCGACCCATACCGTTTCGACCAGTACCGGTCCGTACCGTTTCGACCAGCACCGTTTTGACCCGAACTGTTGATACCTCTATCGTTTCGACCTGTACGGTTTCGACATGCACCGTTTTGACCCGTACCGGTTCGGGTCGAAAACAGTACCGGTCGAAACTGGTACGGGGCGAAACGGTACCGGTCAAAACTGGTACGGTCCGAAAACGGTACATGGTGAAACGATACCGGTCGAAACTGGTCCGAAACGGTACCGGTCGAAACTGGTACGGTCCGAAATGGTTCGGTCCGAAACGTTACGGGCGAAACGGTACAGGTCCAAACGATACCGGTCGAAACTGGTCCGAAACGGTACCGGTCAGAACTGGTACGGTCCGAAACGTTACGGGCGAAACGGTACAGGTCGAAACGATACCGGTCGAAACTGGTCCAAAACGGTTCGGTCTGAAACGGTACAGGCCGAAACTGGTACGGTCCGAAACAGTTCGGTCCGATACGTTACGGGCGAAACGGTACAGGTCGAAACGCTATCGGTCGAAACTGGTCCGAAACGGTTCGGTCCAAAACGGTACCGGTCGAAACTGGTACGGTCCGAAACGGTTCGATCCAAAACGGTACCGGTCGAAACTGGTACAATACGAAACGGTTCGGGTCGAAACGATACCGGTCGAAACTGGTACAATACGAAACGGTTCGGGTTGAACTGGTACGGTACGAAACGGTTCGGGTCGAAACGGTACCGGTCGAAACTGGTACGGTACGAAACGGTTCGGGTTGAAACAATACCGGTCGAAACGGGTACGGTCCGAATTGGTTCGGATCTAAGCGGTTCGCGTTGAAATGGTACGGTTCGAATCGGTTCGGGTCAAAATGAGGCCAACGGTTCGAAGATTCCAATAAATTGACTTGAATTCCTTCTAATATTGGAAGGATTTTGAATTCCCTTATGTAAGGGAATTTGAAGGAATTCATACCAAATTACAATTACAATTCCTTAGTCAACCAAACACATAAGATTGGAATTGAAATTCCAATTCCAACAAATTCAATGAACCAAACACCTAAAGAGTTGGAATTCAAATTCCAATTCCATTGAATTCCATTCAATTCATGTGAACCAAACGCACCCTAAGGTGGTGTTGGGTGTATAAGAAACAAGTCGCCGGAAATTTAATAAAATGTAAAACGATGGTATAATACAGAACGGGAAAGATTTTAAAATAACCCACCACTACTTCAATTTCTGTAATGTTGATGGTGGTGGTTGAAGATGAGTGGTGGAGGTTGAAGATAAGTGATGGTGGGTGGAGGTTGAAGATGAAGTGGTGGTGGGTGGGTCCCACAAATAAAATAAAGTATAATAAAAAAGGATAAAATTACACTTTGTGTCGTTTCTGACTAACTGGACAATAATACCCCTGATGGTTTTTAGGTTAACTGAGAAATCTAACCCAGTTAGTCAGAAAGGACATAAAATGCAATAAAAAAGCAAATTTTGGACATAAAATGCAAAAAATAAAAATAAAAAAGGGCATATTTCATAATCTCAGTGATACATTAAGGACACAAAGTGTAATTTTGTCTACATATTTTATCAGATCACATCATATTAGATTGTTCCTTCTCGGAAAGCTTCCGGGATATAATATAGTCTAGTATATTAATAAAAGAAAGCACTAAAGCTAACATGTCGCTCAATGAGGCAATCATCCCTCTAAGGTGTGCCACGTGGCATTTATCCCCCTTATTTCCCTAAAAAAAATCCTTTTCTCTCATGTTTTTCCCCACAATTTTTGCATTAATAACTTTTATATACGATATTTTTTTTTAAATTACACCAAATTAATGAGCATTTTATTATTTTTCCAAAGAGTACCATAATACTATAAAAAACGAAAAAAATGACTTTTTGGTGGGTTTTTGTTCATACAAGACAAAAAAACATAATGTGTTCAGGTAATTCATTAATCATGTCTAAACAAGTCACTAATTATGTTACTTATTTTCAAACCAGTAAATAGGAATTCTATTTTCGAGCAGAATATGTTAAATTCACTCATTTCTAACAAAAGTCACACCTTAAAGACCAGCGTCACAATCACGCGCCTACAATGGTTGTTTTTGGCTCTTCTCCTCATCCAAACATACATCTTCTTTTTAGTATACATTTTTATTTTTATTCACATTATTTAAACTGTTGTTTTCTCATATTGTAGTACATTAATTTCTATGTTACATCATAACACATATATATTTTATTACTTTGTGTATCCCGAAAAACTTCCGGGATATAATCTAGTATAGGTATATATATCATATAACCCACAACAAAACATGGTATATGCTATAAATTATAAATTATTTCTTAATTTATCACTAATCCTTTTAATTAGCAATTCAGAGCCTAACAAAAACAAAAATAACTGATAAACAACCGGAAAACAAGTACAACACTATAAATTACACCAAATCTACTTTTGGCGGGTCGGGGACTCTTGACCTAAATAAAGCTAGTTGCTCTTTATATATGTGTATAAGATTTTTGGTAGGCTATACATTATATATTAAATAAATAAAATGGGTTCTAGGATTCATATACCCTGTGACATCACATTTGGGAGGTATGACATCACATTTTGAGTATGTGGCACCTTCCTATTGGTCTGTAATGTGGGTTAGGGTGTATGAATCTTAATTATAGGGTGTATGTGAGATTATGATAATTTCTTGATTGTATTACATTGAAAATACAACTTATAAATACAAGAGAGTACAACAATGAAGGAGAGAATGTCTCTTATTTACAAAAATAATAAAGACCAATTAACTACACATTTTGACTAGACATTAAAGATAATTTTGACTACACATTTTGACTAGACATTAAAGATAATTATGTAGTAGAGGATTTGTTGGCAAAGATCACGATGGCAGTGATTGAGTCCTAATACCCCCCCCCCCCCCCCCCGTCAATGCAAGACTACGGAGAGGTTCGAGACGAAGCATTGTTCTAAATATCTCAAATAATGGCCTCTGAAGACTCTTCGTAAAGATGTCGGCAATTTGTTGATCAGTGGAAATAACTTTGGTGTGAAGACGTCCAGCCGCAATTAATTCCCGAACAAAGTGATAGTCGAGATCAATATGTTTTGCCCTCTTGTGCGAGATGAGATTTTGACTTAAAAAGAGAGCACTTTTGTTGTCACAAAAAAGAGTTGGCGGTCCTGGTAGTAAGGCATGTAATTCACGTAGTAGATGAGTTATCCATATAATCTCAGAAGCCGTATTTGCCATAGCTCTATATTCCGACTCACAACTTGAATGAGCGACCGTTGGTTGTTTCTTTGCACTCCAAGAGACCAAATTTCCACCTAAATAAATGCAGTAACCATAGGTGGATCTTCGCGTGTCAATGCATCGAGCCCAATCTGCATCAGAAAAACCTAATAAAACAGTGTTAGGTGGCCTATCAAACGTTAAGCCATGAGAAATAGTTCCCTTGACGTAACGAAGAATTCGTTTGAGGAGTTGAAAATGAATGGTGCTGGGATTTTGAAGGTATTGACTGGCTTGGTTTACGGCATAGGAAAGATCAGGACGAGTGATGGTTAGGTATTGAAAAGCACCAACAAGAGAACGATATAGAGTGAGATCATGAAAAGGCTCACCGGTAGAGTAGAAGGTGTCTTTGGGTGTGAGAGGTGTGGCAACCGGTTTGGAATCAAGCAATCTAGCCCTTGAGAGTATGTCATAAGCATATTTGGATTGATTTAAAAAGAGGCCGGTTTTAGTGTGAGTAACTTCCAAACCAAGAAAAAAACTAAGTAAACCAAGGTCTTTAATTTTAAATTCCTTGTGAAGACGATTTGTGAAGGAGTTGATGAACTGTTCATTGTTACCTGTAATGATTATATCATCAACATAAACAAGGAGATAAATTCAAGTTCCATCATGATTAAAAATAAATAATGATGGATCGACCCGACTACATTTAAAACCAAGAGTGATGAGAAAAGAACTTAATCGTTGAAACCATGCTCGCGGAGCTTGTTTCAAACCATAAATGGCACGATTTAATTTGCAAACATGATGAGGAAGGTTTGGATCTTGAAAACCTAGAGGTTGTTCCATGAAAACGGTTTCGGTAAGATTGCCATTTAGAAAGGCATTGTTAATATCTAGTTGTCGTAAATTCCATTTGTGAATGGTGGCAAGACTTAGGACAACACGAATGGTGGATGATTTTACGACGGGACTAAAAGTATGAGAAAAATCTGGTCCCGGAACTTGGTTGAAGCCTTGAGCTACAAGTCGAGCTTTGTAGCGATCAATAGATCCATCAGATTTGTACTTAACCCGATAAACCCACTTGGAGCCGATAATGTTGGTTGAAGTGGGACGTGGGACAAGGTGCCATGTTTGGTTTGTATGTAAAGCATGAAGTTCATTATTCATAGCATGGACCCATTTGGAATCTTTCAATGTGGTTTTAATTCCTTTGGGTACATGAGAGGAGAGAAGAGAATGATGTAGAGGATGAGAAGAAAATTGAGATAAGTTGGCAAAATGTTTTGGTTTAAAAATGCCATCTTTTGAACGTGTTGTCATGGGATGATTATTTGTTGTTGTTGGAGGGATGTGTGGAAGCGGGTTTGGAATAGGAGAGTGGGGAGGGGTGAGGTTCGAAGATTGGGTGGATGATGATGATTGGGCCGGTTCGGATGAATTTGTTTGAGGTGAGAGTGGAGGAGTGTTGCTTTGGGCCGAGTTGAGTGAGGGAGATGGGTTAGGAGTGGGAGAATCGGGTGGGTTTGGGAATGGGCCGGATGGGCTGGAGGTAGAATTTGATGGTGTTGTTATTGGACTAGGAACAATGGGATCTGGACAATGAGTACATGGAGTGGTGTTTGGTGTAGGTTGTGAGGGGGAAGGCAAAGTGGTTGTTTTAGACGGTGTAGGAGTGGGTAAAAAGTCCTCAAAATTGTGAAAGGTAGTTGAGAGGTGTCGGATGATTTGGAAGGAGATTGAAAGGGGAAGACATCTTCGTCAAATTTAGCATGTCTAGTGGTGTAAATTCGACCGGTTGAAGGGTCTAGACATCTAAAACCTTTGTATTTCGGACTATATCCAATAAATATGCAAGGAGCACTTCTTGGTAATAATTTGTGTTTGGTATAGTTTCGAAGGTATGGATATACAAGACATCAAAAAATGCGAAGATTGGAATAAGATGGGGTTTGTTTAAAAAGAGTTTCAAAAGGTGATTTGTTTTCAAGAAGTTTAGTTGGGAGACGGTTTATGATGTATGTGGCGGAAGTGAAAGCATCAAACCACAACTTGGGTGGAGCATGAGCATTAAACATCATTGCTAATCCGGTTTCGGTGATGTGACGGTGTTTACGTTCCGCCCGTCCATTTTGTTCCGGTGTATGTGGGCAAGATAAGCGATGAGGAATGCCATGCTCTTGAAAACATTTTTGAACATGATGGTTTGTAAACTCGGTTCCACCATCACTTTGAAAAACTTTGACACTTGTGGAAAATTGATTCTGGACAAAGTTTAAAAAAATGATGAGAATATTGTAAAAATCGGATTTAGCCTTGAGAGGATAAAACCATGTGAACCGAGAATAATCGTCTACAAATATTACATAATATAAATAGCCATCGGTTGAGGCAATAGGTGCGGGTCCCTAAAGATCACAATGGATTAAGTCTAAAACTTGTTGCGCGCGTTTATTATTTTCAACAAAGGGTAGATGTTTCGCTTTTGATAGTTCACAAGAATTACATAAACCTGGTTTGGGGTAATAAAGATGTAACAAAAACATGACCAAGTTTATTTAACGTAGTGATAGTATCAAAGGAAACATATCCTAAGCGACTGTGCCATTTATTGAATGAAGCACGAAGATGGGAAGCGGAAAGAGCGGCAACAAGAGACTTGTGACTTTGGGTGAGAACATAGAAACCATTTTCACAAATGCCTCTAGCTAGAACTTGCCCCGTTTTTCGATCCTGAATATGAAAAAAAATTATTAGAAAATAAAACATCTACAGGAAAATCATTTGTGAGTCTACTAATTGATAGTAGATTCTTTGTAAGATTAGGGACAACGCGAACATTTTGCAAAGATATAGAGTTGGTTAGAGATGTGTTGCCAATGTGAGTAACGGGCAATGTTTGGCCATTACCAAAGGTAACACACATGTTACCCGTGTGTGGTTTAGAACCATTTAGACCGTTAATATTGTTGAGCATGTGTGTGGTTGCACCTGAATCGGCCGTCCAATCCGAAGTTTCGGATGGGAGGTTGCATTGAGCATGAAAGGCTTGCACTAGATTCGCATCTAGCGTAAGGGCTTTTTGAGCATAAGAGACTAATGTTGGACAAGAACTAGCATAATGTCTCTCCTTTCGACAAAGCTGACAATGAGGAACCCGTTTGGTAGAGTGATTGCAACGGCCCCTAGAAGAATTTGAACGACCTCGACCCCGAGAAGATGAGGGCCGATTTGATTTGTTTGGATGGGTGTAAAAGGCTACTTCAGTGGATTTCGGACTATGAAGTTTTTGAATAAAGATTTCTTGATTTTCGGCATTTGCAAGAAGGTCACGGAAGGGTGGTACGGGATGTATGGTTCGTTGGGAAGTAGAAAAATTTTCAAAAGAGACACCTAAACCACAAAGAAACCAGTGGCATTTGTCCTCATCACTAATAGGGTGACCAATAGACGCAAGTTGATCGGAAAGAGCTTTAAACTTTTTACCATATTGGGTAATAGATCCGGTTCCTTTTTGGAGGGTACGAAGGGAGTCCTTGAGGTTGTGAATACGCTCAATGGAGCAATGACTATAAGCATTTGCTAATGATTTCCAAACGGAGAAAGAAGTTGTGTGACCGATAGTTTCAGCCATAGCCTCTTCGGTGAGAGTGGAATTGATTAAGAGAAGGACTTTTTGGTCAGCAGATTGCCATCTGGTGAAGGCCGGATTTTTGGAGGTTTCGTTGTTGGTAGTAATGGTTTTGGGTGGGCATGGGGAAGAACCATCTATATGACCGATTAAATTAAGGTATGTAAGAACCGGTGTTATTTGTTTTCCCCATGGTAGATAATTTGTGAAATTTAGTTTGATGTTGATGAGATGACTAAAAGAATGGAGAGGTATGTTTGAGAGGTCGGTTAAGGAGGCCATGGAGAAAAAGAAGACAGAAAAGATGAAAGAAGATCGGACAGAAGGAAAGGAGAATAGCAGCGATTATGGAGAAAGAGGAAGGACAGGAATTCTCAGGCTGATACCATGAGATTATGATAATTGCTTGATTGTATTATATTGAAAATACAACTTATAAATACAAGAGAGTACAACAATGAAGGAGAGAATGTCTCCTATTTACAAAAATAAGAAAGACCAATTGACACACATTTTGACTACACATTAAAAATAATTTTGACTACACATTTTGACTAAACATTAAAGATAATTATGTAGTAGAGGATTTGTTAGCAAAGATCATGATGGCAGTGATTGAGTCCTAATAGTATGGTTCCTAAATACCAAATAAAATATATTGAAGACTGACGTTTACAATTAGGGTTTAACACTTGCTTTAAATATTTATGCAAGGATCCACGATGAAAGTTTCTTGACATGAAATCAAGGTGTATTATGTAATGCTTAATTAAAAATAAACTCGACATGTGGCAGGTTAGAGAAGCCAATTTCACAAGGCTATGCAAGAACAAGACGATCTTAACTGTTAATGGAGAATTTCCTGGTCCGACTATTTATGCTCGTAGAGGAGACACTCTTATTGTTAATGTTAAAAACAGCGGCAACCTTGGTATCACTATCCACTGGTATATATATTTCACTTTTACTTGCAATTTTAAAGATAGACAATAATATTGTTAGCGAGCTTATGTTATTTTTATATTATTCTAATTACAGCATATCGTATTTTTAACTTGATATCAGCACACATGCATGCACATTGATCTCAAAAAGTGACATTAAAAAATTGACATGAGATGTTTTTAAAGAGCATAAATATATCCGAATTTGGCAAAAATACCCCAAATTTAACGACAATAGTTAACTGTGTTTACTGTCAGAGACGAATTTGACAACAAAATGTAAAACAGAATGATCTAAATGTAAAAAGTTTTGATTTTGGACAGATGTAGCAAAACTGGTTAAACTTCATGGACGATTTTAGCTATTAACTCGATATTTTATATGCAAAAAGATGTTAAAGAACTTTTACGAGAAAAACAAATGGTATACTAGTCTAAGGTTCATTGTGAGACTAAAAAAAAAGTGAAAATAAGGAGAATCACTACTTTTACATATTGAATATTTTCAAAAAAAAAAAAATAACATTTTAAAATAGAAAACAAAATATTTTTACATTTGTTTTTTAAAGCTTTTATATATGATTACATGTAGAAGCCATTTAAATAAAAAAATAACTTTTTAGTTAAATTTTTTTTTACGTTTTTAGGGTTTTTTTTTATTTATTGTTTTAGTAAAACGGATGTATGTATATTCAAAAGTTTCGAAAAAAATTGTGAAAATGATTTTTGTCTATTTTAAAATGATTTTTCTATTTTTGTTTAAAATGTTAAACTAGGGTTCCCCACTTTTTTTTTTTTTAATTTCTCCATTGAACTCACTAACCCGTATATAGTATATACTAGACTTTTGCCCGCGTTTACACGCGGTTTACCAACGTACAATTATTTTGAGTGGTAAAACGTAAAAAAAATATAGTAGGAATATTTTATTAAAATTTAAAAGAAACCAATAAACATTTTATTCAAATATCACTAAATATTTCTTTATACATCACATTTTTTGTTTTAGTTTTGACCTTCCCATCAGCATCAAGTATAAGTAACTTCACACCTGCCCTGCTTTTAACTCTTGACAATGCGACATAAAGCTGGCCATGTTAGAATACAGGGTATCTTAAATACAATCCAACCTTCGATAGAGACTGTCCTTGGCTTTTATTGATGGTCATTGCGAAACATACGGATATTGGGAATTGGCGCCTTTGGAACTTGACTGGAATCTTGTTATTAGATGGTATCTGAGGAGTATTATCTAGTAAAAAATAAATAGTAGTGAAAAATATTTCTGATAAAATGTTAAAAGTAAGACACTATTTGAGTCAGATCATTCAAAATTCAAATTAAATGTTATAATTAAGTCTAATTGGGACCATTATAGATATTAAAATATGAAATTAAATAGTTAAATAGAACATTTAATATTTGAATATTTATAAAGTTTAACTGAAATCTATCAATTTAAATTCTTGTAACTAATTTGAGAAATTTATAACTAAAACTATTATTTATTAAATTTCAAAACTATTATTTGTTAAATTTTAAATATATTAGGAAATCTCTAATTATAATATCTCTATTTTAATGATCATAGTAGGATTAATTGTTACAATTATGAATTTAAATTCAAAATTCAAAATTTTTTAAAATATTCAGATCAGTAAAAATTTGAATTAAATGTTATAATTAAGTCTTATTGTTTTGATTATTATCCAAAATTTAGATTTTTATAAAGTTAAAAAAATTTAAAAATTAAAATTATAGATATCAAAATATGAAATTATATACTTAAATGGAACATTTAATATTTGAATATTTATAAATTTTAATTGAAATATATCAATTCAAATTCTAGTAAACAAAATTTGAAAGATTCAAATCTCTTAACAATTTGAATTAAATATTTTAAATGTGTTAATTAAATCTAAATCTAAATGTTAGCATAAATCTTAAATTCAAAATTTTGAGATTAAATATTTAAATAAAACATTTAGTATTCAAATATTTTTAAAGTTTAATAGAAATCTATAATTTCAAATTCTAGTATTTAATATTTTAATTTTTACTTGTAATCAATTTAAGAAATTACAACCAAAATTATTAATTTTTATATTTTAAATATATTAGGAAATCATAATTTAAAGATAATAAATAGGTGTAATGGTTACCATTATTAACTTTAATTCAAAAGTTTATTTTTTTTAAGATTAAGTCATTCAAAATGTGTAATTAAAAGGATAATTAGTATGTGTAAATTCATACCATTATTAAACAAAATTTGAAATTTGAAATTTTGTCTAATTCGAAATTAAATATTTCGAATTTTAATTTGAAATTTGAAATTGATAATTCGTTATTTAATTGATTACCAATATAAGTTAAAACTAATATTAGGATAATATAGGGCAATTAATAGGATCAATTAATGTATTAATAAAAGTTGACACAACTTATGTAGGGACTTTGAATCATATTAACTGTGTAAATAAAAGGATAATTAGTATGTGTAATTTCTTACAATTATTAACCAAAATTTTAAATTTTGTCAAATTCGAATTTAAACATTTCGAACTTTAATTTGAAATTAGAAATTAAAAATTGGATATTTAATTGATTACCAATATAATTTAAACGAATATTAGAATAATATAGCACAATTAATATGAACAATTAATGTATTAATTATAGAGTTGACACTACTTTGAATTTTATTAAATTTGTAATTAAAAGGATAATTAGTATGTGTAATTTGTTACCATTATTAATCAAAACTAAAAAAAATTGAAATTTTGTATAATTCGAATTTAAATATTTTGAATTTAATTTGAATTTTGAATTTCAAAATTCAAAATTTAACTTATTACCAATATAAATTACACTAAATTTAGGAAGTGAGTAATTTAAATGTAATAAGGAAATTTAATGATTTCCTAATTTACGTAAGTTTCCTTTCTCATTCTCATTTATTAAGGTAAATTTTTAAATTTAGAATGGTCATAAATAGTTAATATATAATTATTATTAATGTGTATTTATTATCTACGAAAAATATGAAATTTTCAAATTTAAATATTTTTAAAAAGTCAAACAATTGTTTATATGGTAAAATCTTTGAATTTGGAATGAGCGTAAATATAGTTAATATATAATTAGTTTACAAAAATATAGGTTTTGATTAATATACAAAACATAATTTAAAAAAAATAAAGCAGGGATAATTATAAAAAAGATTTGAACAATATAGAAAAGTAACCTAGGAAATTAAACAATTAATGAACAAAATAATAAGTAGAAGGAAAACTTACAACAGATTGAGTGGCGTGCCTACAACAATTGATTTTGTTTCAAGAAAGACCCATCACTTTTACGTTTAAGGCAGATTGGAAGAACGATCTAGTTTCAAAAGAAAAGGATATAGTAGATTAATCTTCAAGATCTTAAAATTGGATGTATAAAACACACATAATACAACTAAATCAGAAGTTTTAAATCATACCATAAAATTTTATCCATATTAAATAATATCATTCAATTCTATATCCCCATAAATCGGAAGTTTTAAATCATTCCATAAAATTAGAAGCTTGAAAATAGGAAAGATCATAGATTCTTTTTAAAAAAATTAAACCACTTTCCGATTTTGACACGCGGAAGTTTTAAATCATTCCATAAATCATCCCGATTTTGAATGTAAAAAGGAAATTTAATGAGTTCCTAATTTACGTCAGTTTCCTTTCTCATTCTCATTTATTTAAAATACAAAAAAAAAACTGATTATTAATTATTATTGTTAATCAATTAAGTTGACCTCGTGATTTTTAAAATTCAAATATAGTAAATTTTAATAATAAATCTATTACACCAAATGTGGCAACAAACTTGGTAACTCAACTAATGACAATAATCATAAACCAGACCAATCCAAACCCGCAAACACTATCCATGTCTAATCAACCGATATTGAGGATCAAATCCTATTATCCAACCATTTCACAATCTTATTTCTGCATAACATAATATTGAAAACCATAATTAGATTAAATCATACGAAAACAGTGAATATGATGAGAGAAAAAAACACAATGTGTTTTCTACGATAATTCAGCTAGTTTGATAATTAGGATAGTTTTGAATCATAAATGCCTTTTCCCTTGTGGACTCTCTTCATAAAACATCAAACCAAAATTGAAACAATATTCACAACGAAAATCGAATGTCCATTGACCTTCATTAATTCCCTAATTTATTTTGGTGTAGCAACTGCAAAGAAAATATGTTACTAATTTCAATATGATTTGTAAGTACATATATAATTTAAACAAAAAAACCGTATGCTTATACATTCGTAAAAAAATCATCGGGTGAGATTCGTTTAGCACAACCTTAAAAATTTTACGTTAATATATTTAACTTAATAATCAAGTCAATTAACAATGAATATTAGGAAAAAGATAATAATAATTATACCATTAGTACCACCAATTTGTTGAAGAACATGGAGAAACCTTTGGTGCAATTCCGGAGACCAACACATTCTTTATTTCTTATTAGACCGTCCTCTATCTTCATCGGTGCATCCACCGCCGCAACCACCTTCTGTGTCTGATGACGAACTGATAGCCATTTTTTTCTCTTCAAAAGGATGAAAACTGTCAAACCCATTTTTGCGTTCCTTCCTAGTCAACTTCTTCGTAAACAAATCCTAAAAGAAATCGAAACATATTAATAAAAATCCAGTCTTCAATCAAATTAAATAAAAAAAGAGTATGTCCACTTACCTCTTTAATTGTCATTCATGTTTTAAATTGGTCAGATCTTTCGGTACCTGTATGTTATAAGAATCACTTAAAAATGTATACATGGAAAAGTTTTTACAAAACAGAATAACATTAATCGCCCACAAAAGTTAATAATAATCATATCAGAAAAAAAAAACGAAAACAAAAACAAAGATGAAAGACGACTTTGTGTTACAGAAAAATGGAATAGAGAGATACCTTGAAGGAGAGTATACGAAGGAGATGGATGATCGATGATGGAGAACATTCAAAATTCGATTCATACTTATTAATGTGGGTTCTTTACATTGGAGTGAATAAGAAAATTAGGAGAAAGAGAGAGGAAATTAGGTGAAAGAGAAAGAGAAAGGTAATTATAATTGATTGACCACATTTAATGATTGATTTTTGTGATTTTTGATTTAAAAAAAAAACGAAAATTTTATAAAAACTCACAAGGTGCCATGTGGCTTAATGAGAGGAGGAGAGAGGATTGCTAGGGGTGTGAGAGATTGACAAGTGTACAAAGGGGCTTTAAAATATTAGATGTATAGATAGATACATAGAGTTTGACAAATCATGGGTTACAACTTACAAAAGAAAAGGACTTAACTAATGTTGTAAACGTTTAATAGAAGTTGATGAAATTATAGGCATGGAGTGAAGCAACCAAGGTATCCATGGTCAGATGGACCAGAATTCATCACACAATGCCCGATTAAACCAGGTGCGAATTTTAGCCAAAAAATCATTCTCTCAGATGAAGAAGGCACCTTATGGTGGCACGCTCATAGTGACTGGTCTCGAGCCACCGTACACGGTCTAATCGTCATATGGCCAAAGATTGGAAGACCATATCCTTTTCCTAAACCCTATGCCGAGTATCCTATCATTCTAGGTTTTTAACTCTTACCCTTTATATCAATGCTATCATGTTTATCAAAAACTAAAAGATAATGATACTATTGAATGTAACCTTAATTGTAATTGATTATAGCTGAATGGTGGAGGCAAGATGTTGAGGCTGTGTTACTAGACTTTTTACGAACAGGGGGAGATCCTAATAGTTCTGATGCTTTAACCATTAATGGACAACCTGGTGATCTTTACCCATGTTCTAGTTCAGGTTGGTTTTACTTCTTTTTGTCTTTTATTGATAAAGTCGAACTTATTCGATATCCATATCACAAATCCCATACCATATACTATTTTGAGACCCACAAGATCGGACTCTAAAAGTTCGCTTACATTGCCAAAAATCAGAAAGCTTTCTTATGTTTTTCCAAAAAAAATCAAGTACAACCCTGAGGAGCATATGTTTGTCAGACGACATGTGCATTATGTTTTTTAGGCGATATGTAGTTTTTTTTGAGTGGCCAACAAAATTTTATTAAAAAACCGAGCAAGTTGTTGAACCAGTGATAATCATACACATACGTTCTAAAATGTTAGTTGTTACTATTTAATTTAATAAAGAAACATATAGTTCTAACTTAAAAATATTTTTAATTTCAGAAACAACAAAATTCATTGTGGAACATGGAAAGACTTACATGCTTCGAATGGTCAATGCTGCAATGAACCTTTTCATGTTTTGGGGGATTGGAGGTCATGAAGTAACCATTGTAGGAACGGATGGTGCCTACACCAAGCCATTAAAAAGCAACTATGGTGTCATCTCCCCTGGCCAAACCATTGATCTCTTGTTTAAAGCCGACCAACCCATCGGTCGATACTACTTCGCGGCTAAACCATACAACAGCCAGCCCGCAATTAGTTTCGATAACACCACTACGACCGCCATAATCGAATACAAAGGCTACAAAAAATCATCTTCACCCCCGGTTTTCCCACATCTTCCTAAAGTCAATGACATAAGTGCATCGGTTAACTTCACCGGAAGCCTTAGGAGTTTAGCTACTCGTGCTCATCCCATTGATGTCCCAAAGAAGATCACACGAAACTTTTTATTCACACTCTCGATCAACACATTACCATGCCCAAATTACGCGTGTTTAGGACCTCGTGGATTGAGATTCGCCGCAAGTGTAAATAATATAACATTCGAGACCCCAAACATTTCTATTCTTGATGCTTACTATAGAAGAATAAATGGTGTATATGGAGATGATTTCCCTAATTTCCCACCTTTGTTTTTCAACTTCACATCGAGTAATATTAATCGATCATTCGAGACTCCATTGAATGCTTCGAAGGTGGAAGTGCTTGAATATGGGGACACAGTTGAGTTGGTGTTTCAAGGAACAAATTTGGTAGCAGGGATTGATCATCCTATGCATTTGCATGGGCATAGTTTCTATGTTGTTGGATGGGGATTTGGTAACTTTAATAGAAGTAAGGACCGTTTGAGTTATAATCTTGTGAATCCTCCTCTTCAACAAACCATTGCAGTTCCTAAAAATGGTTGGACAACCATTAGATTCAAGGCTGATAACCCTGGTGAGATTGTATTTCACTTATTATTAATTTGCATGCATGATGCATTGATAGTTCGATTTTTTTTGCTGAACTGGTAGAAAATCCAAACTTTTTTGTGCCTATGGTAGATGTCAGAAACGGTTTTTGGGTTTTGGTAGAACCACAATTTAAGATTGCGGTTCTATCTTATGTGGCAGCTGAGTCAAACAACATGTTGGATGAGTAGGACGAAAAGTGAAAAGTGATGCTGACCAGAACATTACCACAATCTCATATTGCGGTATTAAAAAAAAAGCTAATAAGACACAGCAGAGAACCGCAAGCTTAGATTGTGGTATTGGATTTTTATAATGAAACCCGCAATCTCAGATTGCTGGTATATCCTACATGTCCATGCCATCAATGCACCACTAGTCGACTCAGCTGCCACATAAGACACAACCGCAATCCTAGATTGCGGTTCTACCATAATGCAAAACTTGTTTCTGACATCTATCATAGGCACAAAAAAGTTTTGTTTTTCTACTAGTTCAACAAAAAATCTTGATAGTTCTTGATAACAAAGTTTTACAAATTTGGCCTGTGATGGCGGTTTTTATAGCGTGTAATGACTATTTTACCCTTATTAACATTTTAGTTTTTATATCTAGATGGTTTGTCCATGTAATTAACTTGTTCTATTTTGGTTATAGGGTTATGGTTGATGCATTGTCACCTGGAACGTCATATAAGTTGGGGAATGGAGATGACGTTCATTACAAAGAATGGTAGCAGAAAAGGGGAATCGATGTTGCCACCACCTCCGGACATGCCACCATGCACTTAAAATATCATAGCAGATTAACAATATGTAGTAGTTTTTTATGTTTTATGATTGCATATTGGTCGACATCACTCTCACACACACATGAGGGGTTAGATCGTAGGTAGGACTCACCATGTCTCTCTCATATAGGGAAGTATGGGAAAGTATGGTTAGGAATTACTAGGGGTGCACTCAGACTCATCCTAAATAAATGGTGAGTGCCCCTTATTACTAAGCATACCCCATGTGAGAGGGGTATGATTTGTGTTTGTGAAATACGAATGTACATTAGTAATACCGTTATTTAAACATGTAAGTTTATTGAAAGCAATAAACATGTGTTGTCTTGTCGTTTAACATTGTTTGATATGTATTTTTCTTTTTGGTTGACATTGACATTTGCTCTTGAGAATGATTGGTCTATTGAAACACCGCTTAAATATATTTTAGCACCCTCATCATCCATCTATATGCTCCATATTAATCAATATAGAGTGTATTGGTGGTTCCTCTAGGTCAACTCAACCTGCAGTTTTTGTCTTTAGTACCTCTGATATGCTCTGTCACACCCTCAAATTTCCACTGCGGGGTTTATACCGCGAGGCGCATGACAAACCAGGATCCCATAGCCATAAGTCACATGAACGACTCTAAATGCCCAACCATTTAGTTCGTTATTGCAAAACAAAGTTTAATGTTTTAACCAAACAAAATATAAGTATAGCGGAAGCGAATGAAAAACAGTTAATTAAAATCTGCGCAAAACACCGCGCCCAAAACCAAAAGAAAGTAGTTAAATGTTTTAAAATAGTTTAATGTTTGAGACCCATGATATGATGCATGTCCTACCTGTGCTCCGTTCCTAGTTACCTGCAAAAGCATGCTATCGTGTGTCAACATAAAGCTGGTGAGTTCACAAAGTAAAGCAAACGCGTATATAAATGTGCTGGTTTCCAAAACCACGTAACCAAATTAAAAACGTAAGTCCTCCAGACCAAAATGTTCAAGAGTTATCAGTTTAAGCGTGTCAGGGGTATCTAACCCACTCAATGTAACTAAACAGAATTATTGGGACACCTTCAGTAACATAGTAATTTGCCTCAATAACTAGTGTCTATCAACATCAGTTCTCAAATGTGGTCAGAAGTTCATGCCCGTGCCTCAAGCACCTCAGACATGAGGTTGCTGCACAACCTAATAGCGCTATCAACTAATACCCCGTTCGCCTCAAGCGATTAACCCAATAATATGCAAGGTCTTTCCAAAATGATAGAGTGTTTAGTTTACAAAGGACCAATAAGTTTTAAACTAATAAAAAACCCGATCCACACAAGGAATCGTAAAACCGACCCACACAAGGAGTCAATACCTGAGTAGTCCCAAACTGGACTAGAAATTGTTTACCAAAGTTGTCTCTAACCCGAGACGCATGCTTTTGAGAAAAAGAGTAGTGAAACTCACCTTAGTGTGCAAGCAAAAGAAATCCAAACTGCAAGTAAAGTGCGCTACCGACTCCCTAATATAAGTGTCACTAAGTTAGTATAGGCGTAATATCATTACACCATATAACTCGTTTGTCCAAGGCGTTTAAACGTTCAAAAGTGTGTAGGTGACACCTAGTGATTCTACATGCAATAGTAAACCCTACGGACTCGTTGGTGAATATGTTAGTTATAATTAGTTTTCACATTCCATATGCGTCTCATACAAGTGCCCGTTCAGCTACACATCAATTACATACCACCTATGACTTCAATTAATCACATAAGCACATAATACACAATCTGTGTTTTTAGGACAGATTGTGCGTCATCAAAACTAATTTATTTAAAATAGTTAATCAGTGAGTTAATCTCCCAAATTTTTACTGAATATTCTTTGGGATTCACTTAACAACCCCTATTTTTGTTTTGTATTAAATACAAACACAAAAATAATTAAAATTCGTTCAACACAGCTATGTTCAGAAAACTTTCATAACAGGTTAGTTTAGTAGAAAATTCCCAAACATTGTGTATTCATCCAAACGGGATGAATCCACCTGGAAAACTCAAGTTACTCCAATGTTAACCTTCTGTAAAAATTTCATAACCCAAATCTTTATAAAACTCGAGTTATGATGACTCAAAGTCGACTCAGTTTGTTAACCCGAAATTCTGATATGACCTATTTTCAAAGAAAATTCCAAAAACGACTCAACCGACGTGCAAATCACTTGATTTTACCCATTATGAAAAGCTAAGACCAGGTGTGATTTAACCATGCAAAGAAGATACCAAAATCATCATGTTAAAGTCGTGTTACAGCCCCTACAAGTTCACTTAATCATTCTGTCCAGATTTTAATTACGCCTAAATCTTTCTTTAAACGACTCCCGTGTGCATGCAAACAATCAACAATCATCAATAACCATTACCAAACATTCCTAATACCTATTGTGATCAGATTCTATCATTATACATGCAAAGATTACAACTTTAATGATCAAAACTTCAACAACTTGCGCAACAAGTAACCTATGATATTACTAATCGCCTATCATCATGTTTAATTCGTTTAATCTTCAAAAACCTCAAGTTTTAATAATTATAAAAAGCTTTCAGACCTGGACAAACCTAGTTATAGGATTTTTATAACATAAAAATAAGATTAAAGCGTAAAGGATTAAGGATTATACCCCAAGCTCTTCGATACAATCAACCGAACGCCTTTGGAGCTTCCCAATCGATGTTTTTGCGCCTTAGCATGTTGTTTGGGGTTAATAATTCGTAGGTAGGGTAGTAGGGACGATTAGGGTTTGTGTTTAGGTGTTACAAGAGGCTTAAGGTTGCTTAAATAGGTGTTTAAGGCGGTTTAGAGTCGTCAGGTACCCGCGCGCGGCCGCTCGGGCTCTGTGAGCGGCCGCTCACAGGCCTTCGGCCCGCGTGGGTGGCCCGTTTCATCACCCGACGTGTTATCCTTCGACGTTTTCGTTATTTTGGACCGTAATAAGTGCAACCCCATGCGTTAAGACCCTAATCAACCTAATGATCCACCTTTAATGATTCTATTAACGTATTCGGCTTAGGTTCACACAATCACGTATGGTTTTCACATAACTTCACCGAATATCACAGAGACACATAATCGCAATCAATCCAAATTAGTTAACTCATTATTATTATTATTCATTATTCACCAACGTCCGAGGTTCACTGTCATGTATTCAGTTATTAACTCGCAACAATGCAACGTGTGTCCTATCTAGCTAACCCTAGTTAGGTATAATGCAAGGAACGTAACTAGATTTTAGTTAAAGTGAGAACCTGAATTTGCGGGGTATCACATGCTCCATATGGCGAATATGAAGCATATTGATTTGCCTTTCAACTCAATAGGTGTCACACCCCGCCAAGGCGAAAACACGGGGATGTGATTCGAAAGGTTTTCAAGCACAAGGTTCGAGCAACACACAAGATTTAAAATAAATAGATACCATCGAAGGATGTCATAAATTATTTAAAATGTCACAATGTTGGCTGGAAATAAGAAATTGTCTGAAATCACATAGCTCAATCACCAAGATAACGTATGACTGACAAAACCAAATCCATGATGGTACCACCGAGCGTAAGCTCAAACCCAACCCTCAAGTCTCTGCTCCGCATGATTAGTTACCTGAAAAAGATGCATAAAAGATTTGTCAACATATTGTCGGTGAGTTCACAGATTTTTAATGTACTTTGTAAAGTGCTCGTGATATCGTGTATGACCAATCATAGGCTAGCTAAGCGAATGATTACTATGCAAACTATGAGTCCCATAACCAAACCTCTTGACTGTTGTGCCTCGTGCATTGTACAATAAAAACAATGTATATATAGTAGAATACTAACACTCTTTTGTATGTAACCGGTTTGAGCGACTAACCAAGACTGGGGGTGCCAACCCAATAGATCTATTAAAGTGTTCCATGGCTACTGATAGCTAATGGTTACGATGCAATGTATATACGAGGACTACTGAGATCTCATGAACCGAATGTCTCATGTTCCACATGGTAGTCAAGATGGAATAACACACCAAAATGAAATGTATTAGTATGTAGCATGTTTATCCCCCAAAATGGAAAACTATAAAATGGGGCAGTGAAACTCACCTGATGACTGGATGTGGGGTCTGGTAAAGCTATAAGGTGGAATAACTATTGCCCCGGCGAATGATACCCTATGATTATCAAGGATATAGTAAGTTGTACATTCTTGTCGTTTACCATACAAGTTGTTCAACCGACATTGTGGACCCTTGTGTCAGTTTATGTGGGCCATGTTTTGTGTATGTGGCAATCATTAGTCGATTCATGTACTTTTTAAAATATACGTTTCCGAGTATTTCGGGCGTTTTATTGTAAAATGGTATCTACTGCAACCGAAATGGGCCCCACGTGTTGTCATGGGCTATACATTGCTCCCAATCTAACACGTGTGGTTGTTTTATGGCAAAATGAGTGTTTTAACATATGTTTATGCCTTTTAATAATAAAATATAGTATTAACATACGTTATGGATTTCTTAACACATGTTATCATGAGGTAGCCGAAATCTTTTCATTCATTGTGTCGAATATACGGTTGTTTAATGTATCCAACATGACTTATTTGTGTTCAACAATGTATAATTGGATGATCATAAGTGTGTACTAGTGTGTTGTTGAGGAAATCGTGTATGATCATCATCCAATTGTGGTGTAGTGTCGAGTGTATATACATAATTATGTTTAACATATATTTCGACTTCTAGGCACCTTTAATAGACCGAGTGTGGACTAAGACATTTGTGATGATGTGTGTGTATGTTCTAGTCCGATTAATATCACTTACGTATGGTCAATTGATATAGTGTGATCCATAGATGTTTGAAGCAATTATAAGTGAAATAATGTTTATAAAAAGTCATCGACTTAGTGTGTGATTGGCCGATTACAAAGACGATCAAAGGGCGAAGGGTCGGGAAAAACATAAAAAGGGCCGATTGTTTTATAAATAATGGTAATAGTGGTTGGTGAATGTACCTGGTGGATGCAAGGTGATGGTCGAATGCTTGAACCTTCGGCCTCCTATGTGGGCTTCCAATCCTTTGATTATTGTGGCTTGATAGAAGATTGGTTAATGGTGTTTGGGAAGGGGTGATCGGCCGAATATCTTAGCCAAGAGAAAGAGAGTGTTGTGTGTGAAGTTGAGGGTGATCATGGAGCCTTTATATAGGTGTTCAAGGGAGGTGATCACAAAAACAAATGTGGTAGTTCTATCCTCTTTGTTCGAAGCATTGATTAGAAAAGTTAGTGTAAAGCATTGGGTTGGAAATTTAATCAAGGAAGAAGGGTGTTGACTTGTTTAGGAGGTTGGATTATCTTGGTTTTTTGTCCAAATGAGTGTAAGTTATTACACCATCCATTGCCATAGCCGATTTCATCATGTGTAAGAATCGATGTTGTGATCAATCCTTGTTATTTGATCTTGGGTGGAAATCGGCCGAAATATATATGGTTGTAGAGGTGATAGTGACTTATCCAAGAACATGAGTTTGTCATCACTTGATTGATGTTAATTGTTCCATGTACACTTACTTGTCAATTGCAAGGTAGTGGTGCATGCGTGGTGGGTTGATGCGCGGTTGCACGCACCATGTTTATTTGCCAGTTTTGTATATTTTTGAGTCGTTTAGATAGTATTTTTATTAGTTTTAGGCTTGTACTCTATTATTTTAATATTGTATATATTTTATTACTTTTTGGTTGTTTTTACTATTAATTTATTTATTTTATATTTTTGGTAGGTGATCGCATGGAGCGGGGCTAAAACAGTACAAATTATATTCGAGACCCGAACACCCGAGTCGAGAGCACGGGGTCATAATACCATTTATAATATTATATTATATAATAATAATATTAATAATAATAATAATAATTAAAAAATAAAAGAATTGAAATGTGACAAAGTGTCACGTGACCAAAGTGAAAGAAAAAGTCAAAATAGGGTTTTATTATTTTTGGGGATAAAAGGGGGAGCGCAGCAGCTTTGGAGGAATATATTATTCTTTGACGGCTCCAAATTGAAAGGAGTGCAGATCGCAATTTTTATATTTTTGGAGAAGCATCGCATTAGCATTGAGAGGGACACATAAGAGATCGCAATTTTTTATTTTTCTTGAAGAACACAGAAGGCTGCATCGAAAAGGGGTATTTTTTATTATTATAAGAGGACAGCACATTTAGAGGAGATCAAGGGGACAGAAGTTTTGGACGAAAAAGATTTATTTTCTTTGAAGGATCAAGCTCTATGGCCATGAGTGGCTAATTCCTTTGTATTACACTGGGGATGTAGGCTTTTGATATCTAGGGTTTGAACACATTGGGTATTGTTCTTAAACTTTTGTTTATGTTATTGTGTGCTTGAATTAACCGTGTTAATTGGTGATTAATCTTATGCTAAACTCATTGTAGTTAATTGATCTTGTGCCAATTTCTCGTGAGATAAGCATGATTCCTTACGTTAACACAAACATAGGATTGTATGTTCTAGGTAATGAAGTATAGTTTAATCTATCTTGATATTGATAAAACTTGATACCTAAGCCTATTGAACAATCACTCCGTTAGTGCCAATTACATCATTATTGTTTACCCAATTGTTAAAGCCCTAGTATTCAATTGCCGAATCCTTAGTGTAATCTTTTTAATTAAACTGTTTACAATCTATATTATTTTTTTATTCATATAATTTCAATTCAAGTCTTAGTATAATAAACAAAACTTTCCAATCAAATTCTTAAATGAACAAAGCACTAGCTTCCTAATTTTTTAGCATCTTCATAAATAATACCGTTTAATCAACTAAGCAATATCCACTAACCACACGCTCCTCTGGATTCGATACCCTACTTACCCTAGCTACCTGGGTTAATTAGGTTTTGTATGACCCGTGACGACCGGTTCATCAAATGGCGCCGCTGCCGGGGAGCTAGGGCGCTTAGTGGTTAGAGATTAGTTGATTTTGTGATAATCTGTTTAAGTGTTTGTTTGGTTTATTCTCTATTTTTTTCTTTATTACGCGGGTGTGTTACTTGTGCAGTTTACAGGTAGTGCATGCGTACAAGACATTCGGGGAGGACATCTCCTTTAGTGTTTGAACCAGAAATCGAAAGAGTAGCAAGAAGAAACCGACAACACCGTTAGAGGAGCCGATTCCTTCTAACCCTCAATCACCACCTACACATCAGCCTTTGTCGTTTGGAACCGTTCAAATGGCAACCTCAAATCAAAACCGCCGTTCGGGTGAAAACCGTATACCCCCCACTCCACCACATCCAAACCGAACCCAACACCCACAACAACACCCACCTCCTCAATCAAACTATAACCAAATTCCCAACACCCGAAATGTCAATCAAGGCCCCTCTGTATCAAACCGTGGCAATCCCACATTCGACCCTGTGAACAGATTTAATGAAGCAAGATATGATGACCTTGAGGATAATATTGAAGAACTGAGAGGAAATATCAACGATGATGAACCATTTAGTGTTCCAAGTTATCAGTCATCAGAGCGAGTCAGCGTTCACACATACCATTCGGGGGAAGATGAACAGTCGGAAAGGGAGTTTACTGAAGAAGAAGATGGTTGGGGATATGGCAATGGTAATGGTAGGCATGAAGATGAAGAAGACTACCAAAGTGATCATCACTCCAATGTGGGTGCACACCAGAATGTGGGAAATGAAGGGTACTATAATCATGACTTTGTCAATCGACCGAGGCAAAACCCAAGAGGGCACCGAAATCATCAGGGTAATTATTATCGGGATGCACATTATGTTGGTCAAGCAAATAGAAGACCCTCTGTGAGAAGGCAACAGAGAGAAGAAGAGGTTGATGCACCGCGAAGAAGGCCTCATGTTCCAATGCAAGGGGTTAATAGTCGGTTTAGACCACTTGCCTCCGAGAATGAATCACCCATTGTACCTCCACCTGCAGGAAGAAGATCTTTCGATTGTAAACCGAACTATATCAACATTCTTCCTCATTTTCATGGGATGGCTACTGAAGACCCATACGATCATCTTTCTGAATTCAAAGCAATGTGCGGTACTATGGGAGGTCACAATTTCTCCTTAGATGAAGTTCAGTTAAGGTTGTTCCGGTTCTCCCTCAAGGATAAGGCAAAGACTTGGTTTCTCACTTTGCCTGCACACAGCATCTATACTTGGGGAGATATGCAACAGGTATTCTTGGATGAGTATTACCCTAGTTTCAAGACGGATGGGGCTCGATTAGAGATTCGTTCCTTTCAACAATTACAAGGGGAACCACTTCATGAAGCCTTCACTCGTTTTAAAGAATTGATTCGGAAATGCCCACATCACAACATCGAATTATGGGAATTGGTTAATAGTTTTGTGAACGGGTTGAGCAAAGTGTGATACCCCGAAAATTCAGGTTCTCACTTTAACTAAACTCTAGTTACATTTCCTTGCATTATACTTAACTAGGGTTAGTTAGATAAGACATACGTGCATGGTTGTGAGTCAATGTGTGATTGCATGATTAGTGAACCTCGGACGTTGGTGAAAAATAAACTTATGTGAAAACCATACGTAATTATGTGAACCTAAACCGAACACGTTAATAGAAATCATTAAAAGTGGAGCATGAGGTTGATTAGGGTCTTAATGCATGGGGTTACACTTGTTACGGTCCGAAATAACGAAAACGTCGAAGGATAACGCGTCGGGAGACGAAACGAGAAAAGAGCGCGCCACCCGGACCTGTGAGCGGCCGCTCACAGGCACCGAGCGGCCGCTCGAAACGAACTGACGGGTCTAAACCGCCTTAAACTTATATTTAAGCAACCTAAACTCCCATGCAACCCCCATACTCAACCCTAATCGCCCCCTTACTGCCCCACACGAATATTTCACTCAAACAACCTCTGCTAAGGCTCAAGATCATCAATTGGGAGGCTCCAAGGCGCGCGATTGATCGATTGAGAGAGCTAAGGGTATATCTTACGATTTCTTATGCTTTTATCTTGTGTTTTCATTAATAAAAATCATATAATAAGTTTGTCCAGGTCTGAATGAGTTTATAAAACATTAAAGCATGAATCTTTTTGAAGATTAAATGGATTAAACATACTCATAAACGCTTAGTAACATCGTAGGATACTTGTTGCGCAAGTAATTGGTGTTTTGATTCTTAAAGCTTTGATCTTGACATGTTTAATCATAGAATCTGATAAAATAGGTATTAGGAATGTTTTGTGTTGATGATTGGTGAATGTTAATAGTTTTTGTGCACACGGTAGGCGATTAAAGTATGATTTAGACGAAACTAAAATCTGGACAGAATGATTAGTCAAACTTGTAGGAGCTGTAACACGGCTCTAACATAATAATTTTAGGGTTTTCTTGGCATGGTTAGGTCACACCTGGTCTTAGCTTTTCATAATGGGTAAAATCATGTGTTTTGGACGTAGGATGAGTCGTTTTTGGAATTTTAATTGATTAGGGGTCATATCAGATTTTCGGATTTGTAAATTGGGTTAACTTTAAATGGCCATAACTTTAGATTTACAAGGAGTTAGGTTATGAAATTTTTACAGTAGGTCAATACTGGAAAAATAGAGCTTTTCCAAGTGGATTCATCTCGTTTGGATGAATACACAATTTTTAAGAATTTTCCTACTAAACTGACCTGTTGTGGAAATTTTCTGAACACTGCTGTGTTGTACGAATTTTTATAATTTTTGTGTTTGGAATTAAGACAAAACAAAAATAGGTATTGCCAAGTGAATCCCAAAGAAAATTCAGTAAAAATTTGGGAGGATAACTCACTGGTTTACTATTTTAAATAAATTCGTTTTGATGGCGCACAATCTGTCCTGAAAACACAGATTGTGTATTATGTGACTATGTGATTACTTGAGGTCTTAGGTGATCTAAAATTGACATATAACGGAAGTACACATGTTTACGACACATATGGGCTATAGAAACTAATTATAACCAACTCATTCACCAACGAGTCCGTAGGGTTTACTATTGCATGTAGAATCACTAGGCGTCGCATACACACTTTTGAATATTTAAAACGCCTTGGACAAACGAGTTATATGGTGTAATGATGTTACGCCTATACTCACGTAGTGACACTGTTATTAGGGTGTCGGTAGCATATAATACTTGCTGTTTGGATTCTTTGCTTACGCGATAAGGTGAGTTTCACTACTTTTTCTCAAAGCATGCGTCTCGGGTTGAGACCACATTGGTAACGCTTTCTAGTCTATCTTGAGATAACTTACTTTTACACATCCCGGGTTTGGGGTGCATGGTTCACGTGGTGAATCTATTTTTACTAATTCATATATATGTCCTTGATGAACTAAACCAAACACATCGTTTAAGTCCTTCAAAATACCGAATCAATTGCCGGTTGGGCAAGCGGGTTAATTAGTTGATAGCGCTATTAGGTCTAACAAACCTCACATCGTGCTGGGAGCACGGATGTGAACTATTAGCTTCAAACATAATCATTGTCGATGGACAATGATGCAAGGCATCTTTATCCCGGTTATGGGAACTTGTTCATTAGTAGTTCGGTATTCGCCGGTTTTAGTTATCATGAGTGGGCTAGCTACCCCTGACATTTGAATTAGCTATTGTTTACAGGGTCTGAGGGGCCAACGTTGTACACTTGACTTTTGGGGTTTTGAGAACCTACGTTATTATTTACATCGCTTACATTTATAGTGAACTCACCGACTTTATGTTGACACATTTTAGCATGCTTTGCAGGTCCTTAGGTACGGAGCACGTTTTAGGGCATGCATCATTCGTGTCTTGGGTTATGGATATTTATTATTTCGTACTTTTAAACTTTGGTTTTGGGCGCGTTGTCTTGCGCAGACTTTTGCAAATGTTTTACTTTGTTTACGCTTCCGCATTACTTTAAATTGCTTGGTTAAACTTTGAAACTTTTTCTTAAAAACGAACTAAATGGTTTGGGCATTTAGAGTCGTTCATGATACTTATGGCTATGGGTCCTGGTTTGTCATGCACCTCGCGGTAAAACTCCGCAGTGGAAATTTGAGGGTGTGACAGATTGGTATCAGAGCCATTGGTTATAGTGAACTAGGAATTGCATTGCATTCTAGACTATAATCATTATAGCATAAGTATTAGTACACTCATCGTCTTCAGTGCACGCTTATTATTCTCGACATCGAACACTAACCTAACATATTGCAGGTAATTATGGTTAACCCCGCTCACCGAAATTACTCTTACCGTGCTCATGACGGGCAGCGACGCCCCATGTATGACCCTTATGAGGCCCCATCTTCGTCACTCGAGCCGAGTGAAGCCACTAACCGTTGGCGTTGGTTCACGGACATCTTGCACTCGTGGGTCGTAAGTTATGGGGTGCCAGCTACAGTACCTCCCATTGTGGACTCGTGGGAGAGGACACTTGCAGGAATGGTGAGGCATGTACACACTGAGCTGGATAATGCTTACACTGGTATTAAGGAGTTCCAGTTCTGGAGAAGAAATGCTGACGAGACATTGACACATGTGGCGGGACAGATTGACTACTTACTCAGCGAACTAAGGAAAGTTAAGAAAGAGGCTGAGGAAGCAAAACAGGATGCTACTGCTACCAAACAAGAGTTGGCGCATACTCGAGAGGAGTTAGCCATGGTTCGCAACCAGCTTATGGAAGCTTTGGAACCAATTGGGGAAGAGGACCCCGAGGAGGAACCCATGGAGGATGAGTTTGATGATTTGGGAGCGGCACTTGATGCAGCTCTTATAGAAGAGGAAGAGGAGGAAGAACCTGAGGAGTTACCGGAGGAAAGTGAGGATGAAGGATCAGTCATCTCTACGGACGACGATTGATTTTATTTATTATTATTTATTTAGTTATTTATTTTGTTCCTAGTATATTATGACTTCTATTTAATCTCGTGTGACTGGGTGATCTTTTGGATTGTTTTAGAACGTTGGTATTTTATTATTGATTTAACTTTTATTTTATTATTTATACGTGCGCGATTTATTAGTACGCTGTGATGTACAAACGATTGTATTCTCATGGGTATAGTATATTTGTAGAACTACGATGGCGGGAAGAGGTCATGGACGTGGACACATCAACCTAACACAAGCTGAGCTGACTGCACTTGTCAACGACAGGGTGGTTGCAGCCCTCGCAGCTATCCAAGCTGGTAACACTAATTCGTCTTATTTTACTCCTTCTACGAACTCCAGCGTTAAACTCTATTACTCATATGACTTCCGTGTTTGCACGTAGGTCAACCTCCACACCACCCTCCAGCCTGCACCTACAAAACCTTCATGGACTGCAAGCCTCAAAACTTTGGGGGATCTGAAGGTGCAGTTGGACTACTTAGGTGGTTCGAAAGGGTGGAGTCATGCTTTGCTATGTGCAACTGTCCACCAGCTGACCGGGTCAAATATGCCGCTGGTACACTTGAGAACGCAGCGTTATCTTGGTGGAACTCTCAGAAACAAATACTGGGTGTGGATGTGGCAAATGCTACGCCTTGGGATGCTTTCAAGGAGATGATGAGGGAGGAGTACTGCCCTCGGGATGAAATCCAGAAGTTGGAAACTGAGTACCTGAATCTGAAAATGGTGGGGTCGGATATCGAAGCCTACACCACTAGGTCACATGAGCTAGCCACTATGTGCCCTAACTACTCAACCCCGCTCTACAAGCGAATTGAACTGTACATCAAGGGTTTGGTGCCGCAGATCAAGGGCATGGTTACTGCTGCCAACTTCAACAATCTTCAGCAGGTGATTCGTATGGCACACCAGCTGACTGACCAGAAAGTAGAGGAGGGACTACTGCCCCCTCGAGGTGCTTCATCCTCTGGCACTAACGAAAATAAGAGAAAGTGGGAGAGTGCGTCTGGCAAACCCCCGGGTAATGGTAATCAACAGCAGCAGCACCCGAACAAGAAACACGACAACCACAACAACAACAACAGCAACCGTACTCAGACTCAAGGTGGTTATCACGGAAATCGGCCCAAGTGCGCTAAGTGCAACTATCACCACTCTGGGCCATGTAACAGGATTAAGTGCGATCGTTGTGGTAAGCTGGGGCATGTGCAGAAAGACTGTAGAGTCAACCTTCAGGGTAACCCAGCCCCGCAGGGTCAGCAACAGAAGGGTGGAAAGGCGTGTTACCAGTGTGGTAGCGAGAACCACTTTAAAAAGAATTGTCCCCAGCTGAACGGTAATGGAAACAATGGGGGAAATAACAACACCAACACTGGTAATAACAACAACAACAACGGAAACAACTATGGGGCGCGTGGTAGAGCATTTGTGATTGGCTCTGGGGAAGCGAGGAATGATAACAACGTCGTGACGGGTACGTGTTCCTTGAACGACACTCTCGCTTCTGTTTTATATGATACTGGTGCAGACTATAGTTTTGTGTCATCAAAACTTAGCAGACAACTAGGGATAGTTCCTACATTACTCGAGACCCCGTACTCTATAGAACTAGCTGATGGGAAGCCTGTTGAGGTAACCCACATTCTTCGTGACTGTAGGCTCGAACTAGATGGACATTTGTTTGCCATCGACCTTTTACCTATCACCCTAGGAAGCTTCGATCTTGTGGTCGGCATGGACTGGTTGTCCAAGCACCACGCCGAAATTCTCTGCAAGGAGAAAGTTGTTCGTATTCCCCTCCCCAGTGGGGAACTATTGTCTGTCCAGGGTGATCGCGGTGGTGCCATGGTGGGCATCATCTCTTACTTGAAGGCCCAGAAGTGCATACGGAAGGGCTATCCAGCCATATTGGCTAACATTTCTGACACTCGAGCCGAAGTCGAAACAAAAATCGAGGACATCCCGGTGGTCCGAGATTTTCCGGATGTATTCCCAGAGGAGCTGCCAGGACTTCCACCGGTTCGCCAAGTGGAGTTCCAAATTGACCTTGCCCCAGGCGCCGCCCCAGTTGCGCGTGCACCATACCGCCTTGCACCAGGCGAACTTCAGGAACTATCTACCCAACTCCAAGAGCTATTGGATAGGGGTTTCATCCGACCTAGCTCTTCACCGTGGGGAGCCCCAGTCTTATTCGTGAAGAAGAAGGATGGGAGTTTCCGTATGTGCATCGATTATCGGGAATTAAATAAGGTGACAATTAAAAATCGCTACCCTTTACCTCGCATAGATGATCTATTCGACCAACTTCAGGGGTCGAGTTTCTATTCCAAGATTGACTTAAGGTCGGGGTATCACCAACTGAGAGTCCGAGAGGAGGATGTGCCAAAGACAGCTTTTCGAACTCGTTATGGGCACTATGAATTTTTGGTAATGCCCTTCGGGCTGACCAATGCACCAGCTGTGTTCATGGACCTCATGAACCGGGTGTGCAAACCCTATCTAGACAAATTTGTCATAGTGTTCATAGACGATATTCTGGTCTATTCCAAGAGTAGGGAAGAGCACGAGCAACACCTACGACTGATCTTGGAACTTCTGAAAAGTGAGCAGCTATATGCAAAATTCTCCAAGTGCGACTTCTGGATTCGTGAGGTCCAATTCTTGGGTCATGTGGTGAACGAGGCAGGAATACAGGTCGATCCCGCTAAGATTGATGCGATTAAAAGATGGGAGGCCCCTAAGACTCCCACAGAGGTTCGACAATTCCTTGGCCTTGCAGGTTATTATCGCAGATTCATTCAGGGATTCTCAAAAATCGCTCAACCCCTCACTGCTTTGACACAGAAGGGGATTATCTACAAGTGGGAAGATGCCCAAGAAGCTGCTTTTCAATTACTAAAGACTAAACTTTGCAGTGCTCCAATATTATCACTACCTGAGGGTACGGAGGACTTTGTGGTGTACTGTGATGCATCTATCCAAGGGCTAGGGTGTGTTTTGATGCAACGCGAGAAGGTGATCGCTTATGCTTCACGACAACTAAAAGTTCACGAGAAGAATTATCCCACTCACGACTTGGAACTGGGAGCGGTTGTCTTCGCTCTCAAAATTTGGAGACACTACCTCTACGGAACGAAGTGCACAATCTTCACAGATCATAAGAGTCTTCAGCACATATTTGATCAGAAGGTCCTAAACATACGGCAACGACGATGGGTCGAACTCTTGAATGATTATGACTGTGCTATCAAGTACCATCCAGGGAAAGCTAACGTAGTAGCTGATGCCCTGAGCCGTAAGGAAACGAAACCCAAACGTGTGCGGGCCTTACAACTTACCATACACTCTAATCTGCCTGATAAAATACGTGAAGCCCAAGGCGAGGCCTTGAAAAAGGAAAATATCGGGTTGGAAACATTGCATGGTGCTGACAAACACCTGGAACTGAAGTCGGATGGGCTTCAGTACTTTATGGATCGAGTCTGGATTCCACGTTCAGGGGATCTTAGACAACTGGTGCTCGATGAGGCTCACACATCTCGTTATTCGGTACATCCCGGTTCGGACAAAATGTATCAGGACCTCAAAACTCTCTACTGGTGGCCAAACATGAAAGCAGAAATAGCCACTTATGTTAGTAAGTGCTTGACTTGTGCGAAGGTTAAGATTGAATATCAGAAACCTTCAGGCCTACTTCAGCAACCAGAGATACCGATGTGGAAATGGGATGGGATTTCCATGGATTTCATTACAAAGCTTCCGAAAACAACAGCGGGCCATAACATGATTTGGGTTATCGTGGACCGCTTAACCAAATCGGCCCACTTCCTGGCGATAAAAGAAACGGACTCGTTAGAGAAGCTGGCGAACCTTTATATCAAGGAGATAGTCTCTAGGCATGGAGTGCCTACTTCCATTATATCTGATCGCGATGGGCGATTCACTTCTCGATTCTGGACTACTCTCCAAGATGCTCTAGGTACTCGTCTCGATATGAGCACAGCCTATCACCCACAGACGGATGGACAAAGTGAACGTACCATCCAAACATTAGAGGATCTGCTACGAGCATGCGTGGTGGACTTTGGTAATAACTGGGACAAGCACTTGCCCTTAATCGAGTTCTCTTACAACAATAGTTACCACACCTCGATTCAGTGTGCGCCTTTTGAGGCACTTTATGGCCGCAAGTGTAGGTCTCCTATCTGTTGGACTGAGGTTGGGGATAGCCAACTAACAGGTCCCGAACTCGTGCACGAAACCTCTGAGAAGATAGTGCAAATCAGAAACAGAATGGCTGCTGCTCGTGATCGACAGAAAAGCTACGCGGACAAACGTAGAAAACCTTTGGAGTTCCAGGTTGGGGACAAAGTTTTGTTAAAGGTGTCACCTTGGAAAGGAGTGATACGCTTTGGGAAATGAGGGAAGTTGAATCCCCGCTATGTTGGACCCTTCGAGATTGTTAAAAGGATTGGTCCGGTAGCTTATCAGCTGAATTTACCAGACGAACTCAGTGGAGTGCATAATGTATTCCACGTCTCAAACTTGAAGAAATGCTTATCCGATACTACACTGGTAGTACCGCTGGAGGAGATCCAGGTGGACGACCAGTTACGGTTCGTGGAAGAACCAGTGGAGATTCTTGAGCAGGGCGTCAAGAAACTCAGGCAAAGCACTATACCTATCGTAAAGGTACGATGGAATTCCCGTCTAGGACCGGAATACACGTGGGAGCGCAGAGACCAGATGCGGCTCAAATATCCACACCTCTTTTCTGAACCTGAACCTGTGCATAGATCAAATGCCGAACATAAAGCAGCTCGCTCAAAGTGAATTTCGGGGCGAAATTCCTTTCAACTTGGGGATGATGTGACATCCGGAAACCAAGCATACATTTTTAGCTGGCTTTACTGTTTACTTGCTGAATTTCGGGACGAAATTCTTTTCAACTTGGGGATGATGTGATACCCCGAAAATTCAGGTTCTCACTTTAACTAAACTCTAGTTACATTTCCTTGCATTATACTTAACTAGGGTTAGTTAGATAAGACATACGTGCATGGTTGTGAGTCAATGTGTGATTGCATGATTAGTGAACCTCGGACGTTGGTGAAAAATAAACTTATGTGAAAACCATACGTAATTATGTGAACCTAAACCGAACACGTTAATAGAAATCATTAAAAGTGGAGCATGAGGTTGATTAGGGTCTTAATGCATGGGGTTACACTTGTTACGGTCCGAAATAACGAAAACGTCGAAGGATAACGCGTCGGGAGACGAAACGAGAAAAGAGCGCGCCACCCGGACCTGTGAGCGGCCGCTCACAGGCACCGAGCGGCCGCTCGAAACGAACTGACGGGTCTAAACCGCCTTAAACTTATATTTAAGCAACCTAAACTCCCATGCAACCCCCATACTCAACCCTAATCGCCCCCTTACTGCCCCACACGAATATTTCACTCAAACAACCTCTGCTAAGGCTCAAGATCATCAATTGGGAGGCTCCAAGGCGCGCGATTGATCGATTGAGAGAGCTAAGGGTATATCTTACGATTTCTTATGCTTTTATCTTGTGTTTTCATTAATAAAAATCATATAATAAGTTTGTCCAGGTCTGAATGAGTTTATAAAACATTAAAGCATGAATCTTTTTGAAGATTAAATGGATTAAACATACTCATAAACGCTTAGTAACATCGTAGGATACTTGTTGCGCAAGTAATTGGTGTTTTGATTCTTAAAGCTTTGATCTTGACATGTTTAATCATAGAATCTGATAAAATAGGTATTAGGAATGTTTTGTGTTGATGATTGGTGAATGTTAATAGTTTTTGTGCACACGGTAGGCGATTAAAGTATGATTTAGACGAAACTAAAATCTGGACAGAATGATTAGTCAAACTTGTAGGAGCTGTAACACGGCTCTAACATAATAATTTTAGGGTTTTCTTGGCATGGTTAGGTCACACCTGGTCTTAGCTTTTCATAATGGGTAAAATCATGTGTTTTGGACGTAGGATGAGTCGTTTTTGGAATTTTAATTGATTAGGGGTCATATCAGATTTTCGGATTTGTAAATTGGGTTAACTTTAAATGGCCATAACTTGAGATTTACAAGGAGTTAGGTTATGAAATTTTTACAGTAGGTCAATACTGGAAAAATAGAGCTTTTCCAAGTGGATTCATCTCGTTTGGATGAATACACAATTTTTAAGAATTTTCCTACTAAACTGACCTGTTGTGGAAATTTTCTGAACACTGCTGTGTTGTACGAATTTTTATAATTTTTGTGTTTGGAATTAAGACAAAACAAAAATAGGTATTGCCAAGTGAATCCCAAAGAAAATTCAGTAAAAATTTGGGAAGATAACTCACTGGTTTACTATTTTAAATAAATTCGTTTTGATGGCGCACAATCTGTCCTGAAAACACAGATTGTGTATTATGTGACTATGTGATTACTTGAGGTCTTAGGTGATCTAAAATTGACATATAACGGAAGTACACATGTTTACGACACATATGGGCTATAGAAACTAATTATAACCAACTCATTCACCAACGAGTCCGTAGGGTTTACTATTGCATGTAGAATCACTAGGCGTCGCATACACACTTTTGAATATTTAAAACGCCTTGGACAAACGAGTTATATGGTGTAATGATGTTACGCCTATACTCACGTAGTGACACTGTTATTAGGGTGTCGGTAGCATATAATACTTGCTGTTTGGATTCTTTGCTTACGCGATAAGGTGAGTTTCACTACTTTTTCTCAAAGCATGCGTCTCGGGTTGAGACCACATTGGTAACGCTTTCTAGTCTATCTTGAGATAACTTACTTTTACACATCCCGGGTTTGGGGTGCATGGTTCACGTGGTGAATCTATTTTTACTAATTCATATATATGTCCTTGATGAACTAAACCAAACACATCGTTTAAGTCCTTCAAAATACCGAATCAATTGCCGGTTGGGCAAGCGGGTTAATTAGTTGATAGCGCTATTAGGTCTAACAAACCTCACATCGTGCTGGGAGCACGGATGTGAACTATTAGCTTCAAACATAATCATTGTCGATGGACAATGATGCAAGGCATCTTTATCCCGGTTATGGGAACTTGTTCATTAGTAGTTCGGTATTCGCCGGTTTTAGTTATCATGAGTGGGCTAGCTACCCCTGACATTTGAATTAGCTATTGTTTACAGGGTCTGAGGGGCCAACGTTGTACACTTGACTTTTGGGGTTTTGAGAACCTACGTTATTATTTACATCGCTTACATTTATAGTGAACTCACCGACTTTATGTTGACACATTTTAGCATGCTTTGCAGGTCCTTAGGTACGGAGCACGTTTTAGGGCATGCATCATTCGTGTCTTGGGTTATGGATATTTATTATTTCGTACTTTTAAACTTTGGTTTTGGGCGCGTTGTCTTGCGCAGACTTTTGCAAATGTTTTACTTTGTTTACGCTTCCGCATTACTTTAAATTGCTTGGTTAAACTTTGAAACTTTTTCTTAAAAACGAACTAAATGGTTTGGGCATTTAGAGTCGTTCATGATACTTATGGCTATGGGTCCTGGTTTGTCATGCACCTCGCGGTAAAACTCCGCAGTGGAAATTTGAGGGTGTGACACAAAGAGGAAAGGAAATACCTAAAGTCCACTAGCAATGGGACTTTATTATCTAACCCGGAGCAAGAAGATTGGGATTTTTTGGAGAGAATGAGTAAGAACTCCAAAGCTGAAGAATCCGCAGACAGAAGAACCAAACACCCCATTTCAAAGTCTCTTTCAGATGTGGATACCAATGCAAAAGACCGAATTGCTACTTTGGAAAGAGAATTGGCTCGTATGAAGAAAAGGGAAGTATCATCGGGGCCATATGCGGTGTGTGGAGTATGTAACGAAATGGGTCATAAAACTGATGAGTGCCCGGAAAATTCGGTTCAAGAAACTGCTGATGTAAATCAAGTGTATGGAGGGGAAAAGAAATATGACATGAACTCCAACACTTATCATCCAGGTTTAAGGAACCATCCTAATTTCAGGTATGGTAATGCTTCAAATCAGATGAATCCGAATTTTCAATCAAACACTCAAGGGGGTAACCAAGGTGGATCATATCAGAACCGCCAAGGTAACTATAATCAAGGTGGTGGTTATCAAAGAAACTATAATCAAGGTGGTAATTATCAAAGAGGGTTTAATCAAGGTGGTTCGTCAAGCAATCAAGGTGGAGGTGATGAGTCCTTGAGTTCAAAGTTGGATGCACTAATGAATATGATGAAGGACTCCAACAATGATATCAAGGAAATGAAGAAGGTGAATGAGGTGAGAGATAAGTCTCACGAGGCCTTAGCTAAACAAGTGGGTCAACTAGCGGAAGAAATGGCTCAATTGAGAGGAAGCACGGGGAAGCTTCCTAGCGATACCACTATCAACCCGCAACATCAAGGTTCGAGCTCGAAGAACAATCACAATGCTCCAATTAATAAGGTAACTGTTCTTCGTAGTGGTAAAACTGTTAATAATAGAATTGATGATAAAAGTGAGCCACCACCACCCCAATTTGTCGAAGGGGTGGTGGAAGATGTGAGTGATGAAAGTGAAAGTGAGGAGGAAACGGGTAAAAATAAAAGTAAAAAGTTTTTTGATAAACCAAAACCCGTTGAAAATGAACAAGTTCCCAACGCTAAGGAAAAGGGTATGGAGGGTAATACCATCCCTTATCCCGATGCATTGTTGGAGCCATCTAAAAAAGTGGTTAAAAGAAGAGGCCCACAACAGGAAGAGTTATGGGAAATTTTTAAACAAGTAAAAATTAATTTACCACTTTTAGATGCAATCAAACAAGTTCCTTCTTATGCAAAGTATTTGAAAGATTTGTGTACCCAAAAGAGAATTCACAAAATTCCAAAGAAAAATGATTTAACCGAAAATGTGAGTTCTATTCTTTCGGGTTCACTCCCACCAAAGTTGCAAGATCCGGGGGCGCCCATCATATCCATTCAAGTTGGAGAATTTAAAATGACACGGGCACTCTTGGACCTTGGAGCTAGTGTAAGTATCTTACCGGGTAGTCTTTATGACCAGTACGAATTTGGTCCACTTCAGGAGTCTAACACCACCGTGGTGTTAGCTGACTTGACTCCTAAACTACCCCGTGGGATGGTTACTGATGTGATAGTAAAAGTTGAAGATTTTTATTATCCGGTGGACTTTTTAGTACTTGATTATGTTTCCATGGACCTAACCAAACAACCAACAGTTATACTAGGTCGACCATTTTTGGCCACAGCCAATGCTCAAATTAACTGCAAAACGGGCACGCTTGACATGACCTTTGGTAACCGTAGGTTTCGGTTAAATGTTTTTTCAAATGGGAATAACCCTCTAGTCAATGATGAATGCTATATGGCGGACATTGTTGACGAGTGCATACCTCTATAGGACACCATTGTAGACGAGGAAAGCACAATAGAGGAGTGTTTTATGTTTAACAGGTTACAGGTGGAGATATTGAAGAGCATGGAAGAGGAGGAAAAGACTCAAGAAGCGATGGCGGTACAGGAAGGAAGACCACCATGGACTCATCAAGTGGAGAGTCTTTCAGATCACATTGATACAAAATTGAAGCCATCTTTAGTTGAGCCACCACAAGTGGAACTGAAGGAGTTGCCTAAGCATTTAAAATATGCTTATGTTGGTGAAGGCAACACGCTCCCGGTGATTATTGCATCAAACTTAACCAAGGAGCAAGAAGAGAAATTGATGACAGTACTGGTGACCCATAGAGCTGCTATTGGGTGGACTGTGGCGGATTTGAAAGGCATTAGTCCGTCAATTGTGATGCACAAAATCATCACAGATGAGAAAGTGATTCCTGCAAGAGATGCTCAAAGGAGGTTAAATCCTAACATGCGGGAGGTTGTGAAGAAAGAAGTGCTTAAGTGGTTAGACGCGGGTATCGTTTACCCAATTTCAGATAGCCAGTGGGTTAGTCCAACTCAAACCGTTCCAAAGAAGGCAGGTATTCAAGTCGTGAAAAACGACTCAGGTGAGGAGGTAGCCACCCGGCCGGTAACCGGGTGGCGCATTTGTATTGATTATAGGAAGTTAAATGCTGCAACTTCCAAAGACCATTTTCCTTTACCTTTTATTGACCAAATTGTTGAGAAATTGGCCGGACAAAAATTTTATTGTTTTCTGGATGGGTATTCGGGATACAATCAAATTGCTATTCATCCTGAGGATCAACAAAAGACTACATTTACTTGCCCATATGGCACATTCGCATTTAGGCGAATGCCATTTGGTCTTTGTAATGCCCCCGCCACCTTTCAAAGGTGTATGATGAGTATCTTTTCAGATATGGTGGGGGAGTCATTGGAAATCTTTATGGATGATTTTTCTATTTTTGGGTCATCATTTGAGTCTTGCCTAAGTCAATTAGAAAAAGTTTTGCAAAGATGTGTGGAAACGAATTTGGTCTTGAGTTGGGAGAAAAGCCACTTTATGGTCCAAGAAGGGATAGTATTGGGTCATGTTGTGTCAAGCCGTGGGATTGAGGTTGATCATGCTAAAATTCAAGTTATATCAACATTACCTCATCCCACAAATATTAAAGGGATTCGATCATTTTTGGGGCATGCGGGGTTTTATAGGAGGTTCATTAAAGGTTTTAGTGATATTACAAAACCCTTATGTGCATTGTTACTAAAAGATGCTCCATTTGAGTTTAATGAAAAATGTGTCGAGGCTTTTGATATGTTGAAAAAGAAATTGATCGAGGCCCCAATTTTGCAATCACCTAATTGGTCTTTACCTTTTGAAATTATGTGTGATGCAAGTGGGTACGCGGTTGGAGCCGTGTTGGGTCAACGGGTAGATAAGAAACCCATTGCTATATACTACGCAAGTAAGACTCTTTCGGAAGCACAATTGAATTATACAACTACCGAAAAAGAGCTACTTGCGGTAGTATATGCTCTAGACAAATTCCGGTCTTATGTGTGGGGTAGTAAAATTATTATTTATACTGATCATAGTGCTGTCAGGTATTTAATGGACAAAAAGGATGCTAAGCCCCGGTTGATAAGATGGATACTCTTACTACAAGAGTTTGACTTAGAGATACGTGACAAGAAAGGCACGGAGAATGTGGTTGCAGACCATTTGTCTAGATTGATGATTGAGGAGGAAGACTCAACGAATGAAATTAATGAGTCATTTCCAGATGAGCACCTGTTAGCTGTTTCGACATTACCTTGGTTTGCTAATATTGTTAATTTTCTAGTGACAGGTACAATGCCGGAACATTGGGTAAGGAAGAAGAGGCTCCACTTTTTGTCCCAAGTGAAACATTACATTTGGGATGACCCTGACCTATTTAGAGTGGGAGCGGATCAAATCATTCGAAGATGCATCCCGGACGAGGAGATCATGAGTGTGTTGAAGCACGTGCACTCTTATGCATGTGGAGGACATTTCAGTGGCCAAAAGACGGGTCACAAGGTTTTGTCTAGTGGGTTGTATTTGCCAACAATTTTTAAGGATTCGTTTGAGTATGCTAGAAATTGCCTACATTGTCAACAATTAGGAAGCATCTCAAGACGTGATGAAATGCCAATGCAACCCATTATGGTTGTTGATGTGTTTGATGTATGGGGGATTGATTTCATGGGACCATTCCCTAATTCTTTTGGTAATCTATACATTTTGGTGGCGGTAGATTATGTTTCTAAATGGGTTGAAGCTATTGCCACCAAAACCAATGACCATATCGTTGTTTGCAATTTTATTCAAACACATATTTTTTCAAGGTTTGGGTTACCTCGCACAATTATAAGTGATGGGGGATCTCATTTCAAAAACCGAAAATTCGGAAAATTGCTTAAGCGATATGGTGTTGACCATAGGATTGCCACCCCATATCATCCACAAACTAGTGGACAAGTTGAGGTTTCCAATAGGCAAATCAAAGAAATTTTACAAAAAACGGTTCGTGCGGACCGAAAGGATTGGTCAACAAAGCTAGATGATGCTTTATGGGCCTACCGCACAGCCTACAAAACACCTATTGGAACAACTCCTTATCGATTAGTATATAGTAGAGATTGTCATCTCCCGGTTAAATTAGTTCACCGGGCATATTGGGCTATAAAAAAGGTTAATTTGAGTTATGATGATGCAGGTCGAGAGAGGAAACTCAAATTGTGCGAGTTGGAAGAGTTAAGGGATGAAGCTTACGAGATTGCGTCAAAATACAAGGATCAAATGAAAAGAGCTCATGACGCGAAGATTCGTAAGAAGGAATTCGAAGTGGGTCAAAAAGTTTGGCTCTATAACTCCAAGTTAAAGCTCTTCCCTGGGAAGCTCAAGAGTAAGTGGAATGGCCCGTACATAATAACGCGGGTTGGAAAGCTTGGCGAGGTGGACATTGAGGACCCAAAAGATGGGTCGAAGCAAACCGTGAATGGGCATCGTCTAAAGCCTTACGTGGAACAGCTCACGGAGCACGGTAACATTGTCGAGTTGGTAAGCTTCTTAGAGGGCTTACCAACCTATGAAATCAATTAAAAATGCAGGTGCTAGCTCCCATCCCAGGTACGTATTCTAATTGTAGTATTGGGGACAATACTAATTTTTTTTTTTCGGGGGGTGGGAAGCCTAGTTGTAAAAGTGTACAATTTTTATATAGGTAAACCTTTACTCCAAAAAAAAAAAAAAAAAAAAAAAATCAGGTATGATTCTTGTATAGTATTTTGAGTCCCTTTTGATTTCTGGGAATGCTTTGAGTTTAACTTGCAGTTAGATAACTTGCCTGTACTCAATCTCCATTCAGGCGGGGTAAATCTGTACACCATCGGTGTATCAGGCATCCCAGAATTGTACGTTTTTATTTTTCTTTGAGTCTTAGTTCAGGTTTGTCTATCGGCCGCGAATGAAATGCTATACGGTTCGATTGGGAGGAATTCCAGAGACTCATACGCGCACTGCCTATATCCAGGGGAGTCTGTTCCTTTTACCGTTGTATTTTATTTTTATTTCTGCTTTATTTTATTCCTTGCTCACATTGAGGACAATGTGTCGTTCAAGTGTGGGGGTGGGGAAACTTCGTTTTTATTTATTTTTGTGTCTTAAAAAAAATTCAAAAAAATAAAAAAAATAAATAAAAAAAATGAAAATGTCTTGAAAATTGTTCCTAAAAAAAAAGCATTCTAATTAGACATAAAAGCAGCTTTTTCGGTACCTACCAGTTGTTTCTTGATTGTTTTGGCAGTAGATCCTTAGTCATGGTCTAATTTGTAGAAAAGTAGTATGAACCGTTTTCAGCAGGTGTTTTTAAGAAAAAAGTTTAGAATTGTCTGACTAGATTTAACAAGCTATTGGTAATAAATGCATGCACACATCGGTAACCCATTTCCCCACTTTTGTGAGATCTTGAGCCTACTAGTTGATAGATTGAATTATATATTTTCATTTGTGAGAGTAGGCCAGATGTTTCTCTGTTTCAGAACTTGTGTGATTTGATACATGTCGAGGTTGTAGACTAGATATGCACATAGATGATAAAGGCAATTTAGGATTACCCTTTTCGTTTGATACCCGTGTATTTGTCTACGTGATTAACCTGTTTACCAACAATATTACCCTTAGTAGCCATGTTGAGCCTTTACCTATTCGTTTGTTAAACCCAAATCAGTTTCTTAAACCGACCTTTTGTATCACCAGTGTTACTTGACAATCTAAGTGTAGTTATTATGATGTTTAGTATTTATACGCCAAAAAAAAAAAAAACCAGTCAATTCATGAGGCCGATATACCAAAGTAGGTGATTGAAAAAAAAAAAAAGAAAGAAAAAAAGAAAAAAACTGTGAGTATTATGTAATACGGGTTGAAAATAACCCGCTGTTTTAGTTATTGTGTTTAGTATGAATAAAAGATTGTCATGGGTCGGTACGTGTCTTCGTTTTAGCCACTTGTTAGCCAAATATTTCCTACCTTTACCCTAAGCCCAAAACCCGTAAGTCCTTTAGATATGTGCATTGCCTACAGTTGAGGTGTGATTGTCATACAAGCCTATGATAACAAAGTTGTATACTTGGTTTTTGAGTGATTAATACTAGCGCATTACATGCTAGTCCAGATATTAAACCGAGTGGAGTGAAAAATTGTGAGGGGTGTGTTGCATGAAAATAAAAACCGGAAGCATGTTAGATTTAGTCGGGTAAACTCTGTTTTAATTGAAAATCAATTTGACTTGCTGAATTAACACATCTAGTGCTGATCTATAAGTGGAGTATGACTTTGGACCTTAGCTAAGGTATGATAGGGCGACTGGGCTGCTAGTCGTGATAATGTCTTGAGCAGAGTGTATATAATTTTTTCGAGACGAAAAAAGATAAGTGTGGGGGTGTGATGCGCGGTTGCACGCACCATGTTTATTTGCCAGTTTTGTATATTTTTGAGTCGTTTAGATAGTATTTTTATTAGTTTTAGGCTTGTACTCTATTATTTTAATATTGTATATATTTTATTACTTTTTGGTTGTTTTTACTATTAATTTATTTATATTATATTTTTGGTAGGTGATCGCATGGAGCGGGGCTAAAACAGTACAAATTATATTCGAGACCCGAACACCCGAGTCGAGAGCACGGGGTCATAATACCATTTATAATATTATATTATATAATAATAATATTAATAATAATAATAATAATTAAAAAAATAAAAGAATTGAAATGTGACAAAGTGTCACGTGACCAAAGTGAAAGAAAAAGTCAAAATAGGGTTTTATTATTTTTGGGGATAAAAGGGGGAGCGCAGCAGCTTTGGAGGAATATATTATTCTTTGACGGCTCCAAATTGAAAGGAGTGCAGATCGCAATTTTTATATTTTTGGAGAAGCATCGCATTAGCATTGAGAGGGACACATAAGAGATCGCAATTTTTTATTTTTCTTGAAGAACACAGAAGGCTGCATCGAAAAGGGGTATTTTTTATTATTATAAGAGGACAGCACATTTAGAGGAGATCAAGGGGACAGAAGTTT
Organism: Ambrosia x helenae; assembly: GCA_030844895.1. Classification (NCBI taxonomy): domain Eukaryota; kingdom Viridiplantae; phylum Streptophyta; class Magnoliopsida; order Asterales; family Asteraceae; genus Ambrosia; species Ambrosia x helenae. The sequence goes on along the minus strand of CM061224.1, from coordinate 92,702,078 downwards.
TGGACGAAAAATATTTATTTTCTTTGAAGGATCAAGCTCTATGGCCATGAGTGGCTAATTCCTTTGTATTACACTGGGGATGTAGGCTTTTGATATCTAGGGTTTGAACACATTGGGTATTGTTCTTAAACTTTTGTTTATGTTATTGTGTGCTTGAATTAACCGTGTTAATTGGTGATTAATCTTATGCTAAACTCATTGTAGTTAATTGATCTTGTGTCAATTTCTCGTGAGATAAGCATGATTCCTTACGTTAACACAAACATAGGATTGTATGTTCTAGGTAATGAAGTATAGTTTAATCTATCTTGATATTGATAAAACTTGATACCTAAGCCTATTGAACAATCACTCCGTTAGTGCCAATTACATCATTATTGTTTACCCAATTGTTAAAGCCCTAGTATTCAATTGCCGAATCCTTAGTGTAATCTTTTTAATTAAATTGTTTACAATCTATATTATTTTTTTATTCATATAATTTCAATTCAAGTCTTAGTATAATAAACAAAACTTTCCAATCAAATTCTTAAATGAACAAAGCACTAGCTTCCTAATTTTTTAGCATCTTCATAAATAATACCGTTTAATCAACTAAGCAATATCCACTAACCACACGCTCCTCTGGATTCGATACCCTACTTACCCTAGCTACCTAGGTTAATTAGGTTTTGTATGACCCGTGACGACCGGTTCATCAGGTTTCGGCCGAAGAGCAAGGAGGTTAGGAAGATGGTTTTGGCAAGTCAACTTCCTACAAGCTGGGTACTAGAATGATAAGTGTTCTATATACATGAAACCTTGGTTGTTTTGGTTTTTTGTGTGTGAAAAAGACTTGACATGAGACAATGATTTTCCATCCATGTATTAATTGTAATCGTGTGTATATATATATATATACATATATATGATGTTGATAGATGATGGTTTGTCTCTATTCTTTCCCATCTTGGCCGATTAGGGAAGATCATGACAAGAGGGGTAGTATATCATGTGTTGAGGTTTGTTTATGAAGAATTGTTAGGACAAAAAGGATTGTTGAAACCACTTTTGCAAACCTTAGTCTAATTCACTTCTGTCAAAATATTCTAAGTATAGAACTGCTGAAGAAGAAGGATAAAACTGCTGAAGAAGAGATTCAGGAGTACTAAAGAAGAAAGTCATCATAAGTTCTGAAGTTCAAACCAGACACTTCTACTGAAGAACTACTGAAGACAAACTACTCATCAGTAGTTTGTCATTCATCAGTACTTACAGAAGATCTTTTCCACCGCCTTTTGTATATCAGTAGTTTATTACTTTAATGTTTCTTTTTGCTTTATGTACAAGTTCCAAGACTGCAACTTGTTGCAACTTGTTTCTGAACTTGCTTTTGGCAAGGTTCATGTATTTGTAAAGTCTATAAATAGAAGGGTTCATCCCTCTGTTTTAGACATTGATTTTAATACAAGAAATCCTTCAACACTTATTATTGTTATTTCCATTTCGTGTTTACTGAGAATCTGTCAAAGTATTTCATTCTCATTCAATACTTAGATTCTCAATAAACACTTATCATTTATTAGTTCTTGAATCCAGGGGGAGTAATAACTCCTGTTGATAAGTGTAGCTTTAAACTTATAAACATTCCGCTGTGCTATCACTCACCAAGAACTTGCTAAACACTTAAGTGTCAACTAGCAAGTTCAACAAAAGAGCATATACTGATCCAACAATTGGTATCAGAGCACTGGTTTATCTGATCACATATCAATCTAACAAATTGAGAATCAGACACAGGCTCTTATTGATATTCAATAAAGGATTATAAGCTCACTTTTATCAACATCCATCACTTTAAGAGATATTTGACAAATCAATACTCTTTAAAATGGATCCTCATAATACTGGTTCTGCCACTAAACCTGCCATGCTTGTAAGAAATGAATATAACATATGGCAAAAGAGAATGGCACATACCTTGTCACAGACCAACACAGGTTGTTGGAGATCTGTGATATATGTCCTCATAAACCAGTAAATATTAATCTTGAAACTAAGGAAGAGATTCCAAAAGAACCAAAAGACTATACTGATGATGATTTCCTAAAACTTGAGCTTGATGGAAAAGCTTTTTCTATGTTGGCAATGGCACTCCCAAATGAAATCTACTCTGGCCTATTACATTGTGATAGTGCCAATGAGCTTTGGGACTGCCTAAAAGAACAGTTTGGAGGAACTGAAGAGGTGATTGCCAACACCAGAGAAATCTTGGCTCAACAATATGAAACTTTTGCTCACATTAATGGGGAAACTTTAACTCAGCAATTTGAAAGATTTTCCTCATTAATATCTGAGCTAAAGCTAAATGGTCAGACCTATACAAATGTATCTATGCTTCATAGATTTTTAAGGTCTTTACCTGATAAATGGGAAACATACTCAATAGTCTTAAGATCTTCACCAGATTTTAGCTCCCTTACTCTTACAAAACTTCATGAGAGATTACTTACTTTTGAGAGAGAAATTGATCAAAATAAAAAGTTACAAAATTCTGGTAAAACTGCTGATGACTATCTACCTGGTAGTACAACACTATTGGGACAAGACTCACCAACTTGTTCAAATAGTTTTGGATCTTTTGACCACATTGACATAACTGCTGGGATCTCATCTGAAAGATCATTCCCAGGTTATGACAATAATGACTTTGGTCAAACTGCTGATAACATGTGTTTTATCATGGATGACTTAAATAGTTTCAGCAGTGATGACCTAGAAGAAATGGATATTTTGCACCAACTGGCCATGTTAAGTTTAAAAACAAATAAATTTTACAAAAGGTCAGGAAGGAAATTTCCAGGACTTAACAGTTTTACAAAAATTGGTTTTGACAAATCTAAACTTAGATGTCACAAGTGTCAAAAGTTGGGACACTTTGCTAGAGAATGTAGAAGCTCTGGCTTTAACCAATCTCAGTTTGGAAACAATTTTAACCCCAATTATAACAGGAATAATGGAACACAAGGGAGTGCACATTTTTTACAGGCACAAGCTCCACAACACCAATATGTGCCACAAGTACAATATGTACAGATGCCTGCTCAACAGATGCAGAGCCAACAATCAATCCCTCCCTTTCCAGCTGCTCAACAACCTCCTCAGCAACAGCAACCCTCTTAACAAAGTTTATTCACTTCAGGGTATGTTGACTGGAGCAGTCTTCCTTTTGACACCACAGAGTGCAATCCTGATGCAGACAACAAAATGTTTGACATCAACTGGGGAGAGCCTGACAATGGCAGAAAGAACTTTGCCTTAATGGCATTTGAGGGATGCTCCTCAAAATCTGCTTTGTCACAGGTATCTAAAGAATCTTTGACAAAATTATGCTCAAATTCATGCAAAGAATCTTTTGCTCTCATAAGAGAGACAAATGTGCACTTACAAGGAAAAGCTAATGATTCTGAGAGAAAACTCACTCAGATAAATTGTGATTTAGAAAGAAAACTTTCTGCAAAAACAAAAGAAGTTTCTAAATTAACTAACTCTGCTATTGAAACCCAAGCACAAATTAAAATCATGATTAATGACCTAGGAAATGTCAGACAAGAGCTTGCTGACACCAAGGTCACATGTGAAAAATGGGTGGAATCTTGTAAGGGGTACCAACTATTGCTAAACAAGCAAAGTGCTTCAAATGTTAGGTTTGGCATAGGGTACAATCACACTGAAACACCAACAGATTTCTCTCCCAAAACTACTGAAGATGGGAGAAAAATTGTTTCAGGTGAAACTTCTGAAGAGGAAGAATGCACATCTTTCCATGAAAACTTTCTAAAATCACACAAAGAAAGTTCTTCAGAAGTACTGATAAAATCTGACTTTAAGCCATCAGTAGTTTAAACTACATCAGGAGTTGAGAACCTGAAAACTACTGATGACCTAAAACCAATCAAAACAGTCAGAGACTTGTCTTTGAAAGAGAAGACAAAAGAATGTGAAATTTGTGGTCTGTTCAACCACAAAACAGAATTTTGCAGATATAGAAAGGGTATTTAGTTCAATAAGAAAAATCAACAACTGGTTGTGGGGAAACAAATCAAAACTGATTATGTAAAAACTTTTTCTCCCAAGAAACAACAACCAACAAAAACCTTTTCTCAGAAAAAGACAAAATCTCAACAAAAGTCTTTTTCTCTAAATTCTCTGTCAGTAGTTAGACCTGAATCATCAGCATTTTCACAAACTGCTGAGATTAAGGATCTTATGAACTTGGTACAACTACTGATGACCAAAGTTGATGGTGGTCCTCAAAAGGATACCACCATTATTCTTAATGCAAAATCCATTGCCAAAAATACATGGATTTCTAAACTTGGTCAAGAACAAACCCAAAGCCAAACTGGCTTGGGTTCCTAAATCTAACTAATTTGCTATCTTGTGCAGAGAGTTTCCAGAGGCTTAAATAGCATTTGGTATGTAGACAGTGGAGGCTCAATGCACATGACAGGATGCAGATACCTGATAAACAATTTTATCAGTCAAAGAGATGGATCTGTATCCTTTGGGAACAATGCTAAGGGATATGTGCTAGGACATGGCAATGTCCCCTCTGGCAAAATACAGTTTGACAAGGTCAATCTGGTTGAAAACCTTGAGTACAACTTCCTAAGTGTGTCACAAATGTGTGATAAAGGATATTCTTCCTTTTTCACAAAGACAGCATGCAAGATCATATCACCAGAAGGCCAGAAGTTGATAGAGAAGATCATTGAAGATCATACTTTGTTAATAGCCAAAAGATGTGGCAATGTCTATGCAGTGGACATTGAAAAAGACAAAGTACTGAACAACACTGCCTGTTTCTTCTTAAGGGCATCAACTTCAGAAACTGATCTCTGGCACAGGAGACTTGGCCATGTGAACTTTAAAACCATAAATAAAGTCACAAAAATGGGCTTGGTCAGAGGTCTACCCTTAAAAGTATACCAGTGTCAAGAACACTGTGTATCCTGTTTAAAGGGTAAACAGCATAAGTCCTCCTATAAGTCTATTGAAGAATCAAAAACAACTGCATGTCTTCAACTACTCCATATGGACTTAGTTGTGCCTGTAAAAATCATGAGCCTTGGTAAGAAGAAGTACTGCTTAGTCATCATTGATGACTACTCAAGATTTACATGGGTATTCTTCTTATTTTCCAAGGATGAGGCTGCTGAAATCATCAAGTTCTTCATTCTACAAGTAGAGAAACAATACTCTCTACCTGTCAAAACCATTAGAAGTGATAATGGGACAGAGTTCAGGAACAAAACTCTGGATGAATTCTGTTTGTCTAAAGGGATTATTAGACAATTCAGTGTTGCCAGAACTCCTGAACAAAATGGTGTGGTAGAAAGGAAGAACAGAACTTTAATAGAAGGAGCAAGAACAATGTTAGCTGATTCTGGCCTACCTTTATACTTCTGGGCAGAAGCAGTTAACACATCATGTTATGTTCAAAATAGAGTTCTTATTGTCAAGAGACATTCAAAGACTGCGTATGAAGTTCTTCATGGCATAAAGCCCCTTATCTCCTTTTTCAGGGCTTTTGGGTGTCAATGTTTCATCTTGAACATCAAGGAATCTATTTCAAAGTTTGCTGCCAAAGTTGACTCAGGTTACTTTCTTGGTTATTCCTCAACTAGAAAAGCCTACAAGGTTTTTAACTCAAAGACCAGGATAGTAGAAGAAACACTGAATGTCAAGTTCAATGAGTCAAAACACACTCTCATTCCAGCACATCCTGCTGAACTCTTTGACCTTGACAACTTCCATTTTGAACCTGAAAAGACTGTTACTTCATCCAAACCTACTTATTATGGTGATCAAAGGTTTGATGATGAGGATCCAGCACCATGGACTCCTCAAACAGCCATTAAGTCAACTTCAAAACCATCAAAAGTTTCACAAACTTCTGATTCAACAAATACTGAAGGACAAACTCAAACATCTGCTTCAGCACCTGCAACTACTGAAGACACTGAAACTACTGAACCAGATATAATAGACCTCAGTAGTTTGTTTGAAGAACATGAGCCACCAACACCTGTCAGTGGTTTACAACAACTGATCGAACACAAAGACCATCCACTTGATCAAATCATGGGTGATATTGCATCAGGTGTTCTTACAAGAAACCAGCTTTCCAACTTTTGTCTATTCTCAGCATTTATTTCACAGTTGGAACCAAAGAAGTACCAGGAAGCCCTCAAAGACAACAATTGGGTGCAGGCAATGCAAGATGAATTGCTTCAATTCAACAAGCAACAGGTATGGGAAATCTGTCCCTTACCACCAAACAAGCAACCAATTGGCACAAGATGGGTTTTCAGGAACAAACAAGATGAAGCTGGTATTATAATAAAGAACAAGGCAAGACTGGTAGTACAAGGTTACTCTCAAGAAGAAGGCATTGACTATGATGAAACCTTTGCTCCAGTTGCAAGGCTTGAAGCCATCAGGTTATTTCTGGCCTATGCCATTTCCAACAAAATAAAAGTTTATCAAATGGATGTCAAGAGTGCATTTTTGTATGGAAAGATAAAAGAGGAAGTGTATGTTTGTCAGCCACCTGGGTTTGAGGATCCTTCTCATCCTGAGTGGGTGTACAAACTAGACAAAGCTCTTTATGGGCTCAAACAGGCTCCAAGAGCCTGGTATGATACACTTTCAACCTTTTTACTCAAAAATAACTTCACAAGAGGTGCCATTGATAAAACTCTTTTCATAAAACATGTTGGAAATCATGTCTTACTTGTTCAAATATATGTTGATGATATCATTTTTGGTTCAACAAACACAAAATTGTGTGATGAATTTAAGAAACTCATGCAATCAAAATTTGAGATGAGTACAATGGGAGAACTGCAGTACTTTCTGGGACTGCAGATTAAACAACAAACAAATGGAACTTTTATACATCAATCAAAATATGTTAAAGAATTATTAAACAAATTTTCTTTACAAGACTGTAAATCATGTTCCACTCCCATGACACCAACCACACAAGTTGAACCAGATGATCAAGGAAAACAGGTTGATCAAACCATGTATAGATGTATGATAGGTTCCCTTTTATATCTAACTGCTTCTAGACCAGATATTATGTTTTCAACATGTGTCTGTGCTAGATATCAATCAGCTCCTAGGGAATCACACCTTATTGCAGTCAAAAGAATTTTCAGATATCTGAAAGGAACTCCCACACTTGGAATTTGGTATCCTGCTTCAAGCAATACCAAGTTATCAGCTTTTTCAGATAGTGACTATGCAGGGTGTAAAATGTCAAGAAAATCAACATCTGGTGGTTGTCAATTCTTGGGAAACTGTCTAGTGTCCTGGCAATCAAAGAAACAAACATATGTTGCAACTTCAACTGCTGAAGCTGAATACATTGCAGCTGCAAGTTGTACATCACAGATACAATGGCTCCAATATCAACTTCTTGATTATGGAATCAAAGAGACCAAGACACCATTGCTTGTAGACAGCAAATCTGCCATTAGCATCATTCAAAATCCTGTTCAGTTTTCAAAAACCAAACATATTGAAATCAGGTATCATTTCATAAGAGATTGCTATGAAAAAGGCAAGATTGAAGTGAAACATGTAGCAACAGCTAATCAAATAGCTGACATTTTCACTAAACCCCTTGACACATCAACATTTCAGAAGTTAGTATCCATGCTAGGGATGCTAAATTTGTAAGTGTTTTCTTTATTTTTCTGCACAAATCTTTTATTTTTCACTTACATCTGTTTTCAAAAACTTGAAAAACTTCTGAAAAGAGAGAAACTACTGATGAACAAAACATCAGTATGGGAATATTTTCTGAAAAGTGATTAACTTCTGATAAAACAACCTTCAGAAGTTATGAATAAAGTATTTATAAAGTATTTCTCATCAGTTGTTCAAAACTGCTGAAGAGAAAATGGGAACTACTGATGAAGATAATTCTTCATCAGCAGTTTAGTCAAAAAGGGCAAATCTGACTTTTCCCATCATCAGAAGTTTAACCTAGTCGGTTTAAAACTTCTGATAAAGAGATTTTTAACCTAGGCGGTTTAAAACTTCTGATAAAGAAGATCCAAGCGGTTAAAAACTTCTGATAAATATCTTTTTTCAACACTTATCCATTCAAACACAAAAATTCCCTCCTTTTCTCTCAAGAAAGCTCTTAAACCCCTGAACCTGCAACTCAAAACACTGTTCGATTCGTCAACACAAACAAAACCACATGGCTTTAGTTCTTAAACAGGGACACAATCTCAGAGCCTACTTAGAAAAACAAGAAGGCTGGTCCCAATATGATGAGATCATTGATCTCGTCGTCAAATCCCAATATTTCACTGCTCTCACAATAGACCCACCAATACATCCTGAAACTCTCAATGAGTTCTGGGCTAATGCTGAGACAGTGATGGTGGATGATGAAGTTATCTCCCTCAACTCAACAATTAAAGGGAGACAAATGGCCATTACACCGGCCATACTTGCAGTCAGACTGGGGTTGAATGATGTGAATGCCCCTGAGAAGTTTGACAACTCTGCAATCCACCTAACCATGACTGAGTGTGGTTATCAAGGTACTCTCTCACAAGCTACTATCTTTAAAAAGTATTTTGAACCAAAATATAAACTTTTGTTTCATTATATTATGTGCTTGAGTCCTAAAACAGGGTCTTATGACCAGATGCCCTCAACCTTTCAACCAATTTTTCATTCCATTGTGAATGAAACAAATTTCAGGGCATCAAAACTTTTCTTTAATGAGTTGGTGTTACATCACAATAACACTAAGAAAAAGTTTTTGTTATATCCAAGGTTCATTATGCAATGCATAATATCTGAACTGGGTAATGAGGTGCTTGTGGGTAAAACTGAAATTTTGAAACCCTTAACCTCACAAGCATACTCAAGGCACAACAAACAGGCTGCCTGGCCAGAAGATGACCAAGGGGAACCACAACCAGTCCCCATGGAACCCTCATCTTCCAAACCTACTCCACCAAAGGCCAAGAAACCCAAGATACAAAAACAAAAACCCACCAAACCAAAAAGAAAAGCTGTTCAGGAGGTTGAGATGCCTGAACAAACTATTGTGCAATCTGCACTTCCTAAAGATGTGACTGAAACATCCTCTCAGTCTCATCCATCTCAAACCCCACCAAGAGCACCAATAATAATCCTTTTCAAAAGAAAAAGACTTAAGAAAACTATTCCAATTGATTCTTCTTTTGAAACTACTGAACCCACTGCCCAAACTACTGAACAAGCACCCCAAATTTGTGAACCAGACATTGAAATAGCCAAACTTCTCTCTGGGCTAAAAGAGAAAGTCCCATCTACACATGTCAGTCCCCATCAACCACATAAAACAGGGGACATAGCCTCAGAAAGTGACATGGATGTGGACACTCAAAGCCCTAACCAAAGAGATGAGGATGAACCAGAGTCTCTAAGCCCAAACTTAGAAACTTTTGGTACTTTTGAGGCTACTACTACTCATTTACCACCCAGTGGTGGACCTGAGGACAGAAGTAACATAGCTAAGACCTCAACTGTGGCAACTACTGATGAAGGCTTAATGCCTGAGGTAGGAAATCCTCTGAACCAAGAACAAGAGGTACATGAGACAACTGAGTTGGGCTCAGCTCATGATGTAACTGATACAGTCCTCATTGAGGATGTAATCAGGGATTCAGATGATTCCATTGATTTGGATGATGTTTCAAAACACCAAACTACTGAATTGACGGCTACAAGTGAAGGTCCTGCACCTGGTGTCTCTAAGCTCAAGAAGCTAGTCACACCATCTCAGGTTAAAGCCCACTCAATCCATGATTCCCCTAGAGTGGCATCTTCTGTACAACAAGAAGATCAACCAAAAACACACCCCTCACTACAAATGCCTACCCAATTCCCTGGGCAAACAAGCATAGACATGAACCAGCTATGCAGCCCAGATGGTCCCCTGTACCACATGATGAACACTCTCATCAAGAATCACTTCCAAACATACACAGCTGACTTGGAGCTATCAATCAAGAACCAATTTGGAGTGATCAAGACAAAGATGAACGATCTGTCCAACAAGATTGACTACAACAGCAAACAGATTGCTAATCTTACAGGTCATTTCTCCCAACCCTCAACTTCCAAACTTGATGAATCCAAAAAGGGGGAGAAAATTAGGGAACCTAAGGAGTCATTCGAAGACAGGATAAGGGCAAGAGTGGCTATCCTTGAAAGAGATCAGAAAGATCAAGCCAGAAAAGAAAAACTGGCCCAACAATTTGGTGTCTCTATTCAAGAAATAGAAGATGCTGAAAAGTCTGATAAATCCCAAGGGCATAATGAAGAAACTTCTGATGGCCAAAGTTCTGATAAAGAATCAGAAAGTACTGAAGACAATCCTTCAGTAGTTGACAAACCTTTAGAAGTTGTCAACCCATCAGAAGTTACTTCCAAGACTCAAACTGCTGACCCTTCCAGATCAACTGCTCATATTCAACCAACCTCTGTTCCTACCAGGCCTACTACAACAGTTACCACAATGACTGTGCTAAACCCTTCTCCAATCTCTCAATCAGCAGAATTACTTGAGAAGAGTTTAGTGGCAGCCCAAAAGAAGGCCAGAGAAGATCAGATCTGGAAAACACTGGAAGAAAGGGATGACTTAGATCTAAGCCATGAAGAAAAACTTCAGGCTTATGAAGCTGAACTCCAAAGGCAGGCTAGCCTAGATGAAATTGCTGAAGAAGATAAAAGACATCAACTGATGTCTTACATTACAAAGAACAGCAAAATCAAAGCCCACACATTGAAGAGACTCTCTGTGGAAGAGCTGACAAGAAGAGCTCAACTTATTGTAGATAAACTTGCAACAAGTAAAGACACAAAGGCCAAGAGAGCTCAGATGATAGAAGAACTGGTAGCTAATGGTTATGGTTCAAAAGCCTCAGTGTCCAAATGGAAAGAAGAAAGATTGGTGGACACATATAGAACATATAAGGCTGCAAGGGCTGCTAATCCAGAGAAGTTTCAAACTGCTGAAGCTTCAACTTCAGTAGTTAGAACTTCTGGTGTTCAAAGAAGACCAGCTACACAAAGAATGAAGTCAGAGGAGAAAGTGAAGACTGATTTCAGGATGGTACTACTAGAAGGTAGTACAGTAGTCCATTCTGATTTTGATATAGAAGAAAAGCCTCTGCTCACACAATTCAGGGATCCTTCCACCTTTGCATATCAAATCCAGAAGACCATCACAGACAAACTGCACACCAAGGTAGTAACTGAACATCATTTGCCAACATTTCAGATACCTAATGTGATGGAACAACAGCAGGGAAGTGAATCCCACCTGAGAGTCACTGAAGTTGAAAACATTCAACACTCAGGAGAAACCCAGGGTACCACCATGGTTCCCTACACTGCAGACTTTGACAAGTCTAAAGTACCAATCATCAGATGGTCCTTTACTGATAACAACTCAGTACTTGTGACAAGAAGAGATCAAACAAGCAGGGCATATAGGTCGATGAATGAACTGAAGAAACTATCAACCAAAGACCTGCTTACAATCCAACACTTAGAACCACAGAAAGGGTCTCTTACTGATGATCAACTGAACCAGCTCAAGAATTCCATGTTCAAAGGAATATGGAAAATTGTGAAGGACAGAAAAGAACAATAAGGAATTAGTAAGGTTTTGGCTTCATCAATCCAGGGGGAGATTGTTAGGACAAAAAGGATTGGTGAAACCACTTTTGCAAACCTTAGTCTAATTCACTTCTGTCAAAATATTCTAAGTATAGAACTGTTGAAGAAGAAGGATCAAACTGCTGAAGAAGAGATTCAGAAGTACTAAAGAAGAAAGTCATCATAAGTTCTGAAGTTCAAACCAGACACTTCTACTGAAGAACTACTGAAGACAAACTACTCATCAGTAGTTTGTCATTCATCAGTACTTACAGAAGATCTTTTCCACCACCTTTTGTATATCAGTAGTTTATTACTTTAATGTTTCTTTTTGCTTTATGTACAAGTTCCAAGACTGCAACTTGTTGCAACTTGTTTCTGAACTTGCTTTTGGCAAGGTTCATGTATTTGTAAAGTCTATAAATAGAAGGGTTCATCCCTCTGTTTTAGACATTGATTTTAATACAAGAAATCCTTCAACACTTATTATTGTTATTTCCATTTCGTGTTTACTGAGAATCTGTCAAAGTATTTCATTCTCATTCAATACTTAGATTCTCAATAAACACTTATCATTTATTAGTTCTTGAATCCAGGGGGAGTAATAACTCCTGTTGATAAGTGTAGCTTTAAACTTATAAACATTCCGCTGTGCTATCACTCACCAAGAACTTGCTAAACACTTAAGTGTCAACTAGCAAGTTCAACAAAAGAGCATATACTGATCCAACAAGAATGTAAGGTCCTAATTTGCTATAAACTAGACTTTCCATGCATGGTTCCATAATCTTCTTGTCTTCTCCTTTATCCAATCGTTTTTGTGCAAGTGTGGGTGTGTTTGTCTTGGTCTCGGCTGAAATAGGGAAAGGAGAAAGAGGTGGGTTGTTTATGGAACCTATCTTACTCTAGTTGTTCCTTCCATTTTAGTGTAAGATTTGATAAGGACACATGAATGCAAGACTAGTTTTGTTGCCTTCCTTGGTGTGTTATCGTGTATGTATCTATGTATGGGTGGGGTATGTGTTTTGATCACATACAAATGGATACATATGTCATGTGTGTGCAACTATGAGGTGGATGTGTAAATACATGTATGATTAAGTCTTATTTTGTTGTGTTCACATGTATAGCCGAAATTGATATAAGTATGTGTCCATAAGCTATATTTTTTTAAATTCGTTAATCATCCATTATGTGGGACTTGTTTTTGAGTGACAATATATATGCATGTATAGTCTAGGGTGTTAATAACATTTGTGTCCTAGATAGTTGTTTCATGTTTTTGTGTGGTAATCGGGTATTCGGTTGCTCATTGTTGAGCATGTGATTGTCTTGGCTGCTTAATGCCAATTGTCTTGTATAGTCTGGGTGTTGTATGCATAAACAAGTAATTTATTAAGTTTCCACAACAACTCATGCTTTACCAGAATAGGGGGTATAGTGAGTGCAAAATGTCTAATTATGCACATGAAATGATAATAATAATAAGTAAAATGGTACGGATGTTGACCTGGATCATTGACTGGTGTCACAATAGGAATCATATTGGTTTGTCTTTTAGCTCCCTCAATAAGCTCTATATTGGCCAATATAGAGCATATTGGGGGTGTCAAGTAAGAATTGTGGAGTGTTCCAATATCACGACCCTTTGAGAATCGTAAAAGTACGTATTTTCCCAACGTTTCTTCTCTGTATTAATTCATTATATTTCTTTTTATATAGTCTTCTCCCACTTCATTATAACATTGGTGTTGTTATTCTCTGTACTTTTCTTTCTTCACTTTACCATTCCATTCATTTATCTCCTAAGCATGACATTAGCTCTGCCCCTATGATAACCTAAGATCTAACACACATAGTACCTAGTAAAGGGGAGGGGTGCCACCCAAGATGGAGTCGGGTACCCCTTTATCACACCAATCACAGTCCGTCACATGGACTACCCGCACACCACCAATAGATAACCCCTTTCTACAAGCGCCACCACCCGACAACCCCTCTCTCCTTTGCATCTCTCTCTCTCTCTCTTTCTCTCTCTCTCTCTCTCTCTCTCTCTCTCCACACACTATGGTAAGAACATGGAAATGAACTTATCACCGGGGAAGTGAACTCGTGGGAGTAGAGGATTACCCGGTACCATTTTGGTTGACGCTCTGAACAACCCCCCCCCCCCACACACACACTAACATAACGTCTTATAAGTATGGTGGTTGATTTTCTAACAAAACAATGATTTTCGCATTTCCATCATGGGATAAAGTTTAAATAAATACTAAACAAAGTTAATGTAACACCCCAACCGATGGCGGAAACATCGAGGTGTCACGTATGAATGATTGTTCAGTAGCTCATGGTAGTACACAAGTTTAAATAATCCTTTATTTCATTACAATATTGAATTACATTAAAGTCTTGAATGTAATCTAGTACATCAAACAAACAACGAAACTTCAAATAACTCCTCATGCTAGCTCTAGACTTCAAGCATCAATATTTCCTGTTGAGTTGGAAAAATGGGGGGGGGGGTCAACTAGAAGTTAGTGAGAATACATAAGCCATGTCAAGCAATTAAGTTTAATAATAAAAGTTTAGCAATTCATATGTCTATCGTAAGTTTAAGTCTACATGAATAAACATGAAATGTTGAATCGACATAATCAAACCTCCGACTAGTTTAGGTCCATCCCGTCATCCACGGTTCACCTTAATATTATGTTGGAACGATAACAATCACCCGCGCTCCCCATAAAAGATGGTCAACGAATCTAGGTGGGATTGTCAATCCAATAGATCTATTATTGAGTATCGCCGGCTTGGCCATAGCTAATGATTATGTAATGTTGAAACTCGTTGAAACTGTTGTTGTTGTTGTCTAAATCATGAGGCATTAAAGTTTACAACTAGACATGTATGTAGAATTGCTTAAGTATAATGTTGCAAGTATAAAGAATTGCATAAACATGGTTACGTAAACTCACATTGGCTAAGGTGAATTATCCTCTAAGTGTTTTGAATGTATGCGAGGCGAATCCCAAAGACTCAACAACGTAGCTAGTCCAAATTGAAGAAAACGAAAAAGAAAGAATATCAAGCTTCCAATTCACCAATTACAAGAGCTTATAATCAAAGCTTCAATTGTAGAAGTAATAAACTATAGAATAAAGGTATGAGGGAAAGTTTAATCGGATTGAAACAATCGATTTAGAGGTGCAAAGTATAATGGGTCATAGGTGGGTTTTTATACTAGTTTTGGAGTCAATTAGCCATTAAAATTGGTCAACACCATAAAGTAAGGTTTTATGATGAATTGACTATTTGACTAAGACTTTGACTGTTTGACTAAGACTTTGACTAATCAATTTAAGGAATGTGTTAAGTTTATTTTCTTCTGAAATACTACACAAGATGATAGTTGGCTCAGTTGGTTGTCACTGTGTGTTGGTTGGCTGTGGACGCGGGTTCGAGTCCCGGTCCACACAAATCTTTTTTGGCAATTATTTCCCTAAAACTATATTATTCTAAATTCATAATATGATTATATAAGCCCGAAAGTGACTCGAAATATTTTTAAAACGTACAAAAGTGTCGAGATACAAATAATTATTAGTTTAAGGTATTTAAAACATATATTGTTTAAAACAATACATTCTTTTTATCAAAAAAAAAAATTAGGGGAAATTCGCGATGTTACAGTCTCCCCTACTTTTGGAAACTTCGTCCCGAAGTTATTAAAAACACAGGTTTGAGGTTGATTAGGTAGAAATTAAGGCAGCTGTTGTTTGGGTTAAGGCACGACATGAATTTATAGGTAATAGAATAATTTGTATCGAATAATTTGGATAAGAGGTTTGAGATGTGAGTTTTAAGGATTGGATTTGGTTCGTCTGAAGTAGCAAGAAGCATAAGAATCTAGCAAAATACTAAACTTTATGTTTTAGGAATCTTATAAGAAATGCATGAATTGATTGGCTATATGAAAACCAAATGAACTATTAAAACCTTATTAGAATTTCACACTACCTTAACGTACCTATAAATTCATGATTACGTTCCGGACCACAATCACCAATTTACCTTACATTAGGGTTTTGTGTCCTTCTATGACTCTAAACACACATGTAAGTAATGCAAAATAACCTTGTGATTGAATCGTTTACAATGTATCCAAAAATGAGTCCAACTGTTGAGTAGAAAAAGACTTCTACCAGTCAGTGAGTAAGAACCTCTACCGATTGTTGAGCAGGTGCGATAGCCTCTACCAGTCGTTGAGCAGGTTGTAGGGCCTCTACCGACTGTTGAGCAGGCATGATGACCTCTATCAATCGTTGAGTAGGTTATTTGGTACTCAACTAACTGTTGAGCAAGTACTTCATCCTCTACCAGTTGTTTGATTAAGTGTACCAATTATTTCACACATAAATTGCAAATTGATAATATGTACATATAAACAATCAAGTATCAAGCATAGCATGCGAGTTGTAATAGTGTTGTCCTAGACAAGGTTAATGACTCTAGGTGTGTCTATAGCAAATAGTTTATATTCCATGATTTCTAGTATCAAGTGTTTAAATATGGTAGATAATCGAATCCTCATGTATAACTAAGGATTATGTTTGATGCAACACACAATCAAGTTTCAATAGTTTGGTTATCATGGGTAACTAGCTCATGTGTGAGAAGGTGAAGGATATGAATTTAGTTCTTAGGAGGATGATGAAAAATCTTGAAGCAGAATCAAGGTTGTGAGAGATAGTGAATGTGAAGATAGTTTATAAAGAGTTTATTTTATAGTAAGGAGATTATGTAGCAGCGTAAATTTTGGGGTTTGGATCAAAGGTTATAATCAAGTGTATAAGAAAACATGATTCTGGTATATGCCAAATATTGTAAAAATTTGAACAAGTTGAAAATGAGTGAGTGTCGATGGAGAATTTAGAGACTAGATATTATTCCTATGGAAAAAAAAATCTTATTCTCAAAATTGGTTTTATACATAAAGCAAAAGTTGTTAAATAGTACAAGCTAAGTGGGCTTTGATTAAAATATTCCCGTTAGTTGGAGATTTCAAACATGACATTAGGTTTTGAAGATCAAGGTTCTATTAAGTGATTTTTAATAGTTTAAAGCATTATATAGAAAATTGTTTGTTACGTCAATAAATAAACAATTGAATTTAAGTTCGAGGACATCTTTTGACAAAAATATGCACTTTGTAAAGTTACTAGGTAATGAAAATATAACAGGGTTTAGAAATCTTTAGTTTGTGCTAAGGTATGAGGTTATAGTTTTTTTTAAAAAATAAGTAACATGTGGAGAAATGAAATAATATGATTTGGGTAGGGTGTTGAATATTTAAAAAGTGGCTAAGATGGTAAGGTGAAGTGTGATTGTGAAATCCATAGATGGTTATGAAATGAGATTGATTTAAGCTGTAAAATTTTGAGATTTTAGAGCTTAGTTTAAGGAAAGTGAGTTGATGTGTGAAATGTGTAGTAAATAAATCGGTCAAGTTTTAAAAATGGAAAAACCTACAAAACCACACACTAACGGCAAGTGTACCGGTCGCAGTGTAGCAGAGCAAGTAAGTCCGGAATATCGAACCGTGGACACAATGTGGCGACTCTCGGTACTAGACCTCCATCGACTCCTAGCCTAGCAAATTGGATTTTTGTGATTTTTTATATTAATTAATTACTAAAGTAAATAAATTAAAAGACTTAAATTAAAAGATAGCAGAGGATCACTAAGGAGGAAATCAGAGATGGGAAAGGCAACCACCTAGGTATCGAATCCTACTAATGAAATTGGAACTGCCCCAGCTTTGGAAACTATGTTGGCAATCAGGATCTTATAATATTCACCCCTTGTATCCTAGTGGCTCCCAGATCATTTACCAAGACTGACCGAAAAGGAATCCTAAAGGCTACTAATCTCACTGATTGGTTAGATCACCTCTCGGTCTCACTAACTATGCTAAAGTACTCGCTAGACTGGTTTAGATTTCTCACTCTCCAATCACAATACACCCTAAAGTGCAAGGAGTAACCTGTAAAGTCAATCTATGACACAGATAAGCAAATAATATTAGAGAACCTAGGAAAACCTGATCTCTCAGCGTTTCTAGCCTAAACCTCTAGCACCAAAGACAAATCTGACTACCTATCACCTCTCGGTCTCAAGAGTAGGAAGAATACTAATTACCTCTAAACTCACAATCAATGTTCCTATGGAATTCAGGCCTAAAACCATAAAGTAAATTACAAGCACAAAGCAAGTAATTCTAACAAGCATCCAAACATGAAAGACATTCACTAAGACACTCGTGGAACATCAAAAGATCATAAATTAGTAAAAAGTGCGCACACACATCATAGAATCATAAACAAGTTTCTTACTAAAACATAAATGCAACTATAAAATCCAAAACCAAAACATAAACCAAAATCAAATAGTTATCATCTTCAACCTAGGTGGCCACTAATGTTTTAGGCGAACATAATTCGAGAAAACAATAAAAACATAGGTTCAAGAAAAATCAAAGTCATAGTAATAATATTTATAAACACAAAGTCAATAAATATAAAAACTAAAACTTATTATAATCAAACCCGTTGGTTCAATCTTAAACCCGTGCCTTCTTCCCCTTCACTCCTTCTAAATAATTCTTTGATTTAGAGCTGCTGTCTTCGATCCCAAGGCTGTTGCGGCTGTGTGACCCCCTAGAAAATAATATATGCCTCCTTTATATTGTGCCTCTCAAGAATGCCCTTGGCCCAATCCTCTTGCACCGTCCAAAAAAAATCCATTTTTCTACGTACGGTTTTTTTTTTTTTATTCTTTAATCCTTGGGCTTATTTTTTGTATTGTTTTTCTTTTGTTGTGTTGGGGCCACGAGCCATCATTTTTTGTTATTATTATTATTATTATTATTATTATTATTATTATTATTATTATTATTATTATTATTATTATTATTATTATTAATAGTGGTATTAGTATTCGCCTTTGTCCCTGACTCGGGTGTTCTTGGCTCGAACAAAGTTTCTCGTTTACACTCTAACGTCCATGAACACCGGCTCTCAAGTGTTGGTGTCTTGATTAAAATTCTTTCATTTTACGCTCATTTTCTCCAAACACCTATAAAATAATAAAATAAATAAATAGATAATAAAAACGACACGAAACGAATAAAAACTAACCAAATAATATACAAAATACATAGGAAATAAGATGTGTTTTGCAACACATCATGAGTGTAATCATTTATTCATTAATTAAAACGAATAAACGAAAACGTTGACTTATCAAAACTTCTAGATTCTAATAACATAGTAAAGACATGCTTTAGCCTATAAGTGAACACTCATCCCGAGAATTCCCAGGTAGGCATCCGGGTCCCTCGTCTGATTGGGATTTATGCGCAATGCCAGTCCTAGACAGAAAACTCAGAATACAGGCGTTCACCCTTCCAGATTGCACGTGTTCGTTATTAAAATTTAGAACTTCGACAAGATCTTCAAGGTGGTTCAGGCTAAACCTGAGGATTTGTCCTACTAGTCTAAGAGTAGATCTTGTGATGGAGAACAATCTTCTTGTAGGGACTAAAGTAGGGATAAGAAGTAGGAGGGAGATAGAGAATAGAAACAAGTAGGGTTGCAAGTAAAAGGAGCAAGTAGTGATTATAATCCTATGGTTATAAACTAGATTATTTTTCTAATAACCTAATTCCCTATAACCAAGGCTCTGATACCAATCTGTAACACCCCAACCGATGGCGGAAACATCGAGGTGTCACGTATGAATGATTGTTCAGTAGCTCATGGTAGTACACAAGTTTAAATAATCCTTTATTTCATTACAATATTGAATTACATTAAAGTCTTGAATGTAATCTAGTACATCAAACAAATAACGAAACTTCAAATAACTCCTCATGCTAGCTCTAGACTTCAAGCATCAATATTTTCTGTTGAGTTTGGAAAAATGGGGGGGGGGGGGGTCAACTAGAAGTTGGTGAGAATACATAAACCATGTCAAGCAATTAAGTTTCATAATAAAAGTTTAGCAATTCATATGTCTATCGTAAGTTTAAGTCTACATGAATAAACATGAAATGTTGAATCGACATAATCAAACCTCCGACTAGTTTAGGTCCATCCCGTCATCCACGGTTCACCTTAATATTATGTTGGAACGATAACAATCACCCGCGCTCCCCATAAAAGATGGTCAACGAATCTAGGTGGGATTGTCAATCCAATAGATCTATTATTGAGTATCGCCGGCTTGGCCATAGCTAATGATTATGTAATGTTGAAACTCGTTGAAACTGTTGTTGTTGTCTAAATCATGAGGCATTAAAGTTTACAACTAGACATGTATGTAGAATTGCTTAAGTATAATGTTGCAAGTATAAAGAATTGCATAAACATGGTTACGTAAACTCACATTGGCTAAGGTGAATTATCCTCTAAGTGTTGTGAATGTATGCGAGGCGAATCCCAAAGACTCAACAATGTAGCTAGTCCAAATTGAAGAAAACGAAAAAGAAAGAATATCAAGCTTCCAATTCGCCAATTACAAGAGCTTATAATCAAAGCTTCAATTGTAGAAGTAATAGACTATAGAAGAAAGGTATGAGGGAAAGTTTAATCGGATTGAAACAATCGATTTAGAGGTGCAAAGTATAATGGGTCATAGGTGGGTTTTTATACTAGTTTTGGAGTCAATTAGCCATTAAAATTGGTCAACACCATAAAGTAAGGTTTTATGATGAATTGACTATTTGACTAAGACTTTGACTGTTTGACTAAGACTTTGACTGTTTGACTAAGACTTTGACTAATCAATTTAAGGAATGTGTTAAGTTTATTTTCTTCTGAAATACTACAAAAGATGATAGTTGGCTCAGTTGGTTGTCACTGTGTGTTGGTTGGCTGTGGACGCGGGTTCGAGTCCCGGTCCACACAAATCTTTTTTTGGCAATTATTTCCCTAAAACTATATTATTCTAAATTCATAATATGATTATATAAGCCCGAAAGTGACTCGAAATATTTTTAAAACGTACAAAAGTGTCGAGATACAAATAATTATTAGTTTAAGGTATTTAAAACATATATTGTTTAAAACAATACATTCTTTTTATCAAAAAAAAAATTAAGGGAAATTCGCGATGTTACAGTTAATTGATCAACCGATTTTCTTATCTCTATTACATTATTAAGAGCCAAATATGGCTAAGATGGTCATTGCACAATAATTTTAAGATGGCATCTCAAGAGCCACAAGTGTAATTTCCTAAATTTTTACCACTGTAGGACCATAACGGATTATCCAAATATCACAGGTTTGTTGAGTTACAGCTGCTGCAAGTGCCTAGGGGTTCATGCCCAAGATAATCTGCTGCTGAGCATATTGTTGGTTAGTAATCTGGTTTTAAGTACCCGACGCCCACGGATTTGGTCCAACAACATTCGATTGTTGTTGCATTCGTTGTGCATTACGTTGAGCTAATGTAACGACCCGAGCTGACAGTACCAGGTCGTCCAGTCGGGTTACCAGAGCTACGCAACGGATTCGGATAATAACAGCTTTACTTTTCCAGGATCCATGTCATCTTAGCTGGTGGGTTACCTGAACACATGCCAAAAATAGTTTCTGTCAACATAAAGTTGGTGAGGTCATGTATTTTATAAAGTGAATGGCCAGTTCGTTTATTAATAATTTGTTTATAACATTCTTTTATTAAAACATGCTTTATAGATATAAATTCTGGAGGGAAAAATATAGTCTATTAAATGAATTCTATTATATATCATTCTTATCGATGGTACCACTTCAGCATGGTAGAATAATGGTTCTTGTCCTCTGCTTGGACAAGAATGGTTCCTACCCTCTGATTGGGCAAGAATAATGGTTCCCACCCTCTGATTGGGCAAGAATAATGGTTCCCACCCACTGATTGGGTAAGAAGAATGGTTCCCTCTTAATTATACTTATTTTATTAATTATCATTCTATTATGTAAAGCATTTCTAGGTTTTCTGTTAAATGACATGTATTCCCCCGAAAACATTAATAAAACAATAAAAGTGGGGAGTTCACGATACTCATAGATTTGTTTTATATCTCCTGCTTAATCTTCTTATTATAATTACTAGGTTATGTACCCGTGTGATACACGGGTTGAAAAATTTAAATTATATATATTACATATAAAATTAAAAATATAATTAAGAAAAATTAGATTACATGTTATATTTAAAATAAATAAAATTGCCTTTACAACCGAAAAATATTAAATATTCATCAGCCCCTAAATAATTTCTTGAAAAGACATTCATATTCACATAAAACTATTTTCAAACTTTTCAACATATATCTTCCATACCATAGCTGTTACCTTGTAGACTGCAGGTACACCAAAAAAAAATCAAAAGTAATAAGATAAATTTGTTTAGGCTAAGATGTAAAAAATGAAATTAATTTAAAAATATCCCCTCATCCGTTAAACCATCCCAATTGAGTATCGTTAATTTGGATTTGACATCAAGTTTCTTGCAAAGCCAAAATATTTCTAACCTTGAGTGTATAATAATTTTTTTCTAACATCAAGGTCCTTAAACATAATGACATTTATTGGTTCAATATGACTGTAATTATAAAAAAAAGATTTCGTGATTTAGTAGCGTGAAAATGAAGCTAAAACGAATTACTAATGAAAAGATTGTTGCCACTTAGATATTATATTTCTCTGTTGAAGTAACTTGAAACAACACAGTCAATGAAAATTTCAAACAATGATTTTTCATATATGAAATGTATTTTATATATCAAGCTATTATAATACGAAAATAGCTAAGCATATTTAGTTTTAATTAATCAAATATTTAATTAACGTGGATTGATTTGTTTTATTTTGTTTGTTCAGAACACTATAAGAAATATAGTTTTAAACTTAGAGTAAAAGACCACATATAAAAAAATAGGTTAATTAACGTTCACGATTTAAATTTAAATTTAATAACATATAAATACGCTATCTTAAAAAAATGAATATTTTTTTAATAATATTTACTTCTATTAGCTAATAAAATTTTCATATCATGTCTAGTAATTTATTTCTAGTTTTGTATTAAAATATAATCATATTAATTAATTTACAAATACATAGTATGTATATATATATATATATATATATATATTGAACTAAATTTTGATAATTAAACTAATAGTTATAGTTGTAACTAATAAAAATTAAAAAATAATTATTTTTAAATAAAGAAACAAATTAAAATAAATGTATTATTTTAAATAAGAAAATGAGAGGCTTTATGAGGGAGTTCTTACTTCTTAGTATTCCATGTGTTGTCCTTTATTAGTATAGATAGCAATAGATTAATGTTGATTGGTTTACTTTATTTATTTGTTTAGAACAATATGAAAGTCTAACAAAAAAAAGCTTAACCACTTACATTGTGTATTAATTTGCTTATTTGACTTTTGAACTCTTTTAAACATCTAGAATTAGTATGTACTTGCTGAGCATATTTAACATTTAAAACAATGACCAAAATAATAATAAAAAACTTAATAATCATTTGTCAAACATCATAACAAACATAGTTTTAAACGTAGAATAAAAGATCAAAATTTTATAAATAGGTTTGTTTAAGGTACATGATTTAAATTTAAAGTTAATAACATATAAATATGTTATATAAAAAAGAATCACTAATGTTTAAATAATTTTTAATTCGGTTAGTTAATAGATCTTTTTAAAGTATGTTTAATAATTTATTTCAAATTTTGTTTTAAAACATAATTATATTAAATGCGAAAACATAATATAAATATGTTAAATAGAATTTTAGTATTTATATTAATAACAGAAATCATTAAATTCGTTTTTAATGATTTTTGTTACAACTATGATTATTAATGTATTTATATTATGATTTTGCAAATCAACTAATATAATTATATTTGAATTTATTATATTACTAGTAAAATTATAGAACTCATGAGGGAGTGCCATGTGTCCCTTATGTGTTTTCTTTTATTAGTATATAGATAAAAAAATCACTAATGTTTAAATAATTTTTAATTCGGTTAGTTAATAGATCTTTTTAAAGAATGTCTAATAATTTACTTCAAATTTTGTATTAAACATAATTATATTAAATGCGAAAACATAATATAAATATGTTAAATAGAATTTTAGTATTTATATTAGTAACAGAAATCATTAAATCCGTTTTTAATGATTTCTGTTACAACTATGATTATTAATGTATTTATATTATGATTTTGCAAATCAAATAATATAATTATATATGAATTTATTATATTAAATAGTAAAAATAGTAAAATTAGAGAACTCGTGAGGGAGTGCCATGTGTCTCTCATGTGTTTTCTTTTATTAGTATAGAAAGAAAAGATATGTCATATATATATTGATACGTTTTACGCGTGAGACTTGTTAGGATTGTAATACTTAGGATATAAATCATATATACACTTATATATATATACAACTTGATATATATTAAATAGTCCTAAACGCAGTGTTCATTATTGATAGCTATTATATGAGACACGACCCAGACATCCTAAATCTAGCTGGCCATTACAGCTTGGCACTCGAAACTAATAAAGCTGGCCATTACAGCTTGGCAGATCTAAACTAACAAAAGAATAGAAAAAATATTATTATTAACCCGAGTCTAGTATATCGTCAATATATCCGATTGTGTATGTATAAACATATATATTTTATATATGATTGTTATTGTCTTATTATTATTATCAAGTCCGTACATTATCCGTATTATATATATATATTCGTATAATTCTAATAATCCACTCCGGGTTATTGGACCGGGTT
The DNA here is from genome assembly GCA_030844895.1 of Ambrosia x helenae. Classification (NCBI taxonomy): domain Eukaryota; kingdom Viridiplantae; phylum Streptophyta; class Magnoliopsida; order Asterales; family Asteraceae; genus Ambrosia; species Ambrosia x helenae. The sequence continues at coordinate 92,677,467 of CM061224.1, read as the reverse complement.
CTATTCCGGTGGTTGACCGAGTCACTGCGTTGACTCTGTATCAAACTCGTATTCTCCAACTTGGTTAATGGTACCTCGTAACAATCGTAATCAATATATTACTAAGTGATTATGAGATTGTAACCAATAAACCAATATAGTGTATATATATATATATATATATATTACCAAACAAGTAACCGGACCTCACCGGATAATTATCGGAACATGAGCTAAGATCAATCGGACCTTTGGTTATGGATTATATTACCACCTCATAACTTCAATATCCAGGTTAAAAAGAATAAAATAGGATCAGAAACATATTGTAAACGGACCAAGATTAGAACACGAGAGGAAACCCAATCGGCCCTATAATTATCGAGTTCAAGACCACACACATAATCTAATCGGGTAGGTTTATGGTGGACAATCAGATAGGTTTGGGGTTATGACCGGACACTCGCTGGAAACTCATCGGAAGTTGACCGGACCTCCGGTCAACATCCGCATCATCAATACTCTCTCTCCCTGCTGGTTCTAGGTTATATCAGAAGCAAATCAGAATAGAAGGATGGTTCGCGGGGTTCCATTCAGAGGATGTCATGGTGACTGCCCGATTACGAAGACAAAGAGAGATGGGTTATTATCGGAACAAGGCTCAGGTTCAACTGGTTATAAAGGCCTAACGACAGTCACCATGACCGGTGACTGTCTCAACATCACATAAGAAAACAGAGGAACAGAGGTTGGGTTTATTATCGAGTCGTAGAGGAAGATGTAGTGTTTTGTTTAATGGTGATAAGGACCCGATGACAGTCACCATGATTGGTGACTGTCCGATTATAAACTCGGAAAGATGATCCGTGCGTCGGGTTTAAAACAGAACAAGGTAAAGGTTACGGTGATGGTTAGAAACAGAGGAGGAGAAGGTTTGTTATTCTTACCGGAGAGAAGGAAAGGAGGCGGCGACGGCCAGCTCCGGTCACCGGACGGTGACCTTTGGTCGGAGAAGCTCTCTGTTACACACACAAACAAGTGTTTGTGTGTGTTTTGTCTGTCTGCACAGGAAGGAAGCAAGGTTTATAAAGATAATAAACTAAAGGGGTGTTTGGTAATGGGTATTAGGCAGATTCGAGAGTCTTTGGCTGCGAATTTAATAGCAGATAAGGAGCGTTTGGTTGCGATGATAAGAATTGAATAATTATGATTTAAATAATCGGGTGGTCGGGTACGACCCGACTCGTTTACGAGACCCGTAACACTCAGGGTGTTATAGCTAAATACGCTAATTGGTTGGTCGGTGCGTCAATTTGTTGGTCACGTGGTTGATTTAGGTGTCCCTAAGGATTAGCCTTTTTAATTGTCCAACATTAGTCTTAAACAGTCCGACACTTAGTCAAATTATCAAATTTTAATGATTTAGGGCGAGTGGGTATGTGAACACAAGACTCAGGTACACGATTGGTGTATGATATGGCGAATGGGTTTTAAGAGGCGATTGGATTTGAAATTTCTCTGAAGAGGGCGAGTGGGTTTATGGACATGAATGGGTTGGGGGCGACTGGTTTTAGAACATGACTCGGTAACCCAATCGTGTAAACCAAAGCTACTAATGTTCTAGGTCATACTCTTGTCTACTATAACATGATTGGTTAAGCCAGTTGTGTCTATTATTCAGAGCTATTAGCTTGTTCGCATGAAAATCAACTTTTTTTCTCAAATTTCACTCAATATTGATGTGTTTTATGATCTGATGGCTGGGAAAGTTTTTAAAACACTTTTGGAGCAAAACCCAATAAAAAATACATGTTTTAATCCACAAAACACTATCCAAATCAATGAAAATGAGGGTTTTTGTGAATAACAAGTTTAAACCTTCAAAATCTGTTTTTTTTTAATTTGAAAAAACATGCTTTTTAGCTGGTTTTTGTTGCAAAACACCCCTGATACGAGCCTCGGCTCTGATACCACTTGTATGACCATCACAGATGATCCAAATATCACGGGTTTGTTCACGACATGTGTGCGGAAACCTTGGGTCGTGGTTTAAGTAACAAATATATCAAACACACATACAAATGAGTTGTCGGATTCGGTTAATTTGTTATTCAAATGATAAAATAGAGATCAGGTGCTTACAATACGAAATCAGACCATAAAACACACACTAAACCTCCTAAAATGACAACTAGCTATTTAGGGTAATGAGCATCTAGTTATAGTTGTTGCCACTCGCCCTAGGCCTTAGGGCGACTGACTACGCAGGGGACGACTGGGTTGGGAAACTATGGTGACACCCAGTCACTTGGTCTGCCACACGACTGTCTAAGCCAGTCGTGTATGGCTAAACCTAGTCGCCCTGCATAATTACCAAAATACCTTTTTACATCAAAACAAGTTAAATTACAACCGAAACAATGTAGAAACACCTATACTAGACTAGGGACATCTATACAACATGTATTAACAACCATTTTTCTTCCATTTATGTCCCTGCTATATAACCTTTGATGGCAATGGTATAAAAGACTAAAGAACTCATCCCAACTTATTGTTTTTGAAACTTTCTTTTTTAACCTACCCTTGAATGCAGTTAAGAAACCATTGATTTTTCGTTTTATCCAATTCAATCATAACATCATAGCTATTATATATATAAGGGAGGGTTATCTTGAGAACGCTAAATATCGTGAGAACCGTGCAAACAAGTAAAAAAATCAATCAAAATAAATTTTTTAAATACAAACCTCATTATAATCAAAATACAACATTTAATAAATTAATTTTCTTTCCAAATAATTCATATTTTCTTGCAAAAATACTTTCGGATTAACTTTTTACATAGGTGTAAATGAAACAGTTTACACATGTATAAACAATAAATTTACACGTGTAAAAATAATTTATTTTGGTATAGGTTTGAATTTTTACGCGTAAATTATGTTTTTGAGATTGTATTTTAGTAATAAAGATAAGTGTAAAACGAAATTTTGAATTTGAATGGTTTTAGACGGCGTTCTCGTGATTCGCATGAAATATATGTATTCTCAATTTAACTTTCCCATATATATATATATATATATATATATATATATATATATATATATATATAAGAAAATTATAAATTGAAGACCCCTTGAGTTGAGAAACTCATAAAAACTTAAGTTACAATGTAACAAACATGTTTTTAAGCATTTTGAGTAAAAAAAAAAAAAAGCACCGATTAGTTTTTTTTTTTTTTCCAATAGCTTTCATTCGGTAATTTATTTTTTTAAAACTAATATGTTGCCGTGTTTAAAATCCCCCCCCCCCCCCAAGTTTTGATTTACCCCTTTCCGTACCTTTATTTGGAATAAGAACTATTTTTACGTGCGATTTTTTATGTATGTGTCTATATAAATACGATTCAGTCTACATTTTAAGTTAAAAAAGTGTTCTTTTGGAAAAGTTTGAGTTTACCCTTTTTCGTACCTTTACTTGGGAAAAAAAACTATTTTTGACGTGGGATTTTTTATATATGTATTGGTATAAATACGAGTTGGTCTATGTTTTGACATAACTTTTTTTCCTTTTGGAAAATGAATGATGTCAAATATAATATGTTTACATGCTTATTTTATGTGCGCTTCCAGTTGGTCCAGGTTTCAACTTAGTTTCGTACCGAGTTAAAAGCATTGTGTTTTAGACTATTTAGTGATTGTCTTTTACGCATTCTGTTTTACGATTGTGTGTAACACATTGTGTTTTACATTTCATGTGTTACTGCATGATTCAACCCGCTATGCGCCCGTGCTTCAAAAAAATACTAGTTATTACTAAATTACTTGCAACACTCATCACCTGAACCAATTTTATCACTTAGAGTATTTTTATTAAAAATATTAGATATAAAATAAATTAAAAGAACCACATATTTTTTTTGAACGACCAACAAATTGGAATCACTCACGGAACACTGGAGTATCATCGTGCCACCGATGTTGCCACGCGATCATATTCCACCACCAAGTCACCAATTCAGGAGGAAACTCATAATAATTATGAGAAAACCCCCTTTGTGAGATTCGAACCCAGGACCCTATGGTCTCTAAGTCTTATCTCACCACCAAGATGCCGCTGGGCTATAATGCCTTTGGCAAAAGAACCACATTTTTAAACACATAAAGTTTAAATATGAAAGTCAACAATGTGAAAACCCATTCTCATTCAATTCAATAAAAAACTTTACATTAAAAAAAAACATCTAGCTAAAAGTCAATGGGCAAGCCTACTTTGCAAGATTTTTTGTTTGCGTTCTAGTAGAATCGATAACGACGTTTCTTCAAGGTATTCGTGTGACTCCGCGACAAGGTTGGTTTGGAAAAGTTTGGGATGGAAACGACCGGGTTAATAACAGTTCGTCTTATAAACAAAATCTATTCGGTTCTGCTAGCTTAACACAAACCTTTGGCCTAAAGGTTTTTTCTTTGAAGATAACACAACACTTATTTGCTTGAATCCTCCGTTTGTTTTTTTAAGAGTGTTGTAGTGTGATGGTTTTTCCTAAAGAGTGTTGTAGTGTGTGAAAAAAATATATAAGGTTTGGTTGGAAATGTTTTTTCTTCCAAGTCGACGTCAAATTGTGATATGCTCCATCACCAACGCGATCAAAATCACGGAAATTCATCACATCATACCACATAAGTTGCATGTATCACATTCATCACGGTTATCCATATATCATGGGGTGTAGTAGTAGTAGTTAGTTGTAAAACTAGCAGATAGAAAAGCTCTTAGGGAGCCCTCTTCTTTCACTACAGGAAACTGCGACAAAATATTATTTTATATTTTAAAATTTATTAATTTACTTATATAAACAAAGATAGAAATAACAACTATTAAAAAATATGTTTTAGTCGGAAAGTTGTCGAAAACGTATTTAAACTTGCGTCAAAATTGGGACAAATTATTATTTTGTAGCTTATTTGTCACAAAGTTGAGGGATGAAGCATGGTTTTCACTTTTTATCGGAAATTAGCAATAAACTTGTCGCAAATGAATTTTGTGAGAAATTTGTCAGAAGTTTTTGTAGAAAACTAACCCTTTTTCTAGTTGTGTTTACACATTATCTCTGCAAATTTCTTAACATTAATTAATGAAATATTGATAGATTATCTATCATTACAATATTTTATAGAAATCAAGCAAATGCATTATTTATTTTGACAATGAGAGACATGCACAAAATCTTTACGGGTAGCTTAGTTGGTGAATAGATCAGAGATTCCTCTTAGGTGCTCCAAGTTTGATTCCCACGAGGGACATAATGAGAAATGATGGATGACTCCTGGCCTATGGTCACGAATTCGAGTCCCGATCTCGCCCGGGTTTTACCAATCCTTCACCGTCGTGCCTACGAGCGGGTGAGGGTTGGGTTTTCTGCGGTTTGAGAACTGGATGGGCGGACCTGACTACGCTAGCCGCCCGAGGTACGTATGGGCTCTCCATTGGGTTGTTCGTGGCCTCGTGGGGGTCTGTCCATAGTGTGAGGACTCCCCTAGGTAGTTGGGCAGAAATGTTTGTTGTTCGTTAAAAAAAAATTATAAGAGTAAAAGTAAACAAGATTTCCCTTAATTTCTCCAACTTAGTTGATAAATGATGATTGATGACCACGACACTGTCTCTTTTGTAGGAGACATAAGCTTTAGTAAGATAGCGAGTACCCAAGGTAATTTCCTAACAAGACAAAAATACAAATGAAAAGAGAATGGTTTTGGATTGGTTAATGTAATTCATTTATTTTTTTAACGGCAAAATTTATATCACTTTATTTCAATTAACCTTGCATTTGCAAGGATTTAAACCCACAACTTCACATATGTAAGGGGTACACCATACCGAACTTATGGTATGGTATTTGAAACCTATTTGATAAATTGGTAATTCTTTTATTAAACAGGTTAAGCAGAACTTATTTGATAAATTGGTGTTAACTTTTTTATGTTTATTGGTATTTGAAACCTAAATTTTATTGGGTTATTTAAACAATCTATATCTATATATCTATTATTAATATATATAAAAGAATTGAACATTGCTGACGTGGCGTGTAATGGTGCCTTCAACCTCTCCATGAAACTGCCACGTGGCATCATAATTGAAACATTTTAGTCCCTAAATTTATCTCTCTATCTCTCAATTCTCAATTACTAAAATTAAATTGAGTTATTTTAGGAAAAACAAATTTAAAAATAAATTTAGATTTTTCTCTCTTATGTTCCTCCCATAATTTTTAAACGTTAATATCCTTTATATTCGAGATTTTTTAAATAAAAAAATTACACCAAATTAACGAGCGTTTTATTATCTTTCCAACGAGTACCATAGTGCTATATAAAAAACGGAGAAAAAAACGACTATTTTTTGTGGGGTTATGTTCGTACAAAAAAAAACACAAGGTGTTCAGGTTATTCATTAATCATGATTTTTCTTTTAAACCAGGTTCTTATCTACGATGTTGAAATTCAGCCCAATCGCCATGCTATCATTGGAATTTTACTCTTCTAAAGATGGATATGTATACTTCATCAAGAGAAGCTAGGAGAAAGAATTGTGCAACACTGCAACACATGGTGTCACCTTATAACAAGGTTATTTTTTTATTTATTTATATAGAAGAGTAATAATTATTACTATTAGTATTAGTATTATTAGAATGGTTATATTTTTCAACCCCCCTCATGAATTCTACATCTATATAAGTCAAAGTCAAATTGTAACATATTTTAAATTACGTGAAGATGATTATATGTTGAAGGTTATCCTTTTAATAATGTATTATGTTTAATATGGTTTATGCTTTTTATTTTTTTAACTTTTTAAATAAATGTTTTTTTTTTTTAACTAAGATTGATTATGTTTAAGTTATTTACTCTTTTCGTGATTTGAGTTTTCTTCTTTTATCATTTTTTATTAAATCATATTAAATTTTTCAACCCCGGGACCTTCCCGGGGTAATCAACTAGTATATATATATATATATTGCAAAGGGATTAATCCTACATGTCATACTCTTATGCAATCTTTCCTTTGAGAGATGCCACATAAGATGTGATGTGACAATTGTAAACCAATTAAAAAAAATAAATATGATTTAACCTAATCTATTAAATACATAATCTACTAAATCTAAATATTAAAATTTTATTATTTTTTCTCTCATGTTTCCTCCCATAACTTTTAAACGTTAATATCTTTTATATACGAGATTTTTTAAAGAAAAAAATTACACCAAATTAACGAGCATTTTATTATCTTTCCAACGAGTACCATAGTGTCATATAAAAACGGAGAAAAAAAATGACTATTTTTTGTAACCCGACAGATATTGTGTCGGGTTTGGGATTAGTTTAAAAAAAATTGTGGGTTTGGGATGAGTCTGGGATTAGGTGATACCCGACCCGATTACCCGAAACAACATACCCAAATACCCGAACTATATACCCGATCATATACCCATGAGTTTTTTAACGCATCACATAACCCTTAGACTAATGCGTTCGATATTTCAATAATTAACTTTTTTTTTCTTATTTCATGTTAGTTCTTTTTAGAATGATTGATTACAAACTTCCGAATTCATTTGTAATGGCACTAGATTTATACCCCGGCGCAGAGATTTGTTTTTTTTAATATTTGAATATGATAACTTATGGCAGAGATTTTTTTAAAATAATAATAATAATATATTTTATTATTATTATTATTAGATATTCAACCCGGGACGCTCTCGGGATAAAAACTAGTATAAAATATAAAGCGAGATACTTTGGTTTCTAATTTTTTTTTCAACAACTTTATCCATTAGTTCAAACTAGTTAATTATTTCCCAATCTTTTAGGTAAGTTTCTAGTATTTTGAAATAGGAGATCGAATGAAATTTACAATTACGAAGAAATAATAAATGGGGTGTTTAGTTGGTCAATGGAATGAAATCATTTCATCCACTCTTTATTTTTTTTTCCATTTTATTCCTTCTTACACGTTTCATTAACAACAAAACTCATCGCCCACCACCGCCATCATCACCATCGTCACCCACCCACCATTGCCGCCACCCACCACCGCTACCCCATTATTGTTGTGTTGGATCAGTTTAGTGTCTGTTGAACAGATTCTTATCAAGAACACTTGCTAGAATTTATCAAAGTATTTAGTACAGCGGAATAAGTATAAGTGTTCTAAGTTAAGATTTCACTTTTAACAGGAGTTATTACTTCCCCTCAGTTAATGTACTAAAGTAGTAAATGAGAATCAAAGTAATGAGTAAATAAAACAGTAAATGCTATCAATGATTCTCAAAATATATTAGAAGTGTTACTGCAAAAAGATTGTCTAAAATAGAGGGGATGAACCCATATATTTATAGACCAAGAATACGTACATTGGAAGTATACATATGATTATAATAATACTAGGCTGTAGTATCTGCAACTTGTACATAAAGTAACTTATACAAATATAAAACTAAACTGCTGAAGATCAAGGGCGGTGGGAAGCTTCTAAGGAAGTACTGATGAGTGACAAGCTTCTGATGAGTATACTTCAGGAGTGTGTCTTCAGGAGTTCTTCTTCAGATGTTTGTCTGGTTCATTTTCAGAACTTCTGATCTTTTACGCTTCAGGACTTGTTATCAGCTTCTTTCAGGACTTTAGTGATCTTCTACTTCAGCAGCTTAAACAAAACATTCAGAGGATGTAAGACTAAGGTTTATATTGGCTTGTCAATCCTCTTTGACCATACAATCTCCCCCTGGATTGATGAAGCCAAAACCTTTGTCTATCTTTATTTATAAGATCTTCTTTTCCTGGAGTCGAGAATTCTCCAAATATCTTTGATCATTTGGAATTTTAGTTCTCGAACTTCTGATTCTGGAAGTAGTCCTTGGTTTGGTATAGTGTTCTGAATGGCTTGAAGATCTTCATCTGATAGTTTCTCCAATTCAATTTTGTAGTGTAGGACTTTTGATGTGAAATCTTTTCTCTCTCAGAACCATGGAATTGGACTTATGGGTAAAGTACCATTTGACAATTAGAGATTTGGAATTGAAGAAGTTGTCTTTGAATGGTAATATTTGCAAGTTTGAAGATAGGTCTGATGTTGGTAGTTTTTTTTTTCCAGTTGTGATCAGATTGGATCTCCTTCTATGATCAACAAGTGCAGTACCAGGTATATCACTAGAAATGGGAATGTGATGTTCAGTGATAACCTTGGTCTGTTTTTTTATCTGTGATGGTCTGCTTCAGTTGATAAGCAAGCGTTGTTGGATCCCTATCTTGTGTTAACAGAGGCTTTTCTTCAATCATGAAGTCATCTTCAACAATGGTATTCTTTTCAATCAGCACCATTTTGAAGTTTTTTTATGTGTTCCTCTGGTTTCTTCTTGGTAGCAGGCTTTGTTGGTTTAGGGTGAGCATCAGAAGTTTTAACTACTGAAGTTTGTGAAGCTTCAGAAGTTTTGAACTTCTCTGGATTTGCTAGTCTTTCGGCCTTGAACTTCTTGTAAGTGTCATAAAGTACATCTTCTTTCCATCTTGACACTTGATTCTTTGAACCATAGTTGTTGTCTACCAGTTCTTGTATGATTTGGGCTCTCTTTAACTTCTTTTCTTTTTATGTGGCCAGCTTGTCAGATACAAGTTGTGCCTTGTGTGTGAGTTCATCAGTTGAGAGTCCCCTAAGTAAGTTCTTCTTTATCTTGCCGTGTTTGCTGATGTAGTTTATCAGCTGTTGTTTTTTATCTTTTTCAGCAGCAAGGAGTTGTTGCTCAGCAACTCTTTCTTGTTCTTCTAACTCACCTAACTTTTCGTCATAAGTTCTCAATTTGCCATCAAAGCTTATGTCATCCCTTGCTTCTAAGTTGTTCTAGATCTCATCTTCCATAGCTTTCTTCTTTGCTGCTTTTGAACTCTTCTTCATTTCTTCTTTTGAAAATGATATGGGTGTAGGGTTCAAAATAGTTTTTGGAATAGGAGCAGGCTTTGGAATATCAGCTGGAGTAGATTCTGATGCTTTAGAAGGTTGTTCTGGTTCAGTGCAGGAAGTATCAACTACTGAAGTGTTGATCTGAGCATCAACTACTGAAGGATTATCTTCAGTACTTATGGACTTGTCTTCAGCAGTTTCTTCAATAATGTCTTGGGATAACTTCTGAGCTTTTTCTCTAAGGAGCCTTTCTTCATTTTCATGCCAGTCATGTCTTTCTTTTAAAGCCTTTTCTTTTTGACTGTTTCTTTTTGGGCATCTTTGAGTTGTTGTGCTTCTCTAGCCTTTTTAGAGGCTTCAAGAGACACAACCTGTGGTTCCTTTGACATATCCCCCTTTTTGGCTTCATCCACTTCTGGAAACCAAGGAGGTGGAGGTGTTACACCAGATAAATGGGCCAATTGTCTTTTGTTGTCTTCCATCTTTCTTGACAACTCACCAAGCTTGTGATTAATTGCATTGTTTATCATCTCTATCTGAGTTTTGTTCTTAAACTCCATAGCAGTCATAAAGGTTTGGAGATGAGCAGAGATGAGCAGAGATAAGCTGGTGCACCATCTGGTATAGGGGACCATCTGGGTTGCATAGTTGGTTCAAGTCTATGCTAGATGAACCAGAGAATTGGGTAGGCTTTTGTGAGTGTGGAAAGTGTGTTTAGGGGTGATCCTTAGTATGAACTGGGGATGCCACTTTAGGGGAATTGGGGATCAAGTGGTCTTCAACCTGATCTTCTGTGATTGTCTCTTTGGGTACAGATACATTAGATTCAGGACCTTCACAGTCAGCCGTCAATTCATTTTGTGGAGATTTTGAAACATCATCCAAGTTAATGGAATCATCTGAATCCCTAACAACATCATCAATGATGAGGTCATCAGTTGTACCATGAGCTAGGCCTAACCTAGTTGTCTCATGAACCTCTTTTTCTTGGTACTGAGGTTTTCCTACTTCAGGCATAAGGCTCTCATCAGTAGTTGCCACATTTGAGGTCTTAGCTACGGTACTATTGTCCTCAAATCCACCACTGGATGGTATAGGAGTAGCAGCAGCCTCAAATGTACCTAAAGTATCTAAGTTTGGGCTTAAACACATTGGTTCCTCCTCATCTCTTGGGTTAGAGCTGATAACATTCTCATCAATGTCCATATCTGTGTTTTGATCCCCTGTTTTATGTGGTGATTGGGGATTGACATTTTCAGATGGAATGTTTTCTTTCAGCTCAGAGAGAATATTAGCTACCTCAACTACTGTGTGTGATGTTTCTTGTTCAGTAGTTTTAGGGTCAGCAGTTGGGTTTGTTTCAGTTGTTTCAAAAGAAGGGTCAGTAGTTATTGTCTTTTTAAGCTTCTTTCTAGCAAACCTAATGGATATGGGTGCTCTTGGGGGTGTTTGAGATGGATGAGATTGAGAGGAAGTTTCAGTCACATTTTTCAAAAGTGCAGATTGCACATCAGCAATTTCAGGCATCTCATCTTCCTGAATTGCTTTTCTTTTTGGGTTGGTGGGTTTGGATTTTTGTTGTTTGGGTTGTTTGGTCTTTTTGGGAGTGGGTTTTTGAAGATGTTGGTTCCTTAGGGACTATGGCTTGTTCCCCTTGGTCATCTTCTGGAAAAAGTGTCGATTTGTTATGCCTAGAGTATGCTTGTGAGGTTAAAGGGTTTAAAATAGATGTTTTACCCACAAGCACCTCTTCTCCAAGTTCCTTAATAATGCATTGCATGATGAACCTTGGATACAACAAAAAATTCTTTTTCTCATTTTGGTGATGCAACACCAACTCATTGAAAAAGTATGATGATGCCCTGTATTTAATTTCATTCACGATGGAATGAAAAATTGGTTGTAAAGTTGAGGGCATCTGATCAGACGATCCAGTTTTTGGACTTAAACACATGATATTATAGTGAAACAAACGTTTATATTTTGGATCAAAATATTTCTTGTAGATAGTAGCATGTGATAAAGTACCTTGGTAACCACACTCAATTATAGTTGATTGAATTGTTCCACTGGGAATTTGATCAAGCGCTTCAGCATCATCCAGACGTAGTCTATTTCCCAGGGTTGCTGGTGTGATTTCCATAGCCTTCCCTTTGATCATCGTCTTCAGGGAAGTGACCTTACCATTCACGGTAACAGCCTCAGCGTTTGCCCAGAAACTCATTGAGAGTTTCAGTAATGATTGGTGGATCAATAGTGAACGCCGTGTAATATTGAGATTTTACGACCAAATCAATGATTTCATCATATTAGGACCAGACTTCATCCTTTTTGAAGTAGCCTCTTTGATTATATCCCTATTTAAGAACTAGAGCAATTTTTGTTTGATAGAACAGTTGCGGGTTTCAGAGAAGGTTTGAGAGAGGGAAGTTTTGTTTTTGAAACGATAATAATGAAAAGAGGGGTTTTTGGAAGTTTAATAACCGTCCTAGGTTAAACTTCTAAAAATAGGAAAAGACTGATTTGCCCTTTTTGTCTAAAACTTCTGATGAACATTTCTTCTTCAGCAGTTTTGAACAACTGTTGAGTTATTTTCAACAATACCCAAAATTAACCTCTGATGATTTTATTATCATCGGGAGTTTCTCTTTTCAGAAATTTTCCCATACAGATGTTTTTGTACATCAGCACTTTCTCTCATTATGTTCATCAGAAGTTTTGTGATATGAGTAACAAAAATAAGTGAAATTGAAATATGTGCAGACAATGAAAACACTTACTGTCACACCCTCGAATTTCCACTGCGGGGTTTATACCGCGAGGCGCATGACTTACCAGGATCCCATAGCCATAAGTCATATGAACGAACTCTAAATGCCCAAACCATTTAGTTCGTTTTCAAAAATCAAGTTTAGTTAAGCTGCGGAAGCGTAAACCAAATTTAAACCTTTTAAAACCATGCGCACAACAACGCGCCCAAATTAAAACCATATGAATGAAAACTTAAAAGCATGATATGTAATTTAGGTGTATGCCCAAAACCCCAAATGCAGTGAAACGTGCTGTGCTTCCTAATCGTGACACCAGAAGCTAACTACCTGCAAAAGCATGTATATCGTGTGTCAACATAAAGTTGGTGAGTTCACAAAGTAAGGTAAGTAAAAGTGTAGGTTTCCCAAACCAAGAACAACTGTTAGGTTTCCCAAACCCAAAATAGTAGTCAATAACCAAAACCAAGAACCACTAGTTTAGCGTATGCCAAGGGTAGCTAACCCATTCATGATAACTAAACAATGATATACCGAATTGCTATTCAAACGATGCACTCGCCCCGCGAGCTGGTTTTTGCCTCCCATCATTGCCTATCAACAATGATAAAATCTAAGGTCGTAGTTCACGCCCGGCTCCCAGCACGGTGTGAGGTTTGTCAAACCTAATAGCGCTATCAACTAGTAACCCGCTTGCCATAACCCGACAACTCATTCGGTAAATAGTGAAGGACTTCCGTGATAGAATGCACTTTAGTTCATCAAGGACACAGAGTGTGAAACTAGCAAAACCCGACCCACACAAGGAGTCAAAACCCGACCCACACAAGGAGTCATAGCATCCCAAAACCCGGATGTGAAAGTAGTCCCAAACTGGACTAGAAAAAGTTAAGTAAGTTTTCTCAAGCCCGAGACGCATGCTTTTGAGAAAAGAGTAGTGAAACTCACCTTAGGTTGCAAGAAAATAATCCAAACTTCGCAAATAAGGACGTGCTACCGACTCCCTATTACATGTGTCACTAAGTGAGTATATGTGTATAATAAATACACCATATAACCCGTTTGTCCAAGACGTTTTAAAATACAAAACCATGTGAGTGACGCCTAGTGTTTCTATATGCACAAGTAAACCCTACGAACCCATTGGTGAACACAATGATTAACATCAGTTTTACACTTCATATACACCTCATATAAGTGCTCATACAAGTTCATGTCAAATACAAGTCATACAAGACTCCAAATAGCCACATACATGTTCATTACATAATCTGCGTTTTTAGGACGGATTATGCGCTGTGAAAATCAATTTATTAAAAATACTTATCCAGTGAACTAGACTCCCAAAATTTTACTGAATATTCCAGGGAGTTTACTGGACAAGTCCATATTTTTATTTCGTGACAAAACCATACACAAAAATTATGAAAAATCATACAATACAGCTAGGTCCAGAAAATACTCACAACAGATCAGATTAGTAGAAAAATTCCCAACAATTGTGTATTCATCCAAACGGGATAAATCCACTTGGAAACTATGTAGCACTGGGACGGGGGTACGGGGACGATACAGGAACGGGAAACGGCAAAAATAAAAAATCCAGGATACGGGTACGGCAAAGGTACGGCAATAAAAAAATATATTAAACAAATTCCGAAATATATATATTATAAATATAGATGTCTACACTTAATTTAATACTTATTTGACATTTATATATATATTATACATATTTAATAATTATTACGTTTTAGCTTACAACATAATAATGGATGTTGACATCTAATCTATGTTCTGTGAACTTTGTTTCAACTTTAAAGTAATTATATTATCCAAGATTAAGCCCAATTTTTTAGCTAACTTTTTAATTGGGCCATAAAATGAATTTTAAAAAGCCCATGTAATGAAAAATAGGATAAGACGTATTTCTTTCTACTTTTTATTTTTGTTTTTTGTCTATATCCCTCTTCATCTTCCACATCTAACAACAAAACCCTGGTACAAAACTACGCCGCATCCCACCAGGTATATCAGTCATGTTATCTTCTTCTCTTCTTTTCTATTTTTCTTTTTGATCGGGTGATAATTGAAGGGTAAGAGCACTGACTATGGTTAACGTTTAGGAAACGTAGGGGAAACGTCCCACCACAACCGGAAACAGGCAAGATACGTTTCCATGGCGTACCCAACGCGTTTCCGTCCCCATGGCGTCCCTGATACGGGTACTGCACCATTAATGTCGTCCCCGTGCATCATAGCTTGGAAAAGTCAAGTTTCATCAATATCGACCAACTGTCCAAATTTAATAATCTAATTATTTGTAAAACTCAAGTTATGATCGTTTAAAGTTGACCCAATTTACTAATCCGAAAATCTGATATGACCTATAATCAAGGAAAATTCCAAAAACATATCAACCGATGTCCAAATCAGATGATTTTGCCCATTCTAAAAATCTAAGACCTTGTACTACATGTTCATGCAAAGAATCGATCAAAACAAATATATTTAAGTCGTGATACAGGGCCTACAAGTCAACATTCAGATTCTGTCCAGATTTTAATCATGCAATATTATCAAGTATATCAAACCCTAGTTGCATATCATCAATCAAGAACATCAAATAAACATCATACAAGAGTCATCACACATCAATCTGATAAAAACATGCAAGTTTCTTTGTAAATATCATCATCTATAAACCCTAGATGTTCAATAATCCTTAATCATACAACAACATAAATCTAATACATAATAACACGCAAGACCTTGTTTAATCCCATTAAACCTTTATAAAAACCATGTTTTAATCTTTGTAAGTTTATTTCAGATCTTGGACAACTTGTTTATGGTGCTTTATAATATAATAAAGAAGATAAAACACAAAAGGTTTGATAATATACCTAAAGCTCTTCATTCGGGTGATAAAAACTCAACTAGAGCTCCAAAACTTGATTAATTATGGTTATGGCAGAGGTTAGGAAGTAAGATTTTCGTATGGTGGCTGTTAAGAGTGATTAGGGTTATGTTATAATGAAAAATTAGGTTAAAAATCAATTTTTATAACAAAAAGTAACTTGGGCCGATCTTGGCCTGACCTGATCTTTTGGGTTGCTCCAAGGCCAAAGGTTTTATTATATATTTTTCATTTTTTTTATAATTGGGCTTTACATATAACACCTAGTCCATAAAATACTCTACTCAATATTTTACAACTAAAATACGTTCCCGGTTCGTCAGGTGTCGGTTACTGGTTTGGTAACACGTTTCGCTTAAATACACAGAATTGTACATCAGTTCACAAATAAATTCAATTAAGCACATAATTGCAAATAATATCAAATGAGTTATTCTACTATTATTTGTTTTGTTATTTCACCAACGTTCGGGGTTTGATACTCGTGTACGTAGTCCGGTAATTCTCCGAATTACCGTTTCATGCAGTTGTTGACCTATAACTGTGCAACATGTAACTCATCTAGCTAACCCTAGTTAAGTAGAATGCAAGGAATGTAAGTACAAGTAACTAGAGTTTAGCTAAAGTAAGAACCTGAAATTACGGGGTATCACATCATCCCGAAGTTGAAAAGAATTTCGTCCCAAAATTCAGTAAGTAAACAGTAAAGCCAACGTAAAATGTGTAAAATGTGTGCTTGGTTCCCGGATGTCACATCATCCCCAAGTTGAAAGGAATTTCGCCCCGAAATTCACTTTGAGAGAGCTGCTTTATGTTTAGCGTTTGATCTATGCACAGGTTCAGGTTCGGTAAAGAGACGTGGGTATTTGAGCCGCATTTGCTCTCTGCGTCCCCGCGTATATTCCGGTCCTAGATGGGAATTCCATCGCACTTTAACAATAGGTTTGGTGCTCTGTCTAAGTTTCTTGACGCCCTGCTCAAGAATCCCCACTGGTTCTTCCACGAACCATAGCTGGTCGTCCACCTGGATCTCCTCTAGTGGCACCACCAGTGTTGTATCCAACAAGCATTTCTTTAGATTCGATACGTGGAATACAGCGTGTACCCCACTGAGTTTATTAGGCAGGTTTAACCTGTAAGTTACTAGACCAATCCTTTCGACAATCTCGAATGGTCCGGCATATCGCGGGTTCTCTTTCCCCGTTTCCCGAAGCGTATGACACCTTCCCAAGGTGATACCTTTTACAATAATTCGTCCCCAATCTGGAACTCCAAAGGTTTCCTACGCTTATCAGTGTAGCTTTTCTGTTGGTCACGAGCAGCAGCCATCCGGATTCTGATTTGCACTATCTTCTCGGAAGTTTTGTGCACGAGTTTGGGACCTGTCAGCTGGCTATCCCCAACGTCAGTCCAGTAGATGGGAGACCCACACTTGCGTCCATATAGTGCCTCAAAAGGCGCACACTGAATAGAAGTGTGGTAACTGTTGTTATACGAGAATTCGATTAGAGGCAAGTGCTTATCCCAACTGTTGCCAAAGTCCACCACACATGCTCGTAGCAGATCTTCCAATATTTGGATGGTACGCTCACTTTGTCCATCCATCTATGGGTGATAGGATGTGCTCATATTTAAGCGAGTCCTCAAAGCATCTTGGAGAGTAGTCCAAAAAAAACGAGAAGTAAATTCCAAGTCGCGATCCGATATAATAGAAGTAGGCACCCCATGCCTAGAGATAACTTCCTTAATATATAGGGCAGCTAGACATTCCAACTTGTCTGTCTCCTTAATTGCCAAGAAATGCACTGATTTGGTCAAACAGTCAGCAATGACCCCAAATCATATCGTGCCCGCTGGGTGTTTTAGGAAGTTTGGTGATAAAGTCCACGGAAATCCCATCCCATTTCCACATGGGAATTCCCGGTTACTGGTGTAAGCCTGAAGGTTTCTGATATTCAATCTTAACCTTTGCACAAGTCAAACACTTACTGACATAAGTGGCTATCCCAGCTTTCATGTTTGGCCACCAGTGGAGAGTTTTGAGATCTTGGTACATCTTATCCGAACCAGGATGTACCGAATAACGAGAGGTGTGAGATACGTCAAGCACGAGTTGTCTAAGATCTCCAAAACGTGGAATCCAGACTCGATTCATGAAGTACTAAAGACCATCCGACACAGTTTCAGGTGCTTATCAGCACCGTCCAAGGTTTTAAGCTCAACGTTTTCTTCTTTCAAATCCTCAACCTGGGCTTCTCAAATCTTATCTGGAAGATTAGAATGAGTTGCAAGGCTCGCACCCACTTGGGTTTCGTTTCCTTACGACTGTGGGCATCCGCTACTACGTTAGCTTTCCGTGGATGATATCTGATGGCACAGTCATAATCATTCAGAAAATCGACCCATCGACGCTGTCGCATGTTCAGCTCCTTCTGATCGAATATGTGTTGGAGGTTCTTATGATCTGTAAAGATCGTACGCTTCGTTCCATAAAGATAATGCCTCCAAATCTTTAGAGCAAAAATCACTGCTCATACCTCAAGAGTTCCAAGATCAGCTGCAGGTGTTGCTCATTCTCTTCCCTGCTCTTGGAATGGATTAATATGTCATCAATGAATACTATGACGAATTTGTCCAAATAGGGCTTACACACGCGGTTCATAAGATCCATGAACACTGCCGGTGCATTGGTTAGCCCAAATGGCATTACCAAAAACTCATAATGTCCATAATGAGTTCGGAAAGCTGTCTTGGCTACTTCCTCCTCTCGGACTCTCAATTGATGGTATCTTGACCTCAAGTCAATTTTGGAACAGAAGCTCGATCCTTGGAGCTGGTCAAACAAGTCATCAATACGTGGTATTAGGTAACGGTTCTCAACAGTCACCTTGTTCAGTTCTCAATAGTCAATACACATGCGGAAGCCCCCATCCTTCTTCTTAACAAATAGGATTGAGGCTCCCCAAGGTGGAGAACTAGGTCTAATAAAACCCCTATTCAATAGCTCTTGGAGTTGGGTAGATAGTTCTTGAAGTTCGCCTGGTGCTAGGCGATATGGTGCGCCTGCAACTGGGGCTGCTCCAGGTGCAAGATCGATTTGGAACTCCACTTGAAGAACAGGTGGAAGTCCAGGTACTTCCTTTGGAAAGACAACTGGGAAATCACAAACTACAGGGATGTCCTCAATCCTCGTTTCAACTTCAGCTCGAGTGTCAGAGATGTTAGCCAGAATGACTAGATAGCCCTTCTAATGCACTTCTGGGCTTTCAAGAATGAGTTGATACTCACTATGGCACCACCACGATCACCCTGAATGGATAAGAGTTCTCCACATGCGCTCTCTTCAGGTTTGATTGGTTCGGGTTCCTTCAAGGGTTCTCTCCCATGTATCTAACAGTTGGTTCCCTCACCGGTACTCTATTGCCGACTTCCCCGTCCGTGAAGCTGGTTGGAATTTTAGTCTCAATTGATGCGCCACCTGGCCTAGCTCTCGTCCTTGACCAAAGATGTGCCCAGTAGAGGGTTTAGTGTTAAAGAAATAGGTATCTCCTATAACATGTTAAGCAAGTATACGTAGCCCAAAAGCTAGTTGTGCACTTAAACTGTGAGTGTACTAACGCTTATGCTATGATGATTATAGACTAGACTCAACATGCAGTCCTAGTTCACTATAACCAATGGCTCTGATACCAATTTGTCACACCCACGAATTTCCACTGCGGGGTTTATACCGCGAGGCGCATGACATACCAGGATCCCATAGCCATAAGTCATATGAACGAACTCTAAATGCCGAAACCATTTAGTTCATTTCCAAAAATCAAGTTTAGTTAAGCTGCGGAAGCGTAAACCAAATTTAAACCTTTTAAAACCATGTGCAAAACAACGCGCCCAAATTAAAACCATATGAATGAAAACTTAAAAGCATGATATGTAACTTAGGTGTATGACCAAAACCCCAAATGCAGTGAAACGTGCTGTGCTTCCTAATCGTGACACCGGAAGCTATCTACCTGCAAAAGCATGTATATCGTGTGTCAACATAAAGTTGTTGAGTTCACAAAGTAAGGTAAGTAAAAGTGTAGGTTTCCCAAACCAAAAACAACTGTTAGGTTTCCCAAACCCAAAATAGTAGTCAATAACCAAAACCAAGAACCACTAGTTCAGCGTATGCCAAGGGTAGCTAACCCATTCATGATAACTAAATAATGATATACCGAATTGCTATTCAAACGATGCACTCGCCCCGCGAGCTGGTTTTTGCCTCCCATCATTGCCTATCAACAATGATAAAATCTAAGGTCGTAGTTCACGCCCGGCTCCCAGCATGGTGTGAGGTTTGTCAAACCTAATAGCGCTATCAACTAGTAACCCGCTTGCCATAACCCGCCAACTCATTCGGTAAATAGTGAAGGACTTCCGTGATTGAATGCACTTTAGTTCATCAAGGACACAGAGTGTGAAACTAGCAAAACCCGACCCACACAAGGAGTCAAAACCCGACCCACACAAGGAGTCATAGCATCCCAAAACCCGGGGTGTGAAAGTAGTCCCAAACTGGACTAGAAAAAGTTAAGTAAGTTGTCTCAACCCCGAGACGCATCCTTTTGAGAAAAGAGTAGTGAAACTCACCTTAGGTTGCAAGCAAATAATCCAAACTTCGCAAATAAGGACGTGCTACCGACTCCCTATTACATGTGTCACTAAGTGAGTATATGTGTATAATAAATACACCATATAACCCGTTTGTCCAAGACGTTTTAAAATACAAAACCATGTGAGTGACGCCTAGTGTTTCTATATGCACAAGTAAACCCTACAAACCCATTGGTGAACACAATGATTAACATCAGTTTTACACTTAATATACACCTCATATAAGTACTCATACAAGTTCATGTCAAATACAAGTCATACAAGACTCCAAATAGCCACATAAATGTTCATTACATAATCTGTGTTTTTAGGACAGATTTTGCGCTATGAAAATCAATTTGTTAAAAATACTTATCCAGTGAATTAGACTCCCAAACTTTTACTGAATATTCCATGGCATTTACTGGACAAGTCCATATTTTTATTTTGTGACAAAACCATACACAAAAATTATGAAAAATCATACAATACAGCTAGGTCCAGAAATACTCACAACAGATCAGATTAGTAGAAAAATTTCCAACAATTATGTATTCATCCAAACGGGATGAATCCACTTGGAAAAGTCACGTTTCATCAATATCAACCAACTGTCCAAATTTAATAATTTAATTATTTGTAAAACTCAAGTTATGATCGTTTAAAAGTTGACCCAATTTATTAATCCGAAAATCTGATAAGACCTATAATCAAGGAAAATTCCAAAAACATATCAACCGATGTCCAAATTAGATGATTTTGCCCATTTTAAAAAGCTAAGACCTTTTACAATATGTTCATGCAAAGAATCGATCAAAACAGATATATTTAAGTCGTGATACAGGGCTTACAAGTCGACATTCAGATTCTGTCCAGATTTTAATCATGCAATATTATTAAGTATATCAAACCCTAGTTGCATATCATCAATCAAGAACATCAAATAAACATCATACAAGATTCATCACACATCAATATGATAAAAACATGCAAGTTTCTTTGTAAATATCATCATCTATAAACCCTAAATGTTCAATAATCCTTAATCATACAACAACATAAATCTAATACATAATAACACGCAAGACCTTGTTTAATCCCATTAAACCTTTATAAAAACCATGTTTTAATCTTTGTAAGTTTATTTCAGATCTTGGAAAACTTGTTTATGGTGCTTTATAATATAATAAAGAAGATAAAACACAAAATGTTTGATAATATACCTAAAGCTCTTCATTCAGGTGATAAAAACTCAACTAGAGCTCCAAAACTTGATTGATTATGGTTATGGCAGAGGTTAGGAGGTAAGATTTTTGTATGGTGGCTGTTAAGAGTGATTAGGGTTATGTTATAATGAAAAATTAGGTTAAAAATCAATTTTTATAACAAAAACTAACTTGGGCCGATCTGGGCCTGACCTGATCTTTTAGGCTGGTCCAAGTCCAAAGGTTTTATTATATATTTTTCATTTTTTCTTTATAATTGGGCTTTACATATAACACCTAGTCCATAAAATACTCTACTCAATATTT
The DNA here is from genome assembly GCA_030844895.1 of Ambrosia x helenae. NCBI lineage: Eukaryota > Viridiplantae > Streptophyta > Magnoliopsida > Asterales > Asteraceae > Ambrosia > Ambrosia x helenae. Next base: position 92,655,667 of record CM061224.1, on the reverse strand, counting down.
TACAACTAAAATTCGTTCCCGGTTCGTCAGGTGTCGGTTACCGGTTTGGTAACACGTTTCGCTTAAATACATAGAATTGTACATCAGTTCACAAATAAATTCAATTAAGCACATAATTGCAAATAATATCAAATGAGTTATTCTACTATTATTTGTTTTGTTATTTCACCAACGTTCGGGGTTCGATACTCGTGTACGTAGTCCGGTAATTCTCGAATTACCGTTTCATGCAATTATTGACCTATAACTGTGCAACATGTAACTCATCTAGCTAACCCTAGTTAAGTAGAATGCAAGGAATGTAAGTACAAGTAACTAGAGTTTAGCTAAAGTAAGAACCTGAAATTACGGGGTATCACATCATCCCCAAGTTGAAAAGAATTTCGTCCTAAAATTCAGTAAGTAAACAGTAAAGCCAGCGTAAAATGTGTAAAATGTGTGCTTGGTTCCCGGATGTCACACTTAGAAAAATTACTCCAAATTTAGCATCCCAAGCATGGATACTAACTTCTAAAAGGTTGTTGTATCAAGAGGTTTTGTGAAAATGTTAGCAATTTGATTTGCTGCTGACACATACTTGACCTCAATCTTGCCTTTTTCATAGCAATCCCTAACGAAATGATCCCTGATTTCAATGTGTTTAGTCTTTGAAAACTAATTTTGAAGCAATTGATTTCTTTGATTCTTTGATTCCACAATCAAGCAATTGATTTTGAAGCAATTTGAGTTACTGTCTAGGAGCAATGGTGTCTTGATTTCTTTGATTCCATAATCAAGCAATTGATTTTGAAGCCATTATATCTGTGAAGTACAGCTTGTAGCTGCAATATACTCTGCTTCAGTAGTTGATGTTGCCACAGATGTTTGCTTCTTTGATTGCCATGGCACCAGACAGTTTCCAATGAATTGACATCCACCAGATGTTGATTTTCTTGACATTTTACACCCTGCATAGTCACTATCTGAAAAGGCTATCAATCTAGTATTGCTGATAGCAGGATACCAAATTCCTAGATTAGGAGTTCCTTTCAGATATCTAAAAATTATTTTGACTATCATAAGGTGTGATTCCCTATGAGCTGATTGATATCTAGCACAAACACATGTTGAAAACATAATATCTGGTCTAGAAGCAGTTAAGTAAAGAAGAGAACCTATCATACATCTATAGGTGGTTTGATCAACCTGTTTTCCTTGATCATCTGGTTCAACTTGTGTGGTTGGACTCATGGGAATGGAACATGATTTATAGTCTTTTAAAGAAAATTTATTCAATAATTCTTTAACATATTTAGATTGATGTATAAAAGTTCAATTTGCTTGTTGTTTGATCTGTAGTCCTAAAAAGTACTGCAGTTCTCCCATGGTACTCATCTCAAATTTAGATTGCATGAGTTTCTTAAATTCTTCACACAGATTTGTATTGGTTGAACCAAAAATGATATCATCAACATAAATTTGAACAAGGAGGATGTGATTTCCAACATGTTTTATGAAAAGAGTTTTATTAATGGAACCTCTTGTGAAGTGATTTTTGCGTAAAAATGTTGAAAGTGTATCATACCAAGCTCTGGGAGCGTGCTTTAGCCCATATAGAGCTTTGTCATGTTTGTACACCTAATTGGGATGAGCAGGATCCTCAAACCTAGGTGGCTGACAAACATACACTTCCTCTTTTATTTTGCCATATAAAAATGCACTCTTTACATCCATTTGAAAAACTTTGATTTTGTTGGATACTGCATAAGCCAAAAAATAACCTGATGGCTTCAAGCCTTGCAACTGGAGAAAAAGTTTCATCATAATCAATTCCTTCTTCTTGTGAGAAACCTTGAACCACTAGTCTTGCTTTGTTCTTGATGATTAAACCAAACTCGTCTTGTTTGTTTCTGAAGACCCATCTTGTGCCAATTGGTAGCTTGTTAGGAGGTAAGGGACAAATTTCCCAGACCTGTTGCTTCTTGAATTGCAGCAACTCATCTTGCATGGCTTCAACCTAATTGTTATCTTTGAGGGCTTCCTGGTATTTCTTTGGTCCCAACTGTGAAATAAATGTAGAGAAGAAGCAAAAGTTGGAGAGTTGGTTTCTTGTAACTACCCCTGCAGCAATGTCACCCATGATTTGTTCCAATGGATAATATATGTGTTCTATCAATTGTAAGCCCATCGGAGTGGTCTCTTGAGCTTTTCTTCAAACAAACTACTGAGATTAATGATGTCTGATTCAACTGTTTGTACAGCTTTAGCAGTTTTGGGAATTGAATCAGAAGATTGGGGTGTTTCAACAGGTGTTTGGTTTATTGAATCAGAAGTTTGTGAAACTTCTATTGATTTAGGAGTTGATTTGACGGTATTGGGAATCCATGATGGAGGACTATCATCAAACCCTTGATCACAATAATAAGTGGGTTTAGATGAAGTAATAACAGTCTTCTCAAGTCCGAAATTAAAATTGTCAAGATCAAAGAGTTCAGTAGGATGTGCTAGAATGAGAGTGTGTTTTGACTCATTAAACTTGACATTTAGTGTTTCTTCAACTATCTTGGTTCTGGAATTGAAAACCTTGTAGGCTTTTCTTGTGGAAGAGTAACCAAGAAAGTAACCTGAATCAACTTTTGTAGCAAACTTTGAAATAGAGTCTTTGATATTCAGAATAAAACATTGACATCCAAAAGCCCTGAAGAAGGAGATTAAAGGCTTGATGCTATGAAGAATTTCATAAGCAGCTTTGGAATGCCTTTTCTTGACTAGGACTCTATTTTGAACATAACAAGCTGTGTTGACTACTTCAGCATAAAAATAAAGAAGTAGGCCTGAATCATCTAACATTGTTCTTGTTGCTTCAATTAATGTTCTATTCTTCCTTTCTACCACACCATTTTGTTTAGGAGTTCTATGAATGCTGAACTGTCTAACAATCCCTTTAGACAGGCAGAAATCAACCAGAGTTTTGTTCCTAAACTCTGTCCCATTGTCACTTCTGATGACTTTGACAGAGAGAGAATATTGTTTCTCTACTTGTAGAGAATATTGTTTCTCTACTTGTAGAATGAACAAATCATGATGACCAAGCAATACTTCTTCTTACCAAGGCTCATGATTTTAACTGGCCCAAATAAGTCCTTATGGAGTAGTTGAAAACATGCAGTTGTTTTTTATTCTACAATAGACTTATATGAGGACTTATGTTGCTTACCCTTAAGACAGGACACACAGTGTTCTTTACACTAATATCCTTCAAGGGTAGACCTCTGACCAAGCCCATTTTAGTGACTTTATTTATGATTTTAAAGTTCACATGGCCAAGTCTCCTATGCCAAAGGTCTGTTTCTGAAGTTGATGCTTTTGAGAAGAAACATGCAGTGTTGTTCAATACCGTGTCCTTTTCAATGTCCACTACATAGACATTGGTACATCTTTTGGCAATTAACAAGGTATGATCTTCTATGATCTTCTCTATCAACTTCTGGCCTTCTGGTGATATGATCTTGCATGTTGTTTTGGTGAAAAAAGGAAGAATATCCCTTATCACACATTTGAGAGACACTTAGCAAGTTATACTCCAAGTTTTCAACCAGATTGACCTTATCAAACTATACTTTACCAGAGGATACATTGCCATATCCTAGCACATATTCCTTGGCATTGTTCCCAAAGGACACAGATCCTTCTCTTTGGCTTGTAAAATTGTTGATTAGGTACCTACATCTCGTCATGTGCATTGAGCCTCCACTATCTACATACCAAATGCTGTTTAGACCTCTGGAGACCCTCTGCACAAAAAGTAGATTAGTTAGTTTTAAGAACCCAAGCCATTTTGGCTTTGGGTTTACTCTTGAGAACTGGAAGAGTAGCAGTTTATTGTGGATCATTTTTGGATATCCATGTCATGTTAGCCATGGACTTGCTTTTTAGCTCAATGGTAGAGTCTTTTAGAGGCTCACCATCAACTTTGGTCATCAGTAGTTTGACCATGTTCATGAGATTTTTAACCTCAGCAGTTTGTGAAACTGCTGATGGTTTGGGTCTAACTACTGGAGAATTTTGAGAAAAAGATTTTGGTTGAGATTTAGTCTTTTTTTGAGAAAAGGTGTTACATGGTTGTTGTTTGTTGGGATAGAAAGTATTTTCAAAATCTTGTTTGATTTGTTTTCCCACAACCAGTTGTAAGATCTTTTTATTGTACTGATTTCCTTGTCTGTATCTACAAAATTCTGTTATGTGGTTAAACAGACCACATATTTCACATGATTTTGCCTTTCCTTTTAAATTTTCAGGAATTTTAGAAGGCATAGTACTGACAATATCAAGATTTTGAATTCGTTCATCAGCAGTTTTTAGGGTCTCAACTTCTGATGTAGATGAAACTACTGATGGCTTAATGTTAGTTGAATTTACTTACGCAGGACTTTCTTTTTCATTTTTAAGAAAGTTCTGATGAAAAGATGTGCAGACTTTCATATCATAAGTTTGAACTATTTTACTCCCATCATCAGCAATTTTAGGAGTAAAATCAGTTGGTGATTCTGTGTGGTTGTACCCAATGCCAAACTTAACATTTGATGCAGTCTGTTTGTTAAGCAGCATTTGGTAACCCCTACATGACTCAACCCAATTTTCACAGTCAACCTTGGTGTCAGCAAGCTCTTTTCTGACATTTCCTAGGTTTTCTATCATGCTTTTTATTTGTGCTTGGGTTTCAATAGCATTATTTGTTAATTTAGAAATTTATTTTGTCTTTGAAGCAAGTTTTCTTTCTAAATCACATTTCATTTGAGTAAATTTTATCTATGAGTCATTGGCTTTGCCTTGTAGGTGCACATTTTTTTCTCTTATTAAAGCAAAAGATTCTTTGTATGATTTTGAGCAAAGCTTCAAAAGAGATTCTTGTGATACCTGAGATAAGGAAGAATTTGAGGAGCATCCCTCAAAGGCCATTAAGGCAAAATTCTTTCTGCTATTATCAGGTTCTCCCCAATTGATGTCAAACATTTTGTTGTCTGCATCAGGACTGCATTCTGTTGTGTCATATGGAAGACTGCTCCAGTCAACATACCCTAAAGTAAATAAACTTTGTTGAGAGGGTTGTTGAGGTTAAGCAGCAGGACTGGAAGGCATCTGTTGTTGGCTTTGTTGTTGAACAGGCATCTATACATATTGTATTTGAGGCACATATTGGATTTGTGGAGCTTGTGCCTATACAAAATGTGCACTTCTTTATGTCCATGTATTCCTATTATAACTGGGGTTAGCTTGATTTATAGACTGGGGTTGGTTATAGCTAGAGCTTCTACACTCACTAGCAAAGTGTCCAAACTTCTGACACTTGTGACATCTCAGTTTTGATTTGTCAAAACCAACTTTTGTTGAACTGTTCAGTGCTGGAAATTTTCTTCCTGGCCTTTTGTAAAATTTGTTAGTTTTAATACTTAACATGGCCAGTTGGTGCAGTATGTCCATTTCTTCTAAGTCATCACTACTGAAATTTTTTAAATCATCCATAATAAAACACATGTTATAAGTAGTTTGACTAGTTTCTTCATTGTCATAACTTGGATATGACCTTTCTGATGAGATCCCTGAAGTTATGTCAATGTGATCAAAAGATCCAAAATCATTTGAACAAGTTGGTGAGTCTTGTCCCAAAAGTGTTGTACTACCTGAAATATAGTCATCAACAGTTTTACCAGTATTTTGTAACTTTTTCTTTTTATTGATTTCTCTTTCAAAAGTGAGTAATCTCCCATGTAATTTTGTGAGTGAGAGAGAATTAAAATTTGGTCCATATCTGAGGACTATAGAGTAAGTTTCCTATTTTTCTGGTAAAGACCATAAAAATCTATGCAACATAGATGAGTTTGTAGAGGTCTGACCATTTAATTTTAACTCAGATATTAAAGAAGAAAATCTTTCAAACTATTGTGTCAAAGTTTCTCCATTAACATGAGTAAAAGTTTCATATTTTTTAGCAAAAATTTCTCTGGTGTTGGCAATCACCTCATCAGTTCCTCCAAACTGTTCTTTTAGGAAATCCCACAGCTCTTTGGCACTTTCACAGTGTAAAAGCCCAGCATATATTTCATTTGGGAGAGCCATTGCCAACATAGAGAATGCCTTAGCATCAAGCTTAAGTTTTAGGAAATCTTCATCAGTGTAGTCTTTTGGTTCTTTTGGTCTTTCTATTTTAGTCTCTGGATCTGGTATTACTGGTTTATGGGGTCCATACATGACAAATCTCCAACATCCAGTATTTGTTTGAGATATGTGTGCCAACCTCTTTTACCAGATATTGTATTCATTTCTGACTAGCATAGGAGGTTTATTGGCAGATCCAGTATTATAAGGGTCCATTTTTAAGAAATTTGATTGATCAATGGTTTCTTAAAGTGATGGATGTTTAAAAAGTGAACTAAATCCTTTATTGAATATCAATAAGAGTCTGTGTCTGGTTCTCAATTTGTTAGATTGATATTTGATCAGATGAACCAGTGCTCTGATACCAATTGTTGGATCAGTTTAGTGTCTGTTGAACAGATTCTTATCAAGAACACTTGCTAGGATTTATCAAAGTATTTACCACAGCGGAATAAGTATAAGTGTTCTAAGTTAAGATTTCACTTTTAACAGGTGTTATTACTCCCCCTCAGTTAATGTACTAAAGTAGTAAATGAGAATCAAAGTAATAAGTAAATAAAACAGTAAATGCTATCAATGATTCTCAAAATATATTAGAAGTGTTACTACAAAAAGATTGTCTAAAATAGAGGGGATGAACCCATCTATTTATAAACCAAGAGTACGTACATTGTGTAACACCCCAACCGATGGCGGAAACATCGAGGTGTCACGTAAGAATGAGTATACAGTAGTACATGGTATTCAAGTTTTAATTTGAAATTTATTTAAAGTAAAAAAAAAATATCCAAAATTGAAAATACATAATAACTCTTGAATGGAATTCTAATAAATCAAAAAAAACCAAACAAAGCATAAACTTCAAATTTCTCCTCATGCTAACTCTCTAGACTTCAAGCATCATTATTACCTGTTGAGTTGTAAAAATGGGGGGGTCAACTAGAAGTTGGTGAGAATACATAAGCCATGTCAAGCAAATAAGTTTAAGTATAAAAGTTTAGCAATTCATATGTCTATCGTAAGTTTAAGTCTACATGAATAAACATGAAATGTTGAATCGACATAATCAAACCTCCGACTAGTTTTAGGTCCATCCCGTCATCCACGGTTCACCTTAATAATATGTTGGAACGATAACAATCACCCGCGCTCCCCATAAAAGATGGTCAACGAATCTAGGTGGGATTGTCAATCCAATAGATCTATTTGGCCATAGCTAATGATTATGTATTGTTGAAACTTGTTGAAACTGTTGTTGTTGTCTAAATCATGAGGCATTAAAGTTTACAACTAGACATGTATGTAGAATTGCTTAAGTATAATGTTGCAAGTATAAAGAATTGCATAAACATGGTTACGTAAACTCACATTGGCTAAGGTGAATTATCCTCTAAGTGTTGTGAATGTATGCGAGGCGAATCCCAAAGACTCAACAACGTAGCTAGTCCAAATTGAAGAAATAAAAAAAAACGAAAAAGAAAGAATATCAAGCTTCCAATTCGCCAATTGCAAGAGCTTATAATCAAAGATTCAAATGTAGAAGTAATATACTCTAGAAGAAAGGTATGAGGGAGAGTTTAATCGAATTGAAACAATCGATTTAGAGGTGCAAAGTGTAATGGGTCATAGGTGGGTTTTTATACTAGTTTTGGATTCAATTAGCCATTAAAATTGTTCAACACCATAAAGTAAGGTTTTATGATGAATTGACTATTTGACTAAGACTTTGACTGTTTGACTAAGACTTTGACTAGGACTTTATTTAAAAAAAAAATTCTTGACAAGTGTATGTGTAAAAAAAAGAATTTAGATCATATTATTATTAATATTATTATTATTATTATTATTATTATTATTATTATATATATATATAAGTTGTGAGTTAGGAAAATAAAGACTTAGGTAGCGTTTGGTATGAAGGAATCAAAGGTGGAATGGAATGGATCATTCCCATGGAATGAAATTAAACATGTTTGGTTACCATGTAGTAATGGAATGGATCATTCCATAAGGAATGTGATTCCTTCCATTTTAAAAAATTTCATTCCTTGATAATGTGGTGTTTTTTTTCATTCCTTCAAGGAATTGAAACAAATATATTATTATGATTATTATTATTATTATTATTATTATTATTATTATTATTATTATTATTATTATTATTATTATTATTACAACCCACCATCGTTGTCATCATCCAACCACCACCGCCTATTGTCGCCACCCACAACCATTGTTACCATCGTCGTAACCCACCATTGTCACCACCGTCCAACCACCACCACCTGCGTCACTGCCACCCACTGCCTCCACCACTGTTATCGCCACCACCACCTGCGTCACTGCCACGCACTGCCTCCACCACTGTCATCGCCACCACCACCCACCGTCACCGCTGCAATCCATCACTGCCGTCGTCGCCCACCCACCATCGTCATCGCCCACTGCCACCACCGTTGTTGCCGACGCCGCCACCCACCACCACCGTCACTGCCGCCACCCACCACTCACCATCGATTTTATATTTTCGTTTTTTCTTACATACCAAATAACACAAAGTAAGAATTCATTCCATTCCCACATGATAAACAAACAAGACATGGAATGGTAATGATCCATTCCATTACCCCTCCCATTCCATTACCTCTTCCATTCCATTCCCTCTCTCATTCCATTACCCCATACCAAACAGACCCTTAGGCACATTTGTATAATATTAATGATAAAGATGTAATAAAATAAAAAAAATAAGGGCTTTTATGTATTAAAATTTGGGGAAAAATTTTGCGATGTTACAGTCTCCCCTACTTTTGGAAACTTCGTCCCGAAGTTATTAATAACACAGGGTTGAGGGTGATTGGGTAGAAGTTAGGGAAACTATGGTTTGTAAAATTTGAGTTAAGGGACGACATGAACTTATAGGTAATAGAATAATCTGTTTTCGAATAATTTGGGTAAGAGGTTTAATATGTGTGAGTCTTATGGGTTGGATTAGGTTCGTCTGAAATTGCAAGGAGTGTAAGAATCTAGCAAAGCATTAAGTTTTAGGAGTCCTCAAAGAAATGCATGAATTGATTGACTATAGAAAAACTAAATGAACTACCAGGTAACTAGAGTTTATAATTGGTTACCTACCGAAAACCTTGATAGAATTTCACACTACCTTAACGTACCTGTAAATTCATGATTACGTTCCGGACCGTAATCACCAATTTACCTTACATTAGGGTTTTGTGTCCTTCTATGACTCTAAACACACATGTAAGTAATGCAAAATAACCTTGTGATTGAATCGTATACAATGTATCCAAAAATGAGTCCAACTGTTGAGCAGGAAAAAGACTTCTACCAGTCAGTGAGTAAGAACCTATACCGATTGTTGAGCAGGTGCGATAGCCTCTACCAGTCGTTGAGCAGGTTGTAGGGCCTCTACCGACTGTTGAGCAGGCATGATGACCTCTACCAATTGTTGAGTAGGTTATTTGGTACTCTACTAGCTGTTGAGCAAGTACTTCATCCTCTATCAGTTGTTTGATTAAGTGCACCAATTATTACACACATGAATTGCAAATTGATAATATGTACATGTAAGCAATCAAGTATCAAGAATATCATACGAGTTGTAATAGAGTTGCCCTAGACAAGGTTAATGACTCTAGGTGTGTCTATAGCAAATAGTTTATATTCCATGAATTCTAGTTTTAAATGTTCAAATATGGTAGATAGTCGAATCCTCATGTATAACTAAGGATTATGTTTGATGCAACACACAATCAAGTTTCAATAGTTTGGTTATCATGGGTAACTAGCTCATGTGTGAGAAGGTGAAGGATATGAATTTAGTTCTTGAGAGGATGATGAAAAATCTTGAATCAGAATCAAGGTTGTGAGAGATAGTGAATGTGAAGATAGTTTATAAAGAGTTTATTTTATAGTAAGGAGATTATGTAGCAGTGTAAATTTTAGGGTTTGGATCAAAGGTTATAATCAAGTGTATAAGAAAACATGATTGTGGTATATGCCAATTATTGTAAAAATTTGAACAAGTTGAAAATGAGTGAGTGTCGATGGAGAATTTAGAGACTAGATATTATTCCTATGGAAAAAAAAATCTTATTTTCAAAATTGGTTTTATACATAAAGCAAAAGTTGTTAAATAGTACAAGCTAAGTGGGCTTTGATTAAAATATTCCCGTTAGTTGGAGATTTCAAACATGACATTAGGTTTTGAAGATCAAGGTTCTATTAAGTGATTTTTAATAGTTTAAAGCATTATATAGAAAATTGTTTGTTACGTCAATAAATAAACAATTGAATTTAAGTTCGAGGACATCTTTTGACAAAAATATGTACTTTGTAAAGTTACTAGGTAATGAAAATACAACAAGATTTAGAAATCTTTAGTTTGTGCTAAGGTATGAGGTTATAGTTTTAAAAAAATAAGTAACATGTGGAGAAATGAAATAATATGATTTGGGTAGGGTGTTGAATATTTAAAAAGTGGCTAAGATGGTAAGGTGAAGTGTGATTTTGAAATCCATAGATGGTTATGAAATGAGATTGATTTAAGCTGTAAAATTTTGAGATTTTAGAGCTTAGTTTAAGGAAAGTGAGTGTAATCATTTATTCATTAATTAAAACGAATAAACGAAAACGTTGACTTATCAAAACTTCTAGATTCTAATAACATAATGAAGACATGCTTTAGCCTATAAGTGAACACTCATCCCGAGAATTCCCAGGTAGGCATCCGGGTCCCTCGTCTGATTGGGATTTATGCGCAATGCCAGTCCTAGACAGAAAACTCAGAATACAGGCGTTCACCCTTCCAGATTGCACGTGTTCATTATTAAAATCTAGAACTTCGACGAGATCTTCAAGGTGGTTCAGGCTAAACCTGAGGATTTGTCCTATTAGTCTAAGAGTATATCTTGTGATGGAGAGCACTCTTCTTGTAGGGACTAAAGTAAGGATAAGAAGTAGGATAGAGAATATAAACAAGTAAGGTTGCAAGTAAAAGGAGCAACTACTGATTAAAATCCTATGGTTATAAACTAGATTATTTTTTTTTCTAATAACCTAATTCCCTATAACCTGGCTCTGATACCAATCTGTAACACCCCAACCGATGGCGGAAACATCGAGGAGTCACGTAAGAATGAGTATACAGTAGCACATGGTATTCAAGTTTTAATTTGAAATTTATTTAAAGTAAAAAAAATATCCAAAATTGAAAATACATAATAACTCTTGAATGGAATTCTAATAAATCAAAAAAAAAAACCAAACAAAGCATAAACTTCAAATTTCTCCTCATGCTAACTCTCTAGACTTCAAGCATCATTATTACCTGTTGAGTTGTAAAAATGGGGGGGTCAACTAGAAGTTGGTGAGAATACATAAGCCATGTCAAGTAAATAAGTTTAAGTATAAAAGTTTAGCAATTCATATGTCTATCGTAAGTTTAAGTCTACATGAATAAACATGAAATGTTGAATCGACATAATCAAACCTCCGACTAGTTTTAGGTCCATCCCGTCATCCACGGTTCACCTTAAGGTAGCGTTTGATATGATGGAATGAAAGGGGGAATGGAATGGACCATTACAAGGTAATGAAAAATAATGTGTTTGGTTGGCTAAAGGAATGGAATCACCCATTCCACAAGGCATTCCATTCCCTCAAAACCATTCCATCCACCCCTATGTTTTTTTTTCATTCCATCCCCATTCACCCTTTACTAACAAAAGCATAACCCACCACCACCACCCACCACCACTATCGCCACCACCCACCGCCGCCGCCGCCACCACCCACCACCGCCGTCACCACCCACCGCCACCTCCACCACCTACCACCATCACTCACCACAACTTCCTTTACCCACCACTACCGCCGCCACCCATCACCGCCGTCTCCTCCACCCACCACCGCCACTAATCACCATTGTCACCCACCCACCATCACCGCCATCCACCTCCACCCATCGCCACCGTTGCCGCCACCCACCACCGCCGTCGCCATCCACCACCACGCTACCGTCACACACCACCACCTACCATCACCACCACCAACCGCCACCCACCACCACCGCCACTACTCACCATCGTCACCCACCCACCATTACGACCATCCACCTCCACCTTCCACCGTCGCCGCCACCGACCACAGCCGCCGTCGCCCACCGCCGCCGCTACCACCACATATCACCACCCACCATCACCACCACCCTCCACCGCCACTAACCATCGATTTTATTCATTCGTTTTTTCTTGTCTATCCAACAACACAAAGTAATGTTTTGTTTCATTCCTACATGACAACCAAACAAGACATGGAATGGTAATGATCCATTCCATTACCTTGTCCATTCCATTACCTCGTCCATTCCATTCTTCCATCCATTCCATTACCCCATACCAAACAGACCCTAATAATATGTTGGAACGATAACAATCACCCGCGCTCCCCATAAAAGATGGTCAACGAATCTAGGTGGGATTGTCAATCCAATAGATCTATTTGGCCATAGCTAATGATTATGTATTGTTGAAACTTGTTGAAACTGTTGTTGTTGTCTAAATCATGAGGCATTAAAGTTTACAACTAGACATGTATGTAGAATTGCTTAAGTATAATGTTGCAAGTATAAAGAATTGCATAAACATGGTTACGTAAACTCACATTGGCTAAGGTCAATTATCCTCTAAGTGTTGTGAATGTATGCAAGGCGAATCCCAAAGACTCAACAACGTAGCTAGTCCAAATTGAAGAAATAAAAAAAACGAAAAAGAAAGAATATCAAGCTTCCAATTCGCCAATTGCAAGAGCTTATAATCAAAGCTTCAAATGTAGAAGTAATATACTCTAGAAGAAAGGTATGAGGGAGAGTTTAATCGAATTGAAACAATCAATTTAGAGGTGCAAAGTGTAATGGGTCATAGGTGGGTTTTTATACTAGTTTTGGATTCAATTAGCCATTAAAATTGGTCAACACCATAAAGTAAGGTTTTATGATGAATTGACTATTTGACTAAGACTTTGACTGTTTGACTAAGACTTTGACTAGGACTTTATTTAAAAAAAAAATTCTTGACAAGTGTATGTGTAAAAAAAAGAATTTAGATCATATTATTATTATTATTATTATATATTTATATATATATATATATATATATATATATATAAGTTGTGAGTTAGGAAAATAAAGACTTAGGCACATTTGTATAATATTAATGATCAAGATGTAATAAAATAAAAAAAATAAGGGCTTTTATGTATTAAAATTTGGGGAAAAATTTTGCGATGTTACACGTTGGAAGTATACAAATGATTATAATAATACTACAACAGGTTGTAGTATCTGCAACTTGTACATAGAGTAACTTATACTAATATAAAACTAAACTACTGAAGATCAAGGGTGGTGGGAAGCTTCTAAGGAAGTACTGATGAGTATACTTCAGGAGTTTGTCTTCAGGAGGTGTTCTTCAGATGTTTGTCTGGTTCATCATTAGAACTTCTGATCTTTTACTCTTCAGGACTTGTTATCAGCTTCTTTCAGGACTTTAGTGATCTTCTACTTCAGCAGCTTAAACAAAACGTTCAGAGGATGTAAGACTAAGGTTTATACTATATTGTTAACAATCTTTGACCCTACATGTTGCCACCTACTGTCGTCAACCACCGCCACACGTTGCTACCACCCATCACTGTCGTTTCTTCCAATCACTGTCGTCGCCGCTACCCACCACCGTCGTCGACACCCATCACCGCCACCTCCACCAACCATCTCCATCCATCCACTTGCCACCACCCTCCCTGTCTGCCACCACCGCTGCCGCCCAGTTGGAAATAGGTGTCCAGTTATTAATTATTTAGTGCGACTATCAAAGTATGATCTAAAGAGTTATGGGGCTGTCTGGCAACTTCTGAATGGGTAAGTGTTGAACAAGTAAGAGGTCTAAACCATTAAGTGCCGAACATTAAGAGGTTTGAAACATTGAGACTCGGTATAATACTTACCCATTCAGAGGCAAATGTCTGACCAATTCAGATATATGGTTGTGAAACAAACAGTCTGAATGAACTATATCTGACTGATTCAGACATTTGTTCCATTAAGAGCTCATCAAGACCTGAAACAAACAACCCCTTACACTTTAGACTGCAAACAAGAAAATAATATTTAATTTTTGAATATTATTAATCACAAATAACTACATGGTGAAAATAAACATTTGGAATAATCAGTGAGAATCGTTTGGAGAAACAATTATCCGGGATGTGGAATAATTATTCGGAATAATTAGTAAGACTGTTTAAGGCGTTGAACTATGGAATTATTATTATTATTATTATTATTATTATTATTATTATTATTATTATTATTATTATTATTATTATTGGGTAGTAATAGTAAATGACGTTGAATGATCAAATATTCATTATTTGATATCAATGGTGTTAAGATAATTGTTGGACAATATTTATAAACATAGATTTATAATCGGATAATAAACATCAAGGATATGTGGTTTTGTCACTTAATAGTTAAATTATAATAAGGTTTTTTTATTGAATAATAAAACATAAAACTTATATAGTTAATAGTTAATTATACTAGTATGTTGGCCCACGCGTTGAGGCAGGAGACGTCAACATGTATAGAACCAATAAAATGTGGAATATATAGTATAATTAGATGGCTTTCACCAAATAGGCATAAGTGCGCATACTCCTACATAATATTCCCGACTTTCTAATAACAAAACTAATGATAATAAGTATAATTCTTCTTTTCTCACTACAAGAAATTGAGGTGTTTACCCACACATAATTTACCTACACTTGTAAATGTGTGGGTAAATACCTACACATGTTTGCATATGTGTGGGTAATTATTGATAATATTTTTTCACAATAACTAACACTTAATATGTGTTGGTAATATCTTTTAGTCACACTTGATGTTGGTGGGAAAAATTCCCCCCAAAATTGAATATCAATTAAATGTTAAATTATCCACACACATGTCTAACTTTGGTTATGTGTAGGTGATTGACTATATTTTACCAACACATGATTTTGTAAATAAATATGTATATAAAATAAATAAATAAAGTTTATTTATTTATAGCAAATAACGTGATAAATAAAATACTTACCGATGTTAAAAAAATGTACGATGACTAACTACAATCTAACTAACCTTTTAAGATATAATGTGGGCCAATAAAGTTCATCGTGAATATCCTCAAACTTCTAATCTAGTCAAATTTGGTCATCTAAAGTAGGGATGAGATCAACATCGTACCGTTACCAATATTTAAAATATCAATACAAGATTTCTAGAAAAGTGAGTACGGAATACCATGTCAAATCTTTCGGTGTGGCATCGATATTTGTTAGGGTTATAATGTTATCAGGAGTTAAAATGGGGGGTTTTATAGCAAATGGACGTGAATGGACAATAATACCCCGGGTTGTATTGAGGTTAACTGAGATTTCTAACTCAATTAGTTAGAAAGGACATAAAATACAACAAAAAATTGGATTTTGGACATAAAATGCAAAAAAAAAAATAAAAAAAAAATAAATGACACGTTTCATAATTTCAGTGATACATTAAGGATACAAAGTG
The DNA here is from genome assembly GCA_030844895.1 of Ambrosia x helenae. Classification (NCBI taxonomy): domain Eukaryota; kingdom Viridiplantae; phylum Streptophyta; class Magnoliopsida; order Asterales; family Asteraceae; genus Ambrosia; species Ambrosia x helenae. The sequence goes on along the minus strand of CM061224.1, from coordinate 92,639,889 downwards.
TAATTTTATCAAGTTAGATTTATAATAATGTGTAACATATATTAAACCTACTTTTATTACTTTAACAATTCAAGCTTACTACGGTTGTATTTAGGTAATAATTAAATCTGTTCTATAATAATGAAATACTCTGCACAACAATTTACGTTGATTTATTCTATATATGGCTATTCAAATTGCTCGTTGTTCGTGACTCACTTCTAGCTTGTTCGAAAAATGTTTGCTCGATCTTTCGCTCGGTTGTAAATGAGCCGATCGGTTATTTATTTATTACATATACAATTATAAATATACATGCGAATTACAGTTATACTTATAACTTTATACATAACAATTTATTGGAGTTGGCCCAATATATATGCAATAAAATTTAAATAGCACATTTAACCTAATAAAAAAATTAACACTATGGTTAATTGTAAAACCATAGTCCATAAGTCATGAAGTGACAGACTTCTTTATGTTATTAGTTGTCTGTCATTAATCGTCGTGTGATATCAACCTATGTCACAATGCGACGACTGTTATTTGCATTATGCTCATCACCTCACCGGCCTCAACCTAAGCCTCATCCTCGTATTCTGAGACTTCAATATTATATTATCGGATAGTTCGACTTTAGTTGTCTCCCAACAACGAAAATATCGAAGGAAACATCCCAATTTAAAATTTTTCTAAATTACTCTCAGTTTGATTCTCGCTCGACGCTCGCTCAGAAACAAGCCAAGTATGAGCAAATGTCTGCTCGGCTCGGCTCGTGAACAACCCTAATTCTATATAACTTTTTTTAACATTATTTAGGGACCTTTTTTTTAACGACAAATTTCTACTCTTTGTGAGACTTGAACCCATGACCTCCCCATTAGGTGTTCCTAGAAGCTTTACTTCTACCATTGGGCCACCAACTCCAATAACATTATTTAGGGACTTATTAATAGTTTTTATATCTGCTCAAAATTTTTGAAATTCCCGCTTCGTTCACTCTTCGGTCAAAATTTCCCTCCCCTTAGAGCATTCACAACCCATCCATCAAATCTCATCTATCAAATTACACTAAAAATCACTACTTTACCCCTAAATCTTCTCTCTCCTAATTAAAATAATCATACTTTTATCATTACATTTTCTCTCTCCTCACTCACAACTACTTACAAAAATATTAAAATATATATAGGGGTGAACAGTAGCTTTTCATATTTAGGGTGGAACAGTGCTTCCACCAAATATTTTCTCTCTCCTCCACTCACAGCCACTTAAACTTACCTATATAATTTAGTGGACACACTCACATACATTTGATGGATGAGATCTGAGTGCTCTTATCCCCAATTATGTATTTTACTCCGCCTATACCCTATGGGAATGAAGCTTGTCAACCGTAATAGTTGCAGCCGCCAAGGATGCGCTAATACTACTACTGTTGCAGGAAGAATAAAAATCGAGGTAATTTCTTACTGTACAAAACTAATTTCAATGAAGCATTAAACTGTATCATTCTTTCATCAATTATCCTTCTCGAACGCATAATTTCCTCGATCGCCGGAGGCGACTACCACTATAGTCGTAGAACCGAATTCTTTGTATGCACCACGTTTGTTAAACCACCTCCTCCGAGATCTGTTCTGATACATGTGTTTTCTTTATTTCTTTCTTTTTTTTTTTTTTTTTTGAAGAATATTGCGGTGTCTATAATGGATGATTGATAATCATGATCACACCACTGAACTCAGTCGGGTCTTTGGTTTGAGTCTGGTTTAGAACTGATGAGACGAATTGTTGATTGTTCTGATTGCCACTCATTAATTATTAACTTCTTGGTTTCATTTGGTTGGATCCGACAAATTATGTTGAGAGGTACAGATGAAATTGGATTAGCAATGGATATGCTATCAGATTACACAAGTAAGGTAAACATCAGGTTTGTTTATATGGATTTTGTTAATGGTTCGGATTGCAATCATGGAAGGAAGAAGGCTAATTCACATGTTTATTTCTTTGGTTCTTTCATGTAATCCATTTTTAGTTATTATTATCAAGGTTTTCGGAACCGGACCGGACGTCGAACCCGACCCCGGGGCGGTTCACCGGTTCGACCGGCCTGACCGGTCCAACGAACCGGGTTAAAAATGTATCGAAACCCAAAAAATAATAAAAATAATAAAAAAAGAACGGTTCGACCCCTTATTTTCTGGTCTGACCGGCCGGTTTTCCGGTCCGACCGGCCGGTTCAACGGTTCGGTTGCAGGGCGGTCCAAACACCCGAACCGGACCGGTCCAAGCCCCGGACACCGGTCCGGTTTTCAAAACACTGATTATTATACAACAATTTTTGTTTTCAAACTTGCAAATAAGACCATATGTAATAGTTGGTGAATTGGGCGTAAAGTGGTGAATTTCATCCCCAATTCACCTTGGAACACCACTCCCCCCCCCCCCCCCCCCCTAAATATTTTGCCGGGTGAAATTTTTGGATGGGCCAATCAGATGTATCCACTTCGTTGTTTTTTTCTTTTTTTTTTTAATTCAAATTTAATATAATTATATATTCACCTCCTTCTACCCATCAAATTTCACTCACCATTACACCTCTTGCCTATTTCAAGCCCCTTTCCCTCACCAAGTGGCCTCACATTGCCAAGTGTTAAAAAATGCTCTTTTCACCCACCAAATTTCACCAACCATTACACATGGTCTAAGAAGAAGTATCATTGATCTCTTACAATACATGTCAGGCCCACTTTTAGTACATCAAGTTATAGCTATTTTGTAACTCCCTAGACCAATATGCATATGTGATATGTTGATGTGATCTGTTGCAGGCTTTGCAAAAACAATTTGGAACCGGAGAAAATGTCCAACAAGGTTAGTACTCAACATGTATCAATTTTTCTTTCACTAAATCTCATAGGCATTTGATTGCTAATAAATGCTTTTATGTTGTGATCTAATGCATTGAATTGCTCGAATATTAGTACAGACTGGCACTACATATTTATCTTAAACATTACAATGATTGTTATTTTATTTCATTTGTAGCACATAACAATTGTTTACAAGGCGCTTTACAAAGATCTTAGTTAACAAATCAGTCCAAAAAGATTAAAGTGAAAACATCAAGTAAACTTTTAATTGTAAACAGGGTTGAGTAAAAATTTGTATGATATGAGTTAAGTCATGCAACCAAATAATAAGAACAACAAACTAGGAGGATATTAGATTGTGCAACATGTGCATTCGGGTTAACTTTAGACTTACCGACTTACCATTTGATTCAGGAAAAAGTTCGATATTTATAGCTGGGGTTGTAATACATGTAAGTTTACTTGCTCATTTCTACCCTTAAATATTCATTTTTTGTCAATTCATTTATCGTACGCGATACGTGTCTTTCTTTTTTTTTTTTATGTAAAAGGAAGATGATGAAGTCAAGAAATCAACATTCTCTTGAAGATATGATTTGGTCCGCCAGTAACACCGTGGGAACCACTCAGAAATCAAGGAGTCCTACTTATGACAATCTAGCGGATGCACTTGAAATAATGAAAGGTACATGTGCAAATATGGAAACTGATTACGATTCATATGATGCTTCTTTCGTCAAGCACATCAGGACAATCAAAAGGCAAGGCATGCGAGAGTAGTGAAAGTAACGATTAGTGAAGTATGTTAGTAGTTTCTATAAACTTGTTAGTGAGTTATGAATACTTCTTTTGTGTCGTTAGTTCAATTTATTCAATTTTCATACTTTTGTTTTGGGGTTTGAACAAGATGTATCAACATTTTGGTTAAGAATATCAATTTGGTAATTTAGGTTTTTATATTGCTTTTATATTTGTTTGTATGTATATGATGACTATTACCTACATATATTGTGATTATTGTTCACACATAAATATATTTTTACCAACACATCTATGTTTCTTTTTAGAACATACTAAATCAATACCTACACATCCATCACCTTTAACTACACATAATAATATTTTTTTCCACACATATTTATGACAAGTGTTATCACCCTAGTCCATGTCAACCGTCACATCATCTGCCACATCAATTGACATCCAAACAAATCATTATACTTTTAACTACAAATATAAATTAGATTTAGCTACACATATATGTGTAGGTATGACATGCTATATACCTACACATAACTGATGTGTGGGTAATGATCTATCTCTACAATACTGAGTCTACACATCCTAACACTTAATTTATGTGTAGCTAATAACAACTACCAACAAATAATATGCCTTTACCCACATATATTATGTGTGGGTAAAAGCCCACATTTCTTGTAGTATCTCTTTCTTATTCTCTTTCTTATTCTCTATCCTATGTCTCACTATCGCTACACTACTACCACATTTCGTGCATTTTTGGTTGCCCCATTGATCCTCTACCCCATCGTCCCCTTTGTGTGACGATTTTTATTTTTTCCCTATCTCGCCTTGCCTTGTGACGCGTTGGGTGTGTGTGTGTGTGTGTGTTAGGTTATGTGGACTTTTTATTGTTGTGCTTAATTAGTCCTAGCTCATATTGTTATAGCCATGTTGCTGATTGATTGACCCTTATCTTCGACTCGTCGGTGCTTCGTAGCTTCTGTCATCATATTTCATGTTGTCACATATTGTGCATCTTCTGTCATAGTGTTTTTAGTATTCAAGTATTTATAGTTTTTTTAGATTGTGTGCTCTTTTATGGCAATGACTTTTTATTATTTTACTTGTGAAAAAATGTTTTGAAAACACATGTTAAAACATGCTTCAAATCTAGCCCGAATAAAGGCGAGCATCTAATTGAAAGCCTAAGAAAACAAGCATGGATTAGTATAATACTTTTATATTTGAAGTATATATCCATCGAGTTTATTACTTTTACCTTGCTCATAAAATTTGTCAATTTGCAAGTTTTAGAGTAGACACTTGACAAATATAAGGGAGCTTAGTGTAGAATATATTTAGTGAAAGCTCTACAAGTGTCATCAAATTAAATTGAAACAATAACTTTTCATCAATGGATCATTGATTTCTTGAAAGGTGAAAGGTGGGAGGTAATATGGGGATGAGATTCGTATAGTGCCAAGTGGAATGCCTTTTTGTTTATTATATATATAGATAGATTTATAACAGAACCAAGAAAAAAGTAAACACAACTATTTTGTTTCCAACTCTGAAACATTAGCTTGCCTGGTCAAAGCTTCAACTTTGGCCTTAAGGTTTGAATCATGGCATCTGAAGGACTCTCCTCAGAAGTTTCGCCAAAAGTACTCGTTGAAGAATCATTGGTACTTAACTTAGGATCCGAACCATTTAACCAATCCCATTGTGATGATTTATCTTTTGTGATTGAGGATTCTTGAGTCAACTTTGGGTTCTTCGGTTCATGTTCACATGGAGTATTAAGCCCAGAACTGCTATCAAAACTTAATAGCATGATATCAGATCCTATGGATGAGTGGTGATCTCTGTTAAAGTCATTTCCCATCACATAATCCTGAAATATTAGCTAAACAGTATGATTAAGCTAATTGGTCGTAATAAAACACGTTGTAGAATATAGTGTTTGGATGTCCTTTTGTTGCTTGAAATAGTAATAACATATTACCCTTAGATCATTCAAATGTTGCATTTGGTTTTAAACTATGAAACCGATTATCCAAAACTAATTATATAATCAGAAGCAAAATCTTTTTATGTGACACCCGGCATGTTCGGCTTAAATATTTTGGTAAAAAAAATAAGTCTACCTTAGAGAAAAACATTTATAAACAGACTTAACTGTGTTAGTTGAGTCGGGTCATGATAGGATTGTCCAGGGTTCAATGATCTGGAGGATCATTGGTAGTCATTTTGGGAAAACACTAGTACTGAGTCCCGTTGTTGGTGAAATTACATGAATTGAATCAAGTAGAATACATAGGTTGATACATACGTGTGATACAATGTGCAAATACGTGCTTCAAAGGTGTAAACATGATTGTATATGCTAAACATATGTTAGGATTGCCTGTTCATGTGTTAGAATGTGCTAAAACGCGTTTAAAACGACAAAACTGGAAAATCTGGAAAACACAAATGCTGGTTCGACCTATAGGGGTTGAAACTGGGATGGAAAGCAACAAAAGCTCCATTCGACCAGGAGAACTCTCATTCGACCCATGATGGGGGTCGAATGTAGCTTTAGTATAAATACCACACTTTGTCATTTTCACCATTTTACAAACCCTAGTCACCTCTAAACACTCTCTATCGATTTTAATCACTAAGGAAGGAGTTTTTGCTCTTGTTTTTCATAATCTAACCAACAAACAACATGTAATCAAGAATCCACGGTGTGTTCTTAATCCTAAACCCTTTTATAGTATTTTGATTCGTTTTCATCTAACCCTAAATGTCCATATCTGTTCTAAGGGTGTTTTATGATTAACTTGTATTAGGTTGCATGAATTTGTGTAGGGGTTGAAGGAACCCCAATGGGGTCGAACCAAGGTCTAATGGGTCGAACCTGGACCTGTTAAATACTGATTCGACCTTACAACTCTGTATGTGCGATTTTTGATGCAAACAAAGTGTTTTATGCTTAAACCTTATGTGTAATCTATGTATGCTTGATTAGTTTGTGTAATGGGTCACCAACGGGATGTCGGGTCAGTCTAGTGTGTCGGTTTTTACAGTCAAACGCATTTTTAAAATATACTTGGTCACGATCTGGACAATCGGGACTAGATAACCTTATGGTTATTAGTCGGAACACTTATGTGAACATTTTGATAGATCTCCGGTAGTTGGGATTATCAAGAGCTTGGCTTTTCTTATTTTATTGAAGAACACAACTTAAGGTGAGTTCAAGGCCCCACTTTTACTGCTTTTACTTTTAGGGGAGAAAACATGCGCTAAACTTATCTTTTGGTAACATATCTTTTGGTAACATATGTCATACTATGATCTACTTTTACATTACTATAACGATCTTTGAAAGTCCCGCGGGAAACCATGAATGTGCGGGGATGCACAACGGGGGAAATGTGGATAGATCAATTGGGAGTGACATGCCCCACTCGACGGCTTGGAGGGCCGGGCGGGTGCATATTGTCTCAATCTTGCTAAAAATTGTTGAACAATCGGGTTGAACATTGGTAACAGTCTAGTAATGGTTTTTCCAATCGTAGTAGTAACAAAACATACGCCTAGCTAGCGTACTTTGGTAACATTGATATAGTATTGACAGGTTTTGAACTTGGTAACATTTGGTAACACTTGGTAACATTTTGAACAAACATGTGAACTCACCAGCATTATATGTTGACGTCGTTTTGGCATGATTTTCTCAGGTCGCTAAGGTAGCAACAGTTGGATTAGGCGCACGAGTCTGCATGGCGTCTAGACTTAGTTCCATGTTTTGAAATAAACATTTTGAACACTTTGGTACATGGTTTTGTAACTGGTTAAATGCTTCCGCTACGGTTTTATGTTATGAGAACTATGTTTTGAGTTTACGTATTCCATATAGTGTTGTTTATTGTGACCGTTGACTTGGATCCTGGTTTGTCATGCACCTCGCGGTAAAACTCCGCAAGTGTAAATTTGAGGGGTGACAGATTGGAATCAGAGCCAATGGTTATAGTGAACTAGGACTGCATGTAGAGTCTGGTCTATAGCCAAGTCACACACACTAGACGGTCACATACTTGAGTCGTTTTAGTGGGATACGTACTAACTTTGTCGGAGTGCCTTTACATCATCGTACTTCTGTGTTACATCATCTACTCTTACTTGGGTTTCTGCCTACTCTTGTCTTCTTCTTTAGGATTTGAAGATGAAGGGACTGACTAGTTGAATCTTGCATGGCAGTGTCGTGTATTGGAGTGGTTTTGCATACTCTTAAGATCTGTCCAGGATTCGACATCTCCCCTCTATGCTCCAATAGACGCACTTGCCTACACATGTTCCCGTACACATATGCTTGTAGTAGCATGTTACTAGGTGCCAGTATTCGGTGATTTGAGTTTGAACTAGGGGGACACTTGGAGGACCATGTAGAGCAGTCTATCATTTCGGGTGCACACGAAATCATAAACTGAAATGCATGGAAATCATAGTGGACTTTGAGTTTGGATGGATAGTCCTGAATTTGGGCCTAGGCGTAACTTTATCACTTCTGGTGTTTGACACTAGCGGTGAATCTGAAATCTCTCAATTTTTTTATTGTCAGATCATATCTGGCGCTCGCGGTGGTGGTGGACGTCGTGGTGGTGGCCGTGGTGGCGACGGTGGTCGTGGTAACATCAACATGACCCAAGAGGAACTGAACAACTTGTTACAACAACAAGTAAATATGGCCTTGGCTTCTTTCCAGGCAGGACATAACGTTCTAGGTGGTGCTGCTGTTAATCCACCTCCACCTCTGTGCTCTTATAAGAAGTTTCGGGACTGTCAGCCCCATAACTTTGCTGGGACTGAGGGAGCGGTGGGACTACTCTGATGGTTGGAGAAGGTTGAATCTGTGTTTCTGATATGTAACTGTCCCGCTGGGGACCGGGTTAAGTATGCTATCGCGACATTCGAGGGTCCTGCGTTGTCATGGTGGAATGCTACTGCTCAGAACATGGGTTTGGGGGAAGCTCATGCTATGCTTTGGGCGGATTTTGTGCTTCGTCTGAAGAGCGAGTACTATCCTAGAAAGGAAGTACAGAAGTTGGAACATGAGGTCTGGAACTACAAGATGGTTGGGTTCGAGATAGAGGAGTACACTGTGAGGCGGAACGAGCTAGCGGTGTTGTGCCCTGATTTGCACACACCCGAGTACAGGAGGATCGAGCACTACATTTCTGGGTTGGTTCCGGAGATAGCAGGATTGGTGGCAGCTGGGAATCTTCCCACACTTGCTGAGGTCGTCCGAACGGCTCATAGGATGACTAACTTGAAGGTGGCGGAGGGTGTTTTGCCTCCTAAGGGTATTGCTGCGAAGGGTTCTGAGGGTAATAAGAGGAAGTGGGATAATGTGGGGAAGAGTGTCGTGCCAGCACTATCTCAGCCGTGAAGAAGCTTGATTCAGCTAGGCCTTCTTCGGGACAGACATCGGGTGGGTATGTTGGGAAGCATCCCAAGTGTAACAAGTGTGGTTTTCATCATTCCAGGAGTTATGATCGGGCTCGTTGTCATCGGTGCCATCAGTTGGGGCATCTTGCTAAGGACTGCAGGGTGTCACTTCCAGCAACTCAGGCTCATACTGATGCTCCTGCTCTTGCTGCTCAGGGACTCCAGGAAAGCAGGGGTGCTACAACTGTGGTGACACGGGGCATTTCAATCGTGATTGTCCCAAATTGAAACAAGGAGAGAGTGCGATGGCGGGAACGGTAACGGAACAATGGAGACGGTGGTAGGAATACGCGTGCTTTCATCATTGGCTCTGCAGAGGCCAAGCAGGATCCTGACACAGTTACCAGTACGTTCCTTCTTAACGATCGCTATGTTTCTGTCTTGTTGATTATGGTGCCGATAAGAGTTTCATATCTGTGAACGTTAGTCGATTGCTAGATATAATACCCACACCTTTAGAGGCTAAGTACTTGATAGAATTGGCTGATGGTAAGAACATCGAAGAGACACATATTCTTAGGGAATGTCGCTTGGAACTGTCGGGTTTGTGTTTCCCCATTGACCTTATGTCGGTATCCCTGGGTAGTTTCGATGTCGTTGTGGGCATGGATTGGTTATCGTTGTATCGTGCTGAGATCGTTTGTTTTGATAAGGTCATTCGGATCCCTCTCCCTGATGGAGAGACTCTTTCGGTTCATGGTGAAAAGAGCGGTGCTCCGCTCAGTATCCTTTCTAGCATGAAAGCCCTTAAGTACCTTCGGAAGGGTTATTCGGCCATTCTGGCACTTGTTTCTGTTTCGTCTGATGATGAGAAGAAGATCGAGGATATTCCTGTGGTTCATGATTTCCCTGATGTGTTTCCTGATGATTTACCTGGTCTTCCTCCTCATCGTCAGGTTGAGTTTGATATTGATCTTACTCTGGGTGCAGCTCCTATTGCCCGAGCTCCGTACCGTCTTGCACCTCCCAAGATGCAAGAGTTGTCCAGCCAGTTACAAGAACTCTTGGAGAAGGGTTTCATCCGACCGAGTTCTCCCTGTGGGGAGCTCCAATCTTGTTTGTAAAGAAGAAGGACGGAAGTCTTCGTACGTGTATCGATTATCGTGAGCTAAACAAAGTGACCATCAAGAATCGTTACCCTCTCCCTCGCATTGATGATCTCTTTGACTAGCTCCAGGACTCTAGTTATTATTCAAAGATTGATTTGCGATCTGGTTATCACCAGTTGCGGGTTCAGGAAGCCAACGTCCCGAAGACTTCTTTTCGTACTGGTTATGGCCATTTTGAGTTCTTGGTCATGCCTTTTGGCTCACTAACGCACCGGCGGTGTTCATGGATTTGATGAACCGCGTTTGCACGCCTTACCTTGATAAATTCGTCATCGTGTTTATTGATGACATTCTGGTTTATTCCAAGAATAAGACGGATCATGAGGAACACTTACGGTAGACGGAGCAGTTGTATGCTAAGTTCTCAAAGTGTGATTTTTGGTTACGCGAAGTTCAATTCCTAGGGCATGTGGTGAATGAACTGGGAATTCATGTCGATCCGGCTAAGATCGAAGCTATTAAAGACTGGGAAGCACCAAAGACGCCATCTGAGGTTCGGCAATTCCTAGGTCTTGCGAGTTACTATCATCGTTTCATTGAGAGATTTTCGAAGATTGCTCAACCCCTCACCTCTCTTACCCAGAAGGACCAAAAGTTTGACTGGGGTGAACTGGAGGAATCGGCATTCCAGATGCTGAAGCTTAAACTTTGTTCTGCACCTATCCTGTCCTTACCTGAGGGTGCGGATGATTTTGTTGTGTACTGTGACGCTTCTATTCGTGGTCTCGGTTGCGTGTTGATGCAACGCAAGAAGGTCATTGCTTATGCTTCTCGTCAACTTAAAGTTCACGAGAAGAACTACACTACCTATGACTTGGAATTGGGTGCGGTGGTTTTTGCGTTGAAAATCTGGAGACATTACTTGTACGGTACCAAGTGCACCATTTACACCGATCACAAGAGTCTTCAGCATATTTTCAACCAGAAGGAGCTAAACATGCGGCAGCGTTGCTGGGTTGAACTCCTGAACGATTACCATTGTGCTATCAAGTACCATCCTGGCAAGGTGAACGTTGTGGCGGATGCCTTGAGTAGGAAGGAATCTGCGAAACCTCGTCGTGTTCGAGCTTTACAACTCACCATCCATTCCTCTCTGCCTGACCAAATTCATTCTGCCAACTCGAAGCTTTGAAGGAGGAAAACCTTAAAGCTGAAACTATGCACAGTGCCGATAAGCACCTTGAACTTAGGTCTGATGGCCTACATTACTTCGCAGAACGTGTTTGGGTTCCTTTGTTCGGGGGATTACGGGAGCTTGTCTTGGATGAGGCTCACAAATCCCGGTATTCTGTTCACCCTGGCTCCGACAAGATGTATATGGATTTGAAGATACTCTACTGGTGGCCGAACATGAAGGCTGATATAGCCTCATATGTGGGAAAATGCTTGACTTGTGCTAAAGTCAAGGTGGAGTATCAGAAGTCGTTGGTCTCCTGGAACAACCGGAGATTCCAGAATGGAATTGGGAACGGATCACGATGGATTTTATCACCAAACTACCAAAGTCACCAAGTGGTTGCGATATGATTTGGGTGATTGTCGACAGGCTGACAAAATCGGCGCATTTCCTACCCATTAAGGAAACTGATGGGCTCGAGCGGTTTTGCTCGACTTTAGCTTAAGGAGGTGGTCTCTGGTACGGGGTGCCTGTTTCTATTATCTCTGATCGTGATTCTCGTTTTGCTTCGCGTTTCTGGAAGGCTCTGCACAAAGCTTTGGGTACTCAGTTGGATATGAGTACGGCTTATCATCCGCAAACTGACGGTTAGAGTGAGCGGACGATTCAAACCTTGGAGGACATGCTTTGGGAATGTGTTATCGATTTTGGAAAAGGTTGGGAGTGCCACCTACCGTTGGTGGAGCTCTCTTACAACAACAGTTACCACTGTAGTATCAAGGCAGCTCCGTTCGAAGCTCTTTACGGACGGAAATGTCGATCTCCTCTTTGTTGGGCCGAGGTGGGTAAGAGTCAGCTCACTGGTCTGGAACTGGTGTACGAAACTTCGGAGAAAATCATAAAAATTTGTAACCGTTTGGCAGCCGCACGGGATCGTCAGAAGAGTTATGCCGATCGTCGTCGAAAACCTTTGGAGTTCCAGGTTGGGGACAGGGTACTTCTGAAACTTTCACCATGGAAGGGCGTCATACGCTTTGGAAAGCGTGGCAAGCTTAATCCTCGTTATGTCGGACCGTTCGCAATCTTGGAATGGATTGGACTGGTGGCATACAGACTTGACTTACTGGCGGAGCTCGGTAGTGTTCACAACGTCTTCCATGTGTCTAACTTGAAGAAGTGTTTGGCTGACGAATCTCTTATTGTACCACTGGAAGAGATCGAGGTAGATGATCGTCTTCGCATTATGGAGGAACCTGTTGAGATTCTTGACAATAAGATTCGTAGCCTTCGCCGGAGTAAAATCCGCATCGTTAAGGTTCGTTGGAACTCGAATCGTGGACCGGAGTTCACGTGGGAACGGGAGGATCAGATGAAATCTAAGTATCATCATCTTTTTTCGAAGCGTGCGTTCGAATCTAGGCATGTTACCGCTGAAGCTGAATGAATCTCAGGGCGAGATTCCTTTCAACGTGGGGATGATGTAACGACCGGTAAATTTTCTTTTCGTTTCTTTCTCTTCGTCTCTTTCATTTTCGGGCTTCGTGCAATTTTCGGGACGAAAATTCTTTCAACGAGGGGATGATGTGACACCCGGCATGTTCGGCTTAAACATTTTGGTAAAAACATAAGTCTACCTAGCGAAAAACATTTATAAACAGACTTAATAGGGTTAGTTGAGTCGGGTCATGATAGGATTGTCTAGGGTTCAATGATCTGGAGGATCATTGGGAGTCGTTTTGGAAAACACTAGTACTGAGTCTCGTTGTTGGTGAAATTACATGAATTGAATCAAGTGGGATACGTAGGTTGATACATACGTGTGATACAATGTGAAAATACGTGCTTCAAAGGTGTAAACATGGTTGTATATGCTAAACATATGTTAGGATTGCATGTTCATGTGTTAGAATGTGCTAAAACGCGTTTAAACGACAAAACTGGAAAATCTAGAAAACACAAATGCTGGTTCGACCTATAGGGGGTTGAACCTGGGATGGAAAGAAACAAAAGGTCCATTCGACCAGCAGAACTCTCATTCGACCCATGATGGGGGCGGAATGTAGCTTTAGTATAAATACCACACTTTGTCATTTTCACCATTTTACAAACCCTAGTCGCCTCTAAACACTCTCTATCGATTTTAATCACTGAGGAAGGAGTTTTTGCTCTTGTTTTTCATAATCTAACCTACAAACAACATCTAATCAAGAATCCAGGGTGTGTTATTAATCCTAAACCCTTTTTATAGTATTTTGATTCGTTTTCATCTAACCCTAAATGTCCAGATCTGTTCTAAGGGTGTTTTTTTTAAGATTAAAAACCTTTTAAACATCTTTCTAAACCTAAACCTTATCATTAAACATGGGTTTTCATATCAATAAACATATGTTAATGATGTGTTATATGATATTATGTGTTGTTTAATGATTTGCTGTTGTACTAATGCTAGAAACATGATCTAGGGCTGCTATTGATGTTGGTTCATAATTTTTTAAGGTTACAATTAGATGGATGATGATATCATGTTTTATTTGGGGATTTTGATAAATCTAGGGCTTGTTGCATGTTAGTATTATTGATAAAACTATTGGGGGGTTTTCATACACACATTGAACTGAGCATTTTGAGATGATTATGAAAGGATTTCGAAAAGTTTCTAAATTGGGTAAAGATTTCATGCATGATGTGACATTTCCATAATTTTGCCATTTTGGGTAAGTGTTAAAACGAACTGGTTTTGGGGCAAAATTGTAGGGTTTTGTGGGAATATGTAAACCACGTTTGACTGCAGTGTTTCATGATGTTTCGTGATGTTTTCAGATAGTTTTGATGCAATTTGATGCGTTTTAGGAAGATTGAGACTGCAGGGGTCGAACCTGGCACTCCTTCGACCTGCATGGGGTCGAAGGTGGGTGTCCCGGGGTCGAAGGTAGACTATGCAGGTTGAATGTGGCCCAGTTTGGTCGAATGGACTTGATCTAGGTCAAATTTACACATTTTAAGGTCGAAGGAACATGTGTTAAGGTCAAATGAACTTGTATTAGGTTGCATGAACTTGTGTAGGGGTCGAAGGAACCCCAATGGGGTCGAACCAAGGTCTAATGGGTCGAACCTGGACCTGTTAAATACTGATTCGACCTTACAACTCCGTATGTGCGATTTTTGATGCAAACTAAGTGTTTTATGCTTAAACCTTATGTGTAATCTATGTATGCTTGATTAGTTTGTGTAATGGGTCACCAACGGGATGTCGGGTCAGTCTAGTTTGTCGGTTGAACAGTCAAACACGTTTTTAAAACATACTTGGTCACGATCTGGACAATCCGGGACTAGATAACCTTATGGTTATTAGTCGGAACACTTATGTGAACATTTTGATAGATCTCCGGTAGTTGGGATTATCAAGAGCTTGGCTTTTCTTATTTTATTGAAGAACACAACTTAAGGTGAGTTCACGGCCCCACTTTTACTGCTTTTACTTTTGGGGGAGAAAACATGCGCTAAACTTATCTTTTGGTAACATATCTTTTGGTAACATATGTCATACTATGATCTACTTTTGCATTACTATACGATCTTTGAAAGTCCCGGGGGAAACCATGAATGTGCGGGGATGCACAGCGGGAGAAATTTGGATAGATCTATGGGGCGTGACAAGCCCCACTCGACGGCTTGGAGGCCGGGCGGGTGCATATTGTCTCGAACTTGCTAAACATTGTTGAACACTCGGGCTAAACATTGGTAACATCTAGTAATGGTTTTCCAATCGTAGTAGTAACAAAACATACGCCTAGCTAGCGTACTTTGGTAACATTGATATAGTATTGACAGGTTTTGAACTTGGTAACATTTCGTAACATTTGGTAACACTTGATAACATTTTGAACAAACCTGTGAACTCACCAGCATTATATGTTGACGTCGTTTTGGCATGTTTTTCTCAGGTCGCTAAGGTAGCAACAGTTGGACTAGGTGCATGAGTCTGCATGGCGTCTAGGCTTAGTTTCATGTTTTGAAATAAATATTTTGAACACTTTGGTACATGATTTTGTAACTTGTTAAATGCTTCCGCTACGGTTTTATCTTATGAGAACTATGTTTTGAGTTTACGTATTCCATATAGTGTTGTCTATTGTGACCGTTGACTAAGATCCTGGTTTGTCATGCGCCTCGCGGTAAAACTCCGCAAGTGGAAATTTGAGGGTGTGACATTTTACCCAAACACTATGAAATGAGTATTGAACTATCAAGTCACGATAACTAATATTTAGTAAGTTATATATAAACTTACTTCTGTAGGATTTTCTTTAGCGTTTCCTTCTAAATCCTCGTTGCCAAAGTGTGACCGCAAGCTTCGATCATGGTGACTATCATTTCCAGTTCCATCAATGTCCCTACAAATTGTACAAGTATATACAAAACACTTTTACAAGTTAAAGGGAATAGAAAATTAAAACGTCTTCTGAAATTTATTTTTACCTCTGATCAGAAGTCCTTTGCACCCTTTGAAATCTAGTAGCTAACAACCTCACACAAGTGGCGATTTCTTGCTACAGCTACAAGGTTGCACTTTGTTTTGGGACAACAGAATTTGCGGCATGGTCCTAGTGCAATCCTCCACATAAATCTGCTAAGCAATTGTGACTCTGAAATTCAAAGGAAAAAAATAATATAGTCAGCTCAGATACAACCAATCTAGTAAAAACA
Organism: Ambrosia x helenae; assembly: GCA_030844895.1. Taxonomy (NCBI): domain Eukaryota; kingdom Viridiplantae; phylum Streptophyta; class Magnoliopsida; order Asterales; family Asteraceae; genus Ambrosia; species Ambrosia x helenae. The sequence continues at coordinate 92,623,852 of CM061224.1, read as the reverse complement.
AGTTTTAAGCAAGCCCACAGATGCTTAAATAATTGTCATTCAATCAAGACTTAAAAATAGTTACAATGCTAATTGGAAGGACTGATAACAGGACAATGATGAGCAAACCACTTTTTGTCGTGCAACTATATATTTTTTAATGTAGTTAAATCTCAAATATGAATACAAAAAATAAATAGTTTTTAATTATAATCTAACTTTTGAATAAAATAGGTTATATGCAAATAAATACACTTTGAATAGCTTTCAACAATGATGGTGGACACAATTTGAGACCAAACGAATATATTTTTTTTCTAATGCTATAGCACTTCTTAAAGAAACAAAATAAAAACTCGACTTACAGGAAATATGTCATACTTCTCTTCTTTTGCTAAACCACCGTATCTCTGACCATAACCGGCTTGCCCGTCGCATTCCTCTATATGCCATCTGAATCTGAATCCTATAAAACATAAAACCTTGATGATTTATATTCCATATTTAGTAATTAAACTAATTTCTAGCGGTTACTGATGAATTACGTCAAAAGGCATGACATCAATGAAAATAGGTGGTTATTTTTTGTTCTTGTTATTATAATCAGAATTACTGAAGTAAATATGTTTTTTTAGTGTTTAGTATACGCGAAATAAAGCATCATGAAGTGCATGAGCAGGATATATGTCAGCAAACCACCACCAATCATAATAACATATTGCGAGGCTAAACGCCTTGATGCAATATTAGAATAACAAGAAAAAACCAAAATTTGATTTGCTATTAAGATAAGTATCACATAAGTTCAATAATGAATCATTAGACGGACACGATAGATTTCTAAAAGCTTTGTAAAACTTTATGAAGTTTGATTTAAATTAAAAACGACTTGTAAAACCAAAAAACCCAAACTTTAATTAGTTATATGTTTTAATGTGTTATGGCATGAGGGGAAACAACTAAGTATCTATCCTAGATAAATATACAAGTTAATAGAATTACAATAAGGTTTGAGTCAATGTTGGATGGGTATCAAACTCGAAGGGCTTAAATTGGGAAGAACCAAACTAAATACCACCTACATCTTGGTGGGATATTATATACGACACACACACACTTCAGGAGAATGTGTGTGTGTTTGTGTGTATGTGTATGCTCTCTACCCTAAATGAAAGAGGGAAATGGAAATTGCATGTATGATCTGAGATTTGAGAAGTGTTCATCACCTTCCAAGCATTAAGTAAGTATCCATTCTTTACCATGAAACCTCTTGGTTGGATCTATTGGTGGGTTTTGATGAATCAACCCTAAATTGGGTAAATTGTAAGTATTAGATGGCTGAATTCATGCTTTTATGCACTAATCTAGTGTCATTAATGATTAATGATCTCAATTGGCACTTTGATTTGGGGTTCATATTCAAGAAAAATGGGGGGGGGGGTTTACCCATGATCATTCTTGATCAAATCTGATAAATAGAATGAAAGAATTTAATGTTTCGCTATGTTTGATATCTATTGAAAGAAGGGTATGTATTGTAGTAAATAATACAATGATTGATGTTATGAGCTATGAAAGTAGGCATGAAATACTTGTACATTGAGCTTAGAATGTTGTATGCACACCAATTGTAAAACTTTTTTGAATTTTATTTTTATATAACTTTCCATTAATTGCCATTTAAGCCCCTGAGGACATAAATGACAAAATTGCCCCTGAGACTTAACTGACTTTCAATACTCATTAAAAACTCAGTTAAATATGGACCATTTTGGCAATTTTCAATCTGTGAAGGGTCATTTTGGCAAAAAAAAATCAAGTTTTGTGACCAAACAAGCAATTTGGGGCAAACCTCAAGGGTCATTTTGGCAATTAACTCTAAATATATGCAGTTTATGTTCAGGTACACCTATTAAATATAAATCTTTCAATCTGTTAAACTAGCACGATTAACACCCTATCTAGACCAATAAAAAAAATTATGGTTGATGGATATGGCTGGCAATTCTGTAGATGCATTTTGGTGCGACTAATGCTTTGGATTAATATTAACATGTGTTTTGGTGATTGTCGTATGGGCGAAGGAGAAAATATGTGGGCGAATGTAGATTGTAAAAGGTGCGAAGGAAAGAAAAGATGCGAAGGAGAGACTGGAGTGCGAATGAAGAATTAATTGTTATGTCATGCTTGGTTCGCACGATGTGTTTGGGCGAACCTGCACATTCTACCATGCAATATGGGCGAATGTGCAGGCCTATAAATAGGTTAAGCAATTTTTGAAAGGAAGTTGTTGGTCATTTTATTCCCTCCTGTTTTGTGTCTCTCCCTAGTGTTTGTGTCAACTTATTTTCATGTTAGATTTGATTGTAAACATTATTAAAACGTGTAATTCAAGTTGTTTATGAATGAGAAAAAGCTTTGAAAGATGATTTATGTGTTTTGATTGATTGATTATCATTATTGTGATTGATTCAGGGATTCCGCACCTGAATCAAACTTGTTTGATCAATCTCTTTGTAGATTTGACGATCCTAAGCGCATACAAATTCTAGACACGGACACAATACCGTGACACGAAACTACACTACATTAATAGGTTTTGTGTATGACCTTAATAGGTTTTCTTATCTTAAACAAGTAGACATGAATAGACCTGTTGTTTTCATGTCTAAACATGTTAAAAGCATGTTTGGCTCTCCTTATTTCCACCTCCTTATAACTTATTACTTTTCCAAAAAGTTGATAAGTTAAAAAATTGTTTGGGAAAGGTGACTTATCACTTCTACTTATGAGGTTTTATAACATTAAAAAGGAGTTTTTGAATGTAAGTGGAGAGTAACTTTTCAAAACTCCATAAGACTTTTTTGTAAAAAGTTATAAGGAGGTGGAAATAAGGAGAGCCAAACATGCTCTAAATACATGTTTGCCTATTAAGTAACCAATTAGTACATGATAAGATTTTTTATTAAATAAAAATTAGGATGTCGACTGATAATTAGATATGCCTCATTCCTATCTTTAAAAAGGCCCTAATCCGTTCCCGAGTTTTACCTGAGGGGGGGAAAGAAAGGAAAAGAACCGAAGGAAAAGAAAGAAAGGAAGTGATACATATCCTTTCCTTATGTTTCCTTCCAAATCGAAAGGAAAACTAAACTAAAGGATTTGGCCTAGTTTTCCTTCAATTCCCTTTCTTTTCCTTTCTTAAGTGAAACTCGGGAACACAACATGTTTTGTTTTTCCTTCTTTTCTTTCCTTAAATGAAACTCGGAACACAATCAAAATTTTCTTTCCTTCATTTCCCTCGTTAAGTTAACTCGAGAACACAACGTAAATCCCTCAACCACCTCTCACTCGAAAGACTCTCCACCTCCATCCACCGTTGAAGTGAAGACCATCCCTAAATCCGTCAGCCACCTCCTCAGGTTCATTTCTTATCTTGTTCTAAACAGGTTCAAGTTTAGGTTCATGTTCGATATTTATAGTGTTTCTAATCAGGTCTTATCATGTTTACATGGTATAAACAGGTTCGTGTTTATGTTTACATGTTTTGTGTTCATGTCTTATCATGTTTGTATTCTAACAGGTCGTGTTTGACACGATATGTTAGATGTGGAGAACTAAAGTTGTGATGAGAACAAAAACTTGAATTATTGAAAAATGAATGAATATTGTTCTTTTGTTTAACCAACACCATATATGGAGGTGTATTTCACCCCTTAAGATTGTTGTAATTTTTTTTAGGTTTGAATTTTAGTATTTCACCCCTTAAGATTGTTGTAATTTTTTTTTTTTAGGTTTGAATTTTAGAATTTCACCCCTTAAGATAACCTACATCTTTAGAGTATCCGGAGTGGGGGCGGGAAGTGTAACGCCCCGCTATTTTTAAAACAAATATAATATATATTTATATTATATTCGCACAACTGTGGAATTTTCTTTCACGATAATACCTAATTAACAAGAAATATTTTTTTATTATTATTACTCACCAACAAATTTAAATTTCTTAATTACGTCATATAGTGACGCGGTGAGAATACATCGGATATTAAACGACTAGTCGATTCTAAATTTAACAAATTTAAATATAATTTACATTCCAAATACTCGTTTGAATCGAGTAATATAAATAAATTACATAAAATAATTATTCTACTGATTAAACGAATTTAAATTAAAAACGAGACGTCAATCATTAACGGGTTCGTATACGCGGTTCACATCCATCTAACCCACCTAACAAACCCTACCTATTTAAATCTTCTTCTTATTCTTCTTCTTCCTTCATCTCCTACCTATCTTCTTCCTATTCATTGTCACACCCCAACCGATGGCGGAATACATCGAGGCGCGACTTGTGATAGATTGTTCAAAGACTTCATAACACTAAATTGTGACAATAGATTAAAATAGATTTCATTCTTATCTAAGATTCAACAAGTATACAATTTGTTCATGAGAAAAATACATTAACTTAAACATGAAGTAAAATAAAGATTGTTTCATTTGTTTCTAAGGCCAAATCCTAAGTGGTGTTTCTTGTATCGTCTCATCAAGCTTTTCCTGCAACATGTATAAAATATCCGTCAACACATAAAGCATTGGTGAGCATACTAGTTTTAGTTTACATACATAGTATTTTAGAATGGTTTACTCAAATCTCAACTATAGCATTGCACATACATATCATACAAAAGACATAACTCAAACCCGCGAGTACCACAGCGTATACCTAACATATTCATGTTAGGCCGTTTAAATCTTAACAATGACCCATAAAGGGGGCGGTGTGCTAGTCCTATAGCGCTATACATGTTAAGTGGGCTAATAATAGTTAATGATTTATGTCTAAGTATCTAAGAATCATAAGCATGGCAAGTAGCATATAAGTATGTTTGATAGATTGAGCATGTGTGTTTATGAAAGCATTAGTGTGTTTTGCATATGATACATGTTTACACCCCAAAAGTGATAAAGAGTAAAAAGGGGACAAGTATGAACTCACCTGGAGTGCATTATGAAAGAATAACAAACAATGTCTGAAGCTGGATTCTCCTGTGTCCTATTACAAGTAAAGGATGCCTTAATTTCTAATGCAAATGAATTTATTTTGTTTCTTAGTTTTAAAGATAGTTTATCCAACTACCTAGACTCGAATTGTAAACAATACGTGTCTTAATGTGTATAACTTAACGAACCGATAGGACTTGTTTTGGTTTCTCAAGATACATTTGTATGTCTAGTTACTTGAATTAGATGCTTTAATATATATTCAAGGTCACGTTTTGATGTTATTGATAAAGACATCTTTTGACTAAAGAAAGTAATATTTGTGTGGCTCGATTCAAAAGTTAACTCGTTTCGCAGATTGGATCATATTATATGTACTTATTAATAAATAATATAAATATTTCTGTTTTTGACGACGTAAGATTTGAACGTTAGAATTTATTTGTAAAAGCATAATCTCGTCCACACATAATTATAAACTTGAAAGGCCGATTCGTTTCCAATATTTTATAAAATTTGGGCAGAGTTTCCTCTGTTTTTGTATAAAACCGACGATGCAAGTCGTCTATCTTTGGCCAAAAATCAATCATTCAAATTCTCGTACGCAACTTAATCTACATAAATCTTTAAATACGACAACAATTTAACTAGAAAAATTATGTTAATGGTAACTAGGCATCTTGACAAGAAATGAGTATACACATATACCATAATGTTCGATTATTCACGAAACCATAGAAATAGTTACAAATTACTAGTATTAACTCAAAAAAAGAAGTCGCATTGATGTTATAGTTATCAAAGCTATATCAAACGAGTAAACTATATTTTTGACGAGTAATATGTATATATATTCAAATTAATAAGGTAACTTTTAGTCGTAAGTCGGTTCAGTTCGTTCTACACAAATGAAATATCTTTAACTACATAAATATAATTTTTATACCAAAATAAAATAAAACAAGGTCACGGCGCGTGTTATACCTTCCTGTTAAAGTCTCGCGAACCGACATGTACGTGTCTCAACTGAAGAGTTGACTAACTTTGACCAGACCCGAACTCGGCTCAAAGACCGAATCTGTTGACCAGTGTTGACCAGACCCGAATCTTGACTGGAGTTGACTGTGACCCCAGAAAGGAGTGACCCGAACAAGACCAACCCATGATCGGTTCCCTGTCCCTGTCCTCAATACCATGGCTATTACCGGTCACGGTGACCATACCAACTGAGCCTGACATCACCTTTACGCCGCCACCACCAAGTAAGGTGGTGGCCGGCCGCTGTTTAAAGAGAGGAGGGAAAGAGAGAGGGGCTCGGATTGTGGTGGTTGTCAGCGATGGTCTGCAGTGGAGGGTTGGGCGGCCAGAGTGGTGGTTCAGGTGTTGGTTGGCGGCGGCGCCGCTGGAGTGATGGAGGAGGAGGAAGACGATGCACGGTGGCTTCTTGCTGCTGCCGTTGTTTATCTAGGGAGGAACAGGAGAGGGGTATGCTGCTGTGAAGAATAAAGACAGGGAGGAGGAGAAGGTAAGGTGGTTGGCGGCAGCTCAAGGTGGTGGTGGTTGCTGGCGGCGGCCAGCTATCTAGAGAGGGAAGGCATGTGATGTTGTGTGGTGTGTCTATGAACCGAACTCGTTTAATAACTAGAATAATTATTTCATATAATTTATTTATATAACTCGATTTCAAATGAGTGGTTGAACTATACATTTGTCATAATATATTTTTAGTCGCGTTTGAATATTTATAAGTGCCAGTCATCTTGCACAACACATTGTTATTTTCGACACATTTATAACGTAATTAAATAGTTCAATGTACTAATGAATAAAACGTATCTCTTGTTACCGAGATATTATTGTTAGTAGATTAAGATCCTTATGCGAATTATATATTTTATTATTATTAATATCGTTTTAACATTCTAGAAAGTAACGGGACGTTACATTCATAACCCTAGCCTCCACCTTATTTCACCTCCTTATCTTCTAAACTAAACCAACCTCATCAATATGCAAGTCCAACTCTCCCTTCCCCCTCTAGAGCAGTGGCGGCAGCCACATACCACCACCATAATCCGCCGCCACCAACCACCATAAATCCGCCGCCACCAACCACCACCTGAGCCACCACCCCCTCTGACAACACCACATCATTCTTCCTCATTTTCTAGTCCCTTACAGCAGCGGCAGCCGCCATAACGCACTACCCCCCCCCCATCATCCCTCTTTCTCCTCCCCTCAATAACCTGCAACACATTTAAATGGCCCCCTTTCCTGTTAGTCCGGCCATCAGACCTGAGTACGAACAAACACGTCGGCCCACAGCAACAGACACCATCCCCTGCCCCTTTCCGGTTGTGAGACGCGTTTTTGGTTCAGATCTGGATAATCGGGTCACGGGCTTGAACGGGTCTTTGATTGGAGTTGATTGTCGCCGCTGGTAGATGTCACAGGGGTTCGGCTACAATAACGACCAAGAGGGTTGGGTTCCAGATGGTCTTTTCCCGAGTCAGATTTGTGATGGTGCGGCTTTTGGATTCGGTCTTGGTATGATTCCGGTGAGGATTCTCTGTTTGGTACCAGGCTTCGGTTGATTGTTTCTGCTTAGTCGTGATTGGGTTCAGTCCCGTCTTGTTGAGCGGTGGTGGCTGGCCGCAAATAAAGATAGCATCGGTGACATCTCGAGTCTTGTCCGTTTTTTTTTTCAACTGGTCAACTCCTGGTCAACTGGTCAAACTTCTAGTCAACATCAGTCAAGCTGGTCAACCGGGTCAGACCTGTCGACGCTCAGTTCAGGCGCGTATGTGTCGGTTCATCGGTTACATGTAGGAAGGTATAACGCGCACCGTCTCTTCAATTCTTTTACTTTATATTACGTTGTATTTTTTTTTTACATATACATATATATATATATATATAAATATATATAAATCATAGAAGCTTAAGCGAACCGAACCGACATGGACAATAACCTTTGTATTAATAATTTGAACGATCGGAAAACAACTAACTTATAATAGTGATACTTATTAATGCGATAATAAATAACGCCAAACTTATCCAAAATGTGTAGTCTATCTCTATTATAGCTTGGGCAAGTCGAATAACGATTAACTTATGTTCATGAAAATAACATTATCAAAATGACGAACTACGTTTATGTATTTCTTATAAAGCTTAAAGTTCATGTTCATTATACTTTTAATAACTTGAACCATTTGTCGAGTATGAAGAACTAGTTAAATTGTATTTTTGTCTTGTGAGCAATTGATGTTTTTGGGATAAAATAGACGACTTGTGTTGTCTGGTTTCTTACAAAAACAGAGGAAACTCTGCCCAAATTTTTATAAAAACATCAGGCATTTAAAACCTATATATTTGTATAGTTAAAGATATATTTTACAAATAGATTCCATTGAAACATTATATGATCAAAATAGAAGTATATATCTGTAAATACATATTTATATATATCGCGAGACGAACAACTCGTGCATTATTTTCATTATCCAAAATATTTGTTTCAGAAATTGGTTTCGAGACGCTATTTTGAATGCTATATTAAAGGCATATACTTTGTGTGATTATACATACACATACACCTTTCAAGAAACTAAACCAAGTCATATCGGTTCGTTAAGTCATACACTTAATAAGACACGTATTCTTTCAATACGTGTCTAGGTAGTTGGATAAACTATCTTTACAACCATAACAAAAGCAAGCTTATTTGCATTAGAATTTAAGGCATCGTTTATTTGTAATAGGATACAAGAGTTCAATTAATCCAAGTTCAGACTTGTTGCTACTTGCTAATACTTACACTGTGAATTTCAGGTGAGTTTTACATAGCCCCTTTTCTATTTCACTATTTTGGGGTGAAACATGTTACAACATTCTATCTACAATTCAATCATAAAGTGTCTATGTGTTTTTCTATGTTGCATTATGTCTTTAACATGACTAGGGTAAGCACAATATTCTAGCATAATCATTAACATTGATCAGCCGACGGTATACAATGATAGATCTATTGGACTGAAAACCCCACCCGGATACGTGTACCTCCTACATAGGTAGCGTGGGTGATTGTTATCGAATTCATAACATAATCGAGTGAACCATGAGCGTATGGGATGGACCACAATATTCTAGTCACAAGGTTTGATTATGCAATCGATTTACATGATAGTATGTTTTCACATATGTACTAGACATGCCATGACACTTGAATTGTACAAGTTTTATTCAATTATCAAAACCTATGTAATTCTCACCAACTTTTGTTGACCCAAAATATTTTCAAACTTAACATGTTTCAGGTTATAACATGCTCGAAGATTAGAGTTAATGCTTGAAGATGCGTAGCTTGTATTTTTCATTTTGATGTACAAATTCTTAGAACAATTGTATGTAATTTATTTAAATCATTTATTGAAACTTATTATTTACCATGAGCTACTGAACAATCATTCATACGTGACATCCCGATGTTTCCGCCATCGGTTGGGGTGTTACAAATTGGTATCAGAGCCATGGTTATAGGGAATTAGGTTATTAGAAAAATAATCTAGTCTATAACCTTAGGACTTTAACCAGTACTTGCTTCAATTACTTGTAGCTCTACCTTATCCTTATCTCTATCCCTATCCTCATCCTTATTCTTAGCCTAACTTGGTCTTGCCTACTCTCTTTCACTTACTTGGTACAATCCTAATGTACTTCTAGATTATTAGGGCAAATTCGTTGGGCTTAGACCTGATCTGTTTTGACAAGCCAACATTTTCGTTTATTCGGGGTTAGATATTTACAATCTTTGTGTTTCATTTTCATTTATACCCCCTCACTCTCGTATAAAATCTAAGTTTTGAATCTCAAAATTTCTACAATTCAAATATATTTTCTTCTTATATAATTCCCTCATTAGTCTAAACTTCATGAATCATTTCTGGGTTTCACAATCCTAATTCATTTTACAAACTTATAAAATTACACATAAGTCTAATTATTTTTAACATCTAACCCAAATCATATGTTTCCCTTTACATCATAAATGAATCTATTATCTTTGATGTTTCTGGCCAATTTTATTTTAAACTCCCCCCTACATTTTTATTTATGTGTATATATATATATATATGTATATTTTGAAGATACCATCAACCATAAAATTTCATCACATTCGAGATTTTAAAATCCTTGTTTAAACTGTAACCTTATAATCTGTGTATAGGAGATACTGTAGCACCAAAGCTAAAGAATACTGAATTTTGTCAAACTTTCATCACTTGGGAATTTCACAAACTATAACAAATATATATATATATATATATATATATATATATATTAAAGAGTCTTTTATTTCCACAAACTTATTTGCTAAATTTCAAATTTGTATTGAACAATTTATTGGCGTAACAAATGATTTTCGATAAAAATGTTTTAACCTATTAAGAATCACTTCTTTTATGGATTACTCGAAGCCTATTATACAAAACGTCTGAACAAATTCTTGATTTTTGAAACCCGGCATCATGTTTAAAATCTTCGATATTTCGATCTAAACCCATTTAGTTTGTACTATTTATCCTAAAAAAAAAACTATTGATTTAACCATAAATATCCATACCCTATCCTTACACAAGATGGACCCTGATTCCAAAACAAGCAATTATTCATTTATTTTCACCAGTTCTGTAAACAACCATCGTTTTTAACAAATATCTCATCTAGTTTTACAAACTCACCCCCGCCCCTCTTTCAAATGGCCTTTTGATTTCTTATTTGGCATACAAACCAAGATATTAACCGAATTATTTTCGAAACAAATGATCAGAGTTCTTGCACCATATTCTCAATTAAATTTTGATTTTGAAAGAAAAATCGTATTTAAAAAAAATCATCTAAAAAAAATGGAACCCTCTTCAGATCACACAGTCTGCAATCTCAATTGCCTTAATCTAGATCGACTATCTACATTTATCTTTTATCCCAAACATGACTGCTTTATTCCTTTTGTTAACCTATAAACTAAACCATTTATCAACTATCTATACATTCATTATTCTTTACAACCTTGATTATAGTATAAGTTTTCATCCTCCTCTCAAAATTTAAATGCATATTCTTCACCTTTTTCAATATGAACTTGACTTCCATGACAACCAAGATATTGAAAGTTTAGTACTTGATTATTCATCCTACAAGACCTTTCTTAAAAAAAAAAAAAAAAAAAAAAATGGTTGTTTGTTGCGTGAAACATGATTTTTCTTGATACATGGGAATTTGATTATCTACTATACTTAAACATTTGATTATTCGCGATACTTGAATGACTAGGTAAATATGACCGATTTTCTATAATCATCAACTAGTGAAACCAGACCTAGACTCATTAACCTCGTCTAGGGCATCACAATTACAACTCTCATGCTATACTTGATACTAGTCATATTTACAAACTTGCTTGCATGTGTGTATTATCAATTTGAAACTTATGTGTTGAGCTCCAAAACAATTGTTACATTTAATCAATAGCTGGTAGAGGAGGAAGTACCTGCTCAACAGTTAGTAGAGTGCCTAATAACCTGCTCAACGATTGGTAGAGGTCATCATGCCTGCTCAACGTCGGTAGAGGTTCTAATAACCTGCTCAACGACTGGTAGAGGCTATCGCACCTGCTCAACAATCGGTAGAGGTTTCTACTCCCTGACTGGTAGAGGTCTTTTTCCTGCTCAACAGTTGGACTCATGTTTGGATACATTGTACACGTAACTTGATACACAGATTCAATCACAAGGTTATTTTGAATTGTGTGTTTTACATGTGTGTTTAGAGTCATAGAAGGACACAAAACCCTAATGTAAGGTAAATTGGTGATTGCGGTCCGGAACGTAATCGTGAATTTACAGGTACGTTAGGGTGGTGTGAAATTCTATTAGGGCTTTGGTAAGAAAGACTAACGATACATCGGAAATGAGATGGGGGGGTCGAGCCAAAAACAAACCCTAGTTATTGGATAGTTCATTTAGCCCATCCATAGTCTATCATCTCATGCAACTTAAGTTTGGTGTTTATTCCCCATCGTTATTTTAGACTATCGTAATCCAACCCTCGTAACTCATACATAACACTTTATCCTAGTACCCATAAAACTTCTGCCATACTTTAAACTAAATGATAGACGTCCCAACATTTACCTAAACCCTGTGTTTTAATAACTTCGGGACGAAGTTTCCAAAAGTAGGGGAGACTGTAACGCCCCGCTATTTTTAAAACAAATATAATATATATTTATATTATATTCGCACAACTGTGGAATTTTCTTTCACGATAATACCTAATTAACAAGAAATATTTTTTTATTATTATTACTCACCAACAAATTTAAATTTCTTAATTATGTCATATAGTGACGCGGTGAGAATACATCGGATATTAAACGACTAGTCGATTCTAAATTTAACAAATTTAAATATAATTTACATTCCAAATACTCGTTTTGAATCGAGTAATATAAATAAATTACATAAAATAATTATTCTACTGATTAAACGAATTTAAATTAAAAACGAGACGTCAATCATTAACGGGTTCGTATACGCGGTTCACATCCATCTAACCCACCTAACAAACCTTACCTATTTAAATCTTCTTCTTGTTTTTCTTCTTCCTTCATCTCCTACCTATTCATAACCCTAGCCTCCACCTTATTTCACCTCCTTATCTTCTAAACTAAACCAACCTCATCAATATGCAAGTCCAACTCTCCCTTCCCCCTCTAGAGCAGTGGCGGCAGCCACATACCACCACCATAATCCGCCGCCACCAACCACCATAAATCCGCCGCCACCAACCACCACCTGAGCCACCACCCCCTCTGACAACACCACATCATTCTTCCTCATTTTCTAGTCCCTTACAGCAGCGGCAGCCGCCATAACGCACTACCCCCCATCATCCCTCTTTCTCCTCCCCTCAATAACCTGCAACACATTTAAACCACCCCCTTTCCTGTTAGTCCGGCCATCGGACCTGAGTTCCGAACAAACACGTCGGCCCACAGCAACAGACACCATCCCCTGCCCCTTTTCGGTTGTGAGACGCGTTTTTGGTTCAGATCTGGATAATCGGGTCACGGGCTTGAACGGGTCTTTGATTGGAGTTGATTGCCGCCGCTGGTAGATGTCACAGGGGTTCGGCTACAGTAACGACCAAGAGGGTTGGGTTCCAGATGGTCTTTTCCCGAGTCAGATTTGTGATGGTGCGGCTTTTGGATTCGGTCTTGGTATGATTCCGGTGAGGATTCTCCGTTTGGTACCAGGCTTCGGTTGATTGTTTCTGCTTAGTCGTGATTGGGTTCAGTCCCGTCTTGTTGAGCGGTGGTGGCTGGCCGCAAATAAAGATAGCATCGGTGACATCTCGAGTCTTGTCCGTTTTTTTTTCAATTGGTCAACTCCTGGTCAACTGGTCAAACTTCTAGTCAACATCAGTCAAGCTGGTCAACCGGGTCAGACCTGTCGACGCTCAGTTCAGGCGCGTATGTGTCGGTTCATCGGTTACATGTAGGAAGGTATAACGCGCACCGTCTCTTCAATTCTTTTACTTTATATTACGTTGTATTTTTTTACATATACATATATATATAAATATATATATATATATATATATAAATCATAGAAGCTTAAGCGAACCGAACCGACATGGACAATAACCTTTGTATTAATAATTTGAACGATCGGAAAACAACTAACTTATAATAGTGATACTTATTAATGCGACAATAAATAACACCAAACTTATCCAAAATGTGTAGTCTATCTCTATTATAGCTTGGGCGAGTCGAATAACGATTAACTTATGTTCATGAAAATAACATTATCAAAATGACGAACTACGTTTATGTATTTCTTATAAAGCTTAAAGTTCATGTTCATTATACTTTTAATAACTTGAACCATCTGTCGAGTATGAAGAACTAGTTAAATTGTATTTTTGTCTTGTGAGCAATTGATGTTTTTGGGATAAAATAGACGACTTGTGTTGTCTGGTTTCTTACAAAAACAGAGAAAACTCTGCAAAATTTTTATAAAAACATCAGGCATTTAAAACCTATATATTTGTATAGTTAAAGCTATATTTTACAAATAGATTCCATTGAAACATTATATTATCAAAATAGAAGTATATATCTATAAATACATATTTATATATATCGCGAGACGAACAACTCGTGCATTATTTTCATTATCCAAAATATTTGTTTCAGAAATTGGTTTCGAGACGCTATTTTTAATGCTATATTAAAGGCATATACTTTGTGTGATTATACATACACATACACCTTTCAAGAAACTAAACCAAGTCCTATCGGTTCGTTAAGTCCTACACTTAATAAGACACGTATTCTTTCAATACGTGTCTAGGTAGTTGGATAAACTATCTTTACAACCATAACAAAAGCAAGCTTATTTGCATTAGATTTAAGGCATCGTTTATTTGTAATAGGATACAAGAGTTCAATTAATCCAAGTTCAGACTTGTTGCTACTTGCTAATACTTACACAGTGAATTTCAGGTGAGTTTTACATAGCCCCTTTTCTATTTCACTATTTTGGGGTGAAACATGTTACAACATTCTATCTACAATTCAATCATAAAGTGTCTATGTGTTTTTCTATGTTGCATTATGTCTTAAACATGACTAGGGTAAGCACAATATTCTAGCATAATCATTAACATTGATCAGCCGACGGTATACAATGATAGATCTATTAGACTGACAACCCCACCCGGATACGTGTACCTCCTACATAGGTAGCGTGGGTGATTGTTATCGAATTCATAACATAATCGAGTGAACCATGAGCGTATGGGATGGACCACAATATTCTAGTCACAAGGTTTATTATGCACTCGATTTACCTGATAGTATGTTTTCACATATGTACTAGACTTGCCATGACACTTGAATTGTACAAGTTTTATTCAATTATCAAAACCTATGTAATTCTCACCAACTTTTGTTGACCCCAAAATATTTTCAAACTTAACATGTTTCAGGTTATAACATGCTCGAAGATTAGAGTTAATGCTTGAAGATGCGTAGCTTGTATTTTTCATTTTGATTTACAAATTCTTAGAACAATTGTATGTAATTTATTTAAATCATTTATTGAAACTTATTATTTACCATGAACTACTGAACAATCATTCATACGTGACATCCCGATGTTTCCGCCATCGGTTGGGGTGTTACAGGAAGGGGGTAACACCGCCACCGAAGCTGGCGTGGGAGGGGCGGGAGGTTGGGGGCGGGGGGCAATTCACTGGCGTGGGGCACTTGGTGGGGACACTTGGCATCTTCTGATTGGTCAGGGTTTTTTTTTTTTAATTTTAACACAATATAATATTATTTCCTTCCCCCCCCCCCCTCTTCCCCCCCCCCCCCCCCTTCCACTCCCCACAATCCCCCCCCCCCCACAAGGGTCCCACAAGTGCCACATGGCGCTTCATCCCCCTCTTACCCCCCACCACTCCGAGTAGCCTTAACGCATCTAACGCATATAGTTTTCATTTAATTTGATTTGTATCTAATAATTCGCATGTGTTAACTTTTTAGAAAAAGACAAATACGTGTCTCATATTTAGATGTAAATTTTATTTAAAATGGAGGTTTATTCAAATTTGTTATGGTAAACTTTATCGATACCAATACCGCACCTGTGTCGCAACTAGGGCTGTTCAAATCGCTCGCCGCTCGTGGATCGCTCATCGCTCGTTCGGAAAATGCTCGAAAAATGCTCGCTCGTTCTTCCGCTCGGTTGTATATGAGCCGATCGGCTCGGTTCGGTTTGTAAACGAGCCAAGCACGAGCAAAGCTTCGTTCCGATCGGCTCGGCTCGTGAACAGCCCTAGTCGCAACCATCTCATCTGAATCGAACCAATACCGAACGAAATAGAATTGCCATCAGATCGTGTGGGGGAATCCCACTTGTATTGTATTATACTATATTAATAACTAAACTGATTTGAACAGTAATTAAATTATTATTTTATTATTTTTGTTATGTTAAATAGCTATTGTTTTAGATTAGTTTAGGAAAAATGGTGTGGCACAGGTAGTGGGATTGTAGTTGTGTTTGGTGTTGTATCTGGGTTCGAGTCTTATAGGCTCTGTTTTTTTTTTTTTTTTTTTTTTTTTTTTTTGCCTTTGGCACCTCTGCATTGGTCAAGGTTGCTGGTGTCTTCTTATTGGCCTATATGGAGGCTGCTTTTGTAGTGACACCTTGCTATTTTGCTGACTCATTCTCTCATTCACCTTCATAGGTTTCTCTCACCCCTTAGTTTTTCACAAACCAAAGTTGTGTCTGCTTTATCCTCTGATCAACAGTCCAACCCTCACCCCCCCTTCTCTCCCAACACCGCACCTGACACCACCGGCCAAAAGTCGGTTCAACTAGATGTCACGCCACCAATCCTCTTCCTCATTTCCACAACTAACCACCCAACACCTGAACCACCACCGCAATGAAAACCGACCACAAACTCCTATCAGAACCAACAAAACCACTATCGACTTTAGTCGTGTTCTTCTGATGAGTATGTAAGCAAAGAATATTATTATTATTATTATTATTATTATTATTATTATTATCTATACATATAATAAACCAAAGCCACTTTAATGACATGGCACTCAAAGAGGGTATTCTCTTCTTTGAGTGTGCCATGTGTCATCCCATGTGGCAAGGGCTTTATTTTAGGAAAATAATAATTTAAAATTTAAAAACAAAATTAGATTTTTATCTCTAATGTTTTTCCCATAACTTTTAAACGTTAATATCTTTTATATACTAGATTTTTTAAAGAAAAAAATTACACCAAATTAACGAGCGTTTTTTTATCTTTCCAACGGGTACCATAGTGCTATATAAAAAACGGAGAAAAAAACGATTATTTTTTTGTGTGGTTTTGTTCATACAGGAAAAAAACACAAAGTGTTCAGGTTATTCATTAATCATGTATAGGCAAGTCATTAGTTATGTTCAAACCAGTAAATATGATTTTTATTTACAACATTTGTTAGCATTGGAGTTGTACATTGTTTTAGGTTAGGTTTTATTATTAGAGTTATACATTGTTTAAAGTTATGCACTAACATTGAAGATACATTGTTAATTGTTTTAGGTTAAGTGCTACCCGAAGCTTTCCTGCATGTAACTGTAAAACGCATCAGTCTATTTCAGGTGTAAAATTGATATTTCAAATTAGATTTCTCAACTCGGGACGCTCCCGGGATATATTAGTTTAAAAAAAAATTGTGGGTTTGGGTCGGGCTTGGGATTAGGTGATACCCGACTCAATTATCCCTTTTTTATATTAGAATATGATAATTTATGGAAGAGATTTGTTTAAAATAATAATAATAATAATAATAATCATTAATCATATATTGGCAAGTCATTAATTATGTTGTCATATTAGATATTTTATTATGTCATATTAGATATTTCAATCCGGGACGCTCTCCAACGGGTAATTACTATGTTTTCTTTTTCTACCATATTCTGAAATAACTCAAATCTTATTGTATGCAGTTAAAGACCTTTGACTGAATGTATTGGTGCTAAACAATCTTTGTCCCCTTGAAGTGCTTGAGATCTTAATATTCTGTTTTAGGTGTTGATGTTGTAAGGTGAAATAGATCTTTGGGTATATTTTTTTTTTAAAGTATCTAATGTAAGTTGATACATAGATGCTATTTTTATGGTTTAGATATTTCTAATTTTATTCACTTTACTTAGATTTCTCAACCCGGGACGCTCCCGGGGTATAAGCTAGTTTATAAATATAAGACAACTATTTGGCATCAGCCATTAGAACTGAGTGTTGCAAATGTAGGACATCTATTGTTCACTCAATCCATACTCAAGACCTAAAAGACCTCACCTAAGTTGAGATAATTATTATACAAACAACTGATCTAACATTTTGATCAATCAATCACTTACTCAAAGATTTAACACACTTCAATTAGGTCAAAAGGGTTGTCGGTTCACGTTACCGGACCAACCACCACCGTCCTCCGGTTACTGAACACTACCCATATTATTGACCGGCAAGTTAAAAAACAATAAGCCCATAGTTCCAGGCTCACAGATTCTTTCTTTCCGGTTATTCTTTCACCCATATCTTCATCTCATTTTTTTTTAATTTCTCTATTTTGCTGCAGACAAAAAATAAGAAAGAGGAGCATAGGTGATGGTCTGTTTTGGTGGGGGGTTGATTATGGTGGTTGATTGAAGATGGGTGCAATTAGATTTCGTGTCGTCATAGAAATTCTTGGTGGAATAACAACAAAAGAATGAACAGCTTGGAGGTTGGAGGTTGGTTTTCTGCTCTTGATGATTTTCGAATTGCATGTGAATTTGAGTGTTTTTTAGAGCTATTGTTGTCATTTAGAGAGAAAAGTAAGCATAGGCGGTAGTTACCATATTAAGAATACTTTACGATGCCCTGAAGAGAGCGTCAGTGCATTTATGATAAGATTCGTTTATTTGCGTCCTTTTGCTGATGCTTTCATGGGTGTGTTGCAGATCGGCTTCTTGAATTCGTGTTTGAGAGTTATATCGACAAAAAACTGAATTGTAAGTGTTGGTTTTATGTTTATGAATTGTTATTGATGGATTTGGTATTTGTATTTTAAGCTTATGGTTTGTGTTTTTTTTATAGTTTTTTAATTGCAATATGTTAATTCTTTGTGTTTGTCTTGAATAGGGTAATTTGAGTAAGGTAATTTTGTGTGTGTGTTCTGTCTTGGATAAGGCGATTAAAGAGACGGATTACGCAGCGATCAAGGAGACAGCAAGGATGAGTCAACAGCAGGGGACGACGATGGAGATGGATTTTAAAGTAGTGGTGGTTGCAGACTACTCGATGCCGGTGATTCTGGCTTGGTTCGATAGGCACGGTGTCCAGGTATTGTAATTTTCATTGTTGCTCATGGTAGTTAGAAAAATAATTAACCTAGGTTCAGTTTGCAATTGGACGGCTATAGTGTTAAAACTTAAAACCATACATGGACTGAATCCTAATCGATACCTTTAGACCAAACCCCCAAATTTATGGCTTTTATAGGTTGATGATGGTTGTTGTTGGTATTTGCTTCTGCTGGTGGATTATTTTACATGTATAGTTTGAGTTGTTGTAGGTTGATCATGGGGATGTGATGGTGGTCTACAATTTGATAAGGAGGTGCTTTGTTAAAGACAAACGACCTAAAGATGATACTAAATTCAGGAACATGGAACTGAATTGAAGCTGGAAAACGGTTACAAGGTAAGCGTTACCAAATTTAGTGGCTTCTTTATCTTTTTTGATATCAACGAATTAGTATCTAATCATATCATATCTAATGCCATTAATATTATTAAAAATCCTTCAATAAGAAGATCTAACATAAATTGACCAATTTTGCAAAATGTCAATTAAAAGTTACCAGTTTCATCATTGCCTTGCTGCAAGATCATATATGATGTAGCTTTTGGTTTCCATAATGAAGGGTATATACGACATTTATTTTTGGTCGCATGCGTCTGATATTTCTTGGATGGACCATGGATGATGCATTTTCTCATGATTTGCATGTTATGAATAATAGATGGATAAGGCTTCCGTTCTTGGAGATGTGATCGAGTACATGAAAACTCTACAAGCGAAAGTGAAAACACTTGAGGAGGAGACCTCGAAGAGAGCAAATGTAGAATCTAGAAGGTTTGAGATGGCGGTCGGCGGTGGCGAAATGTCTTCATCAGATGAGAATATCTCAGTAAAATCCGTTTCTTGGACTTCCACTTGAAGTTGGAAAATGTGAATCTTATGATGCAGCTGAAACCGGGAAATGTGAAGGTATGCAACGTGTAGTATCTTAAAACTTTTGTAATGTAGTTATATCTCATGAATATGTTCTTAACTTTTGTTTGCTAGGAAACGGCACAAGTTACTATCAGTGAAAAGCAGAAACAAGGTGGTGCATGTTTCTTGGAGCTTAAACTTCCATAAAAAACAACCAAAAATAGATACAGTTCCTGGGATTTTCTTGATCGATATAGTACCATTATGGCGGTCATGGAACTACTCGGTTGTTACTTCCATACGAGGTAGTAATTAAATTTATTTGTTCTAATTTTTTTAAAAGGTTATATGATATCTTATTCATTTTTTGTTTTTTGAGAAGATGAAAGTTGCTAGAATGTATGTTCATGATACAATAAAAGACCGGATCCCGACCCGTTTGGCATTGGTCAAGAGGCATATAAACATACCTGCTACTACTTGTCCCTTGTGTGAAGTTTTTGAAGAATCTGTTAGTCATTTGCTAGTTGACTGTGGATTCACATATGGAGTGTGGGCTTCAATTCTCAAATGGGTCAACATTGATTTGATAAGTCTGCGAAGATTGGAGGATTTATATAAGGTGCAGAAGGTTAAAAAGATGTCTAAGTGGGCCAAAAAAATTATCCGGGAATTATTATGATTTCTTGTTGGGCGATTTGGAAGGAGCGGAACAAGAAGGTTTTTCAAGGGAGTACGCCTAGAGTTATAGAGGTGGTCGCGACTATTAAGTGTATGTCGTTTTTTTGGTTGAAACATCGTTCTAGGTTCAAGTCTATAGAGTGGAATAGTTGGATAAATAATCCGATGTATATATTGTAAGGTTTTTTGGCGGGTCTTCTATTGAGGTCCCGTTTGTTTTTTTAATGAAGTTTACCGTTCAAAAAAAAATGATACAATAAAATGTGGTCTTATGTTAGAATCTGTATGTTATTCTTATTGGTGTTATTGAGTGACAAATGATGATTAACTTTGCAAATTCATTCTTCATATTCTGTGTAGGTTTGTTACTTGAAGGTCAAACAAACCGGGTCAACAGTTTCGGGTAGATGAACAAGTTGAACGACCTGAGTTATTAAAAATTCAAGAGGAGGATGACGGGGTACGAGTGGATGAATTGATTCAGGCTTATGTATTGGCTGATTTGCATCATCCGAGGTTTGAGACAGTGTACGGTTTGATCGGCTTGTGGGTAGTACTATTTATTAGAGATGTAGCAAATTTGATGATGTGTATTTATTTTCCAGTGACTGATCAGATTAATGTTAGCCAGCAGTACTACGAGCACTCAACAGAGGACCAGGAGCGATCCGTTTGACGCGGTCTGAATGGCGTAACCGTCAACTATTTGGGGGTACAGTTATTGCTGGAAAGTACGTACTTTATACAAACTCATTTGTATTAGAGAATAGAAGCAAGTTGGCTAGGGAATGGAATGATTATAACCTTCATGCCAGCAACAAAACTGTCATGGTTTGTAATTAGTTGAACATTGTAAAGTAACCTTTTCCTGTTAACTAACAACTCATGTGTTTTTGGGATAGCTCATTGTTGGTTTGTTGTGTTCCTGCCCATTTGTTTGCCTATACACACAGTTTAATTACTTTAATATTAAGGCTCAGTTTTTGGTAGTATAGGTCCTAAAATTATGTACAAATTGGAATGTACTGTGCGTCACGAAGCGAACTTTGTTGCGCGAGAATATGTACGCGGTTTACAGATACACTAAAACAATCGCGCAACGCGCGATATCGAAACTCCCTAGTTGTATTAAGTTTAGACTCAAATAGACAGAAGTATAAAACTGTGACAGTCACATAAAAACATGAATTATTTGCTATAATGGTGATACGTAAGGCTTCAATAACTCTCTCACTGTATTTTTCCAACACTGCATATATTTATTTATATGGTTAATGGTTTTCATATTCACTATTGATACTGATTTTATACTTGATGCATAAATTAATAAATGTTTGTTCAAGGACCCGCCCCCAAAGTGTTTGAAACAAATACACACACTTTTTTGATGCAATGCATTCGCCCATGGGCGAATCTGATCACTTGCTATAAACTATGCTGCAGAGGCTATGCAGCATTTATGCTTGTTGAGGAGACGCATTAGGTTTTTAACCGTAAAAATTTAAACCCACACCGCATCGCTGCAAAAAAAAAAAAAAAAAAAAAAAAAAAAAACAAGCAATATACCACCAGAGACACTGGGTCATAGGTATGATTAATAGATACATTGGTTGACAATGTTAAAAACCAGACAACCTTGGCATCACCCATACGCCGAATTGGCATTGTTTATTCACTTTGTTTGATGATACCTAAGGCAGATTGTGGTTAACTTAATATGATTGTTATATAAAAAAACATATAGTCAAAAAGAAAAAAAAAACCACCAAACCCAACTCAACAAACAAGTAGCTCATGTTAATGATGAGCTACAATGTGCTCACTTCCAGCTCAGATTGAATATTATGAGTTACGAGCTAGAGCCCGAATTGATGCGAGGTCATTGAACATTCTTACACTCATGTATTAAAGCAACCGCCTGCATATAATCAAAGTTTAAAGGTGTCAAAGGTGTGAGTTGTGACAAAACCGCAACTTGGGTACCAGACGAGTATCAATAACTTACAAGCATCAGAGATTTGAGTTTTCACATATCAGAAACCGACCACAAATAAGCTTCTCTTTCTGTAGCTTGCTTATCATTTTGCCGGTTAAACATTTGCTTCTCGAATCCTGCATAACCATAGAACAAGAAAACGTAATTAAAATAATCGTTACCATTGTTCTTTAAGCAACTCTCATGGGACTTTCTCAAAAAATACGAACACAAATGAAAAAAAAATACAAATGTCAAGCGTCTTAATGATTAAGGTTGGCGTTAGACTTACCGTTACTACGATCAACACCGTCCCAATGGCGCCCTGGTTTGATACCATAGCGGTTTGGTGCAGCGTCTAACCCTCTTTTCAACCAGCTGTGTTTAGGAACTTCTTGAGGAATTATAAATCCGGATTCTTTCATCCTCTCATTATCTCCCATATCTGGAAGAACCACTTCAGATTGCTTCTTCTGAAAAGTTCGACAAAAAAGCGTCAATGATAAAATAATCTGTAAATGACGCAATGTTATAAGTACTAGGTTCGGGTCAAAACAGGTAACTTCTGTTTGGGTTGGGACACCTAATGTCCATTTTTTTATTTTCTAATTAATTTAAATATAATTACAAAAACTATATTAATTCAACAACGATATAACTTTTTGAACAAAACAATTTGGAAAGTTGTATGCAAATAAAAAAATACACAAGTTTTGATCGATTTAACCTATTATTTTCTTTTATCCGTTTTAAGATGACACATACTACGCAACACATGTCGTTCATCAATAAGTAAACCGGTAAAAACTGCAACCTCTGGTAATAGACAATGTGTTTAATTAACATATATACCTTTACTAGATGTGCCATCGGATCACCCCATCTCAATGCATTCTTCTGGATTTCATTGAGATCATCATCATCTCTGAAAAAAAGACGCATCCACACATAAGAATGTAAGATTAAAATATGAAAATCTTTAGTCCACATTGAATTGAAATATCCAATACGTTAAATAGTGAACAATTTGAATACTGAAAAGAAGGATTTACCTAGTCCTTGCAAATGGTTTGGCCTTCTCAAGTTCTAATTCCTTTAGTCTTGCCTCTGCTTCCCGCTTTTGAGCCAAACCTTTGCCCCATTCCAACTTTATCTCCTGTTCAAAAACATTGTTAATAATTTAAGTAATCGTTTGCATACGGAGATAATAACAATTATTGTAGTACTTCTAAAGGTTCTTAAAAGCAACCATTAAAAGATTGTATGCATTAAAAATGCACTTAGAATGACTTTTCACCCATTCGGCCCTTTCACTTTAAATCCTAGGTTTTTTTCCCCGCATTTGACAAGTTCAAGATAAAACATAACCCAAAACCCATTCATAAGTAATGAGTCACAAATGCCATGTCTACTTTACCAGCCTTGGCTCACGAGGGAAACAAGGTTTGTCATAAATGATTTCATAGAAGATAGTGAAACCAGAAAAGGATTCTGATCATATACTAATCATGATGATGAGGGCATTTGAAACATTTCAAAATACATAGATCAAAGCAAGTAGTGCAGTACCTTCGGCTTCTCATCTTTCTTTTGAAGTGATTCGATCTCCTCCTTTGACAAGCGTGCCCCTGTAAAGATCCCAAAGTGGAACCACATTATACTTTACAAGATAGTTGGATTATAGAAAAATAAAGGAAAACTTAGAAATTTCAAACCTACCAGTTTTCTTGTCACGGCGTATGCCTTCGGCATTTCGGCCACTTATAGAAGGATCCATCTTTTGAAACCTACAAGCAATTTAACTGATCAGTAGAGGGTAAATTCGACTTTCTACAAGTTGTTTTACTTATTGGTAAAAGTGATTATATACGTCACGTATAGACATGTGAACTTGGTTTTGAAATAGAGTGAGGCACTCCAAAGTGTTTAGGTCCTAAAAATCCAGCTGAGGAATGAGCTTCACATATGGGAGGCGTTGCACCATGTACAACTGTATAGGCTTTATGTACAACCAAAGATTGGATTTGTTACGTCTCTGTTACATATTAGACTTTTTATCAAGTAAACAATTCATAATCTCTTCATCCATTTGGTTGTTTTTACATATCCCTCTACAAAGTTTAACCAATTTTGGGTCAGATGTGCATGTGGCACTGCCTCAAGAAACGTTGTCCTAATCGCCTTGTGCTCAAGCGAGATTTTTAAAACCAAGGTGCCACATCCATAACTTAATCAATGCATAACAATAATTGAGCAAAATGAAAAAAATAAATGATTACCTCAACCAGTCTTCCTTCTTTGCTTTGGTAATCTCTTCTTTTATATCTTTGCCGCTAACTAAGCCAGTTTTAGGCTGATCTGATTCTTTCACGGGTTTTCTTGGTGGAGAAAGGTCAGAAACTGCTGAAACTGATTGTCGGTGTCTGTCATCTCTCCTTTTTCTTGGTGGAGAAAGATCAGTAGCTGAAACTGATTGTTGATGTCTATCGTCTCTCCTTTTTCTTGGTGGAGAAAGATCTGATTGCACTGCAGATGCGCGTGAGCCTGATCTATGCTGACTTCGCCGACGAGGAGGAGAAAGATCAGGATCTGAGTTAGGTTCAGGGGACGGTGTATCAAAACGAGCCCTTGGCTTACGAGGAGGTGAAATGTCAATATCATCGGGACGTTGTGGTGATCTAGATTTCCCATCAGGGCGGCGTGGTGGTGATCTAGATTTCCTATGGCGGCGGCGTGGTGGTGAAATATCATCAGCATTTGGTTCTGGGGAAGGTGTATCACAACGAACCCTTCGTTTACGAGGTGGTGACATGTCAGAATCTACAACACTTGTAGAAGGATCGAGTTCATGTCTTGGTGATGACATTTCACTGTGGGCCTTACGTTTACGTGGTGGTGAGATATCCAAATTCGAGTCATCTTCAGTCAAGTTTTTAGCATTATCAGACACAGAAACCCAACCGCTTCCATCCTCAGAAATGGCACCAAAAGGGCGTTGGGCTTTAATTTGTTCTAATCTCCTCATTCGTTTGACTTCGATATCTTCATCAACTTGTGGCATCTCTTCATCTGAATAACAAAAACACTGTTTATATTATAGAAGAAAAATAAGTGCTAACATAATCTAACTATTAAATATTTAATTTTTATACCCTGTGACTCGTCATCTTCTTCAATCTCAACTGGCTTTTGCCAAACAGGATCCTCATCAACAACAATAACACCATTCATAGCAGGCTTAGGTTTACTCTTGTTTTTCTTCTTTTTCTTCTTCTTTTTCTCCTCCTCGTCATTGTTTTGATATCTTTTCAAATACTCCTTGAGTGAGTTTGACCCTGATGATGGAGCTACCATGATCCTTGTTCAACTGCTGTATCCAAAGAAACATTATTTTTAATGGCATGTATACACATTAAGGTTCAATTTATGTATGGCATAAGCCTAGTGGCCGTAATAAAAGAAAAAAATCGCTATCTCAGATTCTCAGATAGCCAAAGATGGTCCATCCAGAAACTAAATTATCAGAACGCAAAAATTATAGCTGAAAACTTGACTAAATCCTAGTTTCAAGGCTCTCTTATCCAAAATAAATAAATGAATAACTTAACTTGAGTCTTGAATACAATTACTCGTCAATTCTGAAGTGCCTACACTAACTGAAGATAATGATTTAAACATTGAAAACCAAGGGGTAATACGCATACACGCAGTGGCGGACCCAGGATTTTATTCCAATGGGGTCCCATTTTTTCGGTGTTCAATTTTTTCACAACCGAACATTACAAGTTTCGGGCCGGTCGTCGTCCGGTTCGGGTCGGGGCGACCAATTTTGGCTTTATAGTAGGATTCTTTTATTAGCTTCGGTTGGTCGGTTTCAAAGTTTTCAAACCTTCATGAACGGGTTGGCTTGAACATTATGATTTTCTGTCTCTTTTTTTTATGTTTATGCAGGAATTCTTAATATGGATGTCAAAATTTAAGTGTTTATGCTCAACTTACGTTTCTAGTTCACATGATTTTTTTGTGTTGTTGTTCCTGCTTCTTTGTCATATGATTATATATAAAATTGTGAGTGCTAAGTTTTATCTTGTTCTTCATGCTCTTTTCATCTCGCAGTTCACATTCAGGAGTTCACATTCAGGACAGTCCAATATATTACAAGCAGTATGTTTTGCTCTATTGATAAGCGGGCCTAGTCTAATAGTTTTAGTTCATCAC
This sequence comes from Ambrosia x helenae, assembly GCA_030844895.1. Taxonomy (NCBI): domain Eukaryota; kingdom Viridiplantae; phylum Streptophyta; class Magnoliopsida; order Asterales; family Asteraceae; genus Ambrosia; species Ambrosia x helenae. Next base: position 92,597,133 of record CM061224.1, on the reverse strand, counting down.
ACAATTTGTATATGATTTTGTGGGTATCTTCAATTGTGTTTGATGATGGTAGTTAAATGACTAAATCATTATCCAAAAAGTAACAAATTCATTATCCAAAAAATGGCTCAATAACTAAACCATGTGAACCAACTAACTGTTATTAATTAATTTATTGCTAGTAGTTTAACAAAACCGATAATATGAGTCACTCTCTGTTTATCAGCACAAAATTCAAGATTCTTTTCACAGTTGATGTATTGACTTTTGTTCCAGTTGATGGAAAATAAAAATCCCATATGAATTCTTGAAGAAAATAAAAATTGTAGTTAAATAAGGTTACCTTTTGCAGAGGGGAGGAGCTACGGTGGCGGAACCGGAGGGAGTAGCTAAGGCCGACGGAGGGATAAAGACGGACGGAGGAAGGAGATAGGGCCAGTGGGTTGGGGAGGAGCTGTTCAAAAAAGAAAGGAGGATGGAGGCTGATGTTATAATCTGAAGTGTGCCCTACTTTTCATTGAAGGGAGTTAAAAAAAAAAAAACAAAACAGAAATTCGTAACATAACAAGACTCGAACCCGAGATCTTTTGACTACAATTGTGGAGGAATTACCACTACACCAGTCTTCGGTTCGGTTCGGTTAGAGCCTAATACTTTGAGCTCGAACTCAGCTCGAAAGTAAAACCCAAGGGTTCGAGCTCGGCTCGAAATAAATATAGAACAATTTAATAGGAGCTAAAAGCTTGGCTCGAGCTCGAGCTCGAGCTCAACTCGCCAATTTTAAATAGTAGGAATACTATATATAAAATAATAATAATAATAATAATAATATAAAATTTGTTTGGGCTCGTTTAGGCTCGCGGGCCTAAACGTTCTTTGTATGAAAAGCTCGAGCTCGGGCTCGATAACCAAACGAGTCATGTTTTAAGCTAGAGCTCGGGCTCGTTAAGGCCTCGCTCGCTCGTTCGAGCTTTTTACCAATCTGATCCCAAGTAGCTCTCGAGCTGTTGAGCATCATTTACACCCCTACTACTCGTCATTTTATTTTACACGTGTAAATTACAACAAATTTAGCCATTCCGGTTTACAAATGTAGGAACGAGGGTCATAAATTAGGCTTTAAAAACTACAGTACCACTTAAACTATGGCCAAAAAACAAGAAACAATTCCACTCATCCCACTTAACAAACACTTGGAATAAGAAACAAAAAACACAGGTAAACCAAAAATAACTTTAAGATTTATAAAACATGAAAAAAGCTAAAAACACATGCACCAAAAGAGTAACATCATATTCTGATATTCATAGAATCAAACTACCAGATCTACAAAAACTTAAGTTATACAAGACTAAAACCCTAAACAACACCAGACAATGTTAGTCACCTAGAAACTAATCAACCATAACTAAGGCCAAATAATCAAACAATCCAACTGAACACTAGCCACTTACACACAATTCACAAAATCAAACAACAAAAGCAACAACATTCATACACAGCATAATCCCACACATAGGCATAGCCAAGCTGAACTGAACCGTACCGATTGAATATAGGTACCAATTTTTGTCAAATATTATAAAACCGATAAATCCCGCTGGTGATGATTTGAATAAATAATTTTAAACAAGCATGTTGGATTTGGGAATTATACCTTGACGAAGGACCAAAAACTAGAACTAAGGATTGACGGACACGAACAACACGCCAGTGGTAGCAGGCAGCAGAGCGACAATTATGGATGTGGTGGGAGAGAGTGGAGGTCGACGACCAGGTTGTGGTTAGGGTTAGGAATTTGTGATTTAACCCAATTAAGTATTGAGAGAGCCTAACGTACAAAGTTCCTTAACCTACAAAGTGTAAGAAGCATTCTCAGCCATTAGATTTAGGCGGTAGCAAGATGGTAATTAACAATCCTAATCATATTTGGGTTAATCTAATCAATGGTAAATTAGGAAAAAACACGTTTAAATTTCTGTGAAATCATAACAACAGACATAATCGATGCAAAAATTTTCAACGATTGAACCTGATTTTTCATCGTTTTCAACTCGATTAAACGTTCAGAATGATTAAACAATCAAAAACATTCGATTACAAACAAAATCAAAATGTATTTGCATGTATTATTCACATAAACGAACGATGTTGATAATAGAAGAAGAATTAAAGAAAAAAATGGCTTTCAAAAAAGTTTCAGACGCGAAGATCAGAAACTGTTAAACAGAAAATCATAAAACGCATTTGGTTTTTTATAAAACGCATTTGGTTTTTTATAAAACGCATTTGGTTTTTTATAAAACGCATTTGATTTTTTTATAAAACGCATTTGGTTATTTAAACACTATTTAAACTGGTTTTTACAAAAACGCACTTGGTTTTTTTATAAAACGCACTTGGTTTTTGTAAAACGCACTTGGTTTTTGTAAAACGCACTTGGTTTTGTAAAACGCATTTGGTTTTTTGTAAAACGCACTTGTATTTTGTAAAACGCATTTGGTTTTGTAAAAAGCATTTAGTATAAATAAAAACTCACATTTTTCTCACTTTTCCCCCTATTTTACTCTCACATTCAAACACTTTAAAACGCACCTTTATAATATGTCCTCGAAGGCACCAGTATTCACATCTTATACCAAGAAATTTGGACGCACTCTTGAAACTTTTCTCCAATACGTAAAGCTCTTCGGCTCCCCTTTAATTTCTTATGCAGTAGAATAATTATTATGGAGTAGAATCCATAGCTCCTCTCAGCCCATACAGGAACTCCATTGGCCTACTTTGTTTAATTTCCTGTTATACTTCTTTCACTTCACTATACTACAAATATAACACATTGATTTGATGTTATAAAGATAAAATTAGCTTGAACGAGTTTAAGGGAGACTTGTTATTCAACTCATAAAACTTGACCAGTCAGCTTCCTTTGTGGGTTCGGTGAAATTTGCAGGTTATAAGGGATTATGAGGAATCAAGTGAACACTTGATGACAAACTTGTCTTGTAGCTACATGGTTTGGCAGATCGATTAGAAATAAAAGGATAAAGAAATGTGAAAGGTAGTAGTAACTGATGAGGAACAATTTAGGGAAGTCGTGTATCGGCTGTAGGTGGTGGTGGCGGTGGCGGTGGTGGGGGTAGTGGCCAGATCTCGATCGATGAACTTCAAAGGATGAGTAGTTAGGTTTATGTTTTGTGTTTAGATCAGGGAAGAAGATAATAGGCTTAACTGTGGTTAGATTAAATTGATAGATGGCAAGTTCTAGTAGCTTCCTACACTTCTTATATTAAGGGACTTTGTACCCAATACTTTCTCTTAACTATTAATTATATTTTATCTACCTGTATTATCAAATCATAAAATTCTATGGTGTTATATCCCGTTAATTTATTTATTAATAATTATTTATTTCTCAAGTAATTATTACCACAATTCGTGAAATTTATATTTAATATCAAGTATAAATTTGTTTGTTGTCAAAAACGAGTTTACGCCACCCCGCGCGTTGCAGCGGGTCGTTGATTATGAATGTGTTTAGTATTGTTATATGATATGCAAAGATTTCTAAAATCTATCTGGTTGTTTTTCGAATCGTGAATTAATTGTATTCGCGATCTAAGCAAGAATGGTAGGGGTTCGCATTGGGCTAGACAATTAGCGAAGTTTGTTGATGGTTATCATATATGTAAATTATTAGGTGGTTTTTGGTAAGTTAAAAATGTTAAAAGGGTCGGACTATTCAACTTTTTTAAAATAGGAAATAAATAGACGGGTAAATTGAGTGGAAAAGAAGGAGCGGGTGAGATCGGAGAAGAAAAATGGTACGACTCATGACTACATCATCGACTATGGCGTTTCAGTGTTATGTGAGAGGTCGTATCGGCTACTGAGAAGGCGACGATTGACGTAACAAAACGATTACCTCGCTTGATTACCTAAAAATATATAGATTCTTGCCTGATGGATAAATAGAGGTGGTTGTCGGTGATATGTAGTGATGGGCGACTACGGCCAAAGTCGGTGTACAATTGCAACAACGAAACAAAGAGCAAGGTAGGTCGAATGACGTAACCGGTGAGCGTGTAATTGATATTTAGATTATCGATGATTAGAAAGTAGTCCTAAATGGATGGCGGTTATCAATCGTCAGAGCTTTCACACCGATTCAAATTCCTTGAAAAATAAAATTAATATATTTTGTTATTATTTAAAATTTTTAACTTCCATTTTTTCCTTACAAAAATTGTCAAAAAGAATCTGAAAAACGGTTTATTGGACCTTTTTATGGATGTTGATTTTGGATTCAATATGCTTCAAAATTTTGATGAGCAAAATAGAGGGAAATTTTAATTGATGTGTTCTTCGTTTTTAAATCTTAGATAAATGGGTTAAAAACTTAAAAAAAAAATAAATGGGTTAAATTTAATTAAACGTAATAAATTGTAAGTAAACTTGTTTTTTTTTATGGATAGATAATATATAGTTTGTGAAACGGTGCCAATGGATGGGTAAATGGACGTGACTATTGAAGGAGATTCATGTTAAATTGTGAAAAGGTGGGTATTGGACAATAGAAAGGTGGTGATGGTTAGAGGTAACCCAAGTTGCAAATTGTATAGTTTGTGAAACGGTGCCAATGGATGGGTAAAGGGTCGTGACTATTGAAGGAGATTCATGTTAAATTGTGAAAAGGTGGGTATTGAACAACAGAAAGGTGGTGATGATTAGAGGTAACCCAAGTTGCTAATTGTGTGTATATATATATATAATATATCTTTAGATCGTATTGTGATAGCAATAATAATCAATTGAGCGTAAGACATCTCATATCCCAACACGATCACCACCGCTCCTGTCGTCACCACATTAACGGACTAACTGTATGTTTTCTTTTCTTTTTTTCCCTCACTTCCTTGATTCCTGTAAGTTTGAAGGAAGATCGTATATTGATTTTAAATTGCTGATGAACTCTATATAGAGTTGAAGTTATTTGGCATGTTAGTAACGAGAGAATTTAGCACCCCTATATATTTCTTGAACCATAAGACTTAGATTATTTCACAAATGCAAAGATAGCATATAGAACATTTTTTACTATTTTGGTATGGTGGCATATGAAGAAAAGAGTTTTTCGAAATGAAGTTATTGAAATCTTACTTACGATATACAATGTGCCAAGAAAGACTTAGTGGATTGGCGATAATAGATATCGAGAACAAAATTTTAGAGAGTATAAACTGTGAAGAGACAATCAAACAATTTGCTATCAAGAATGTGAAGAGAGATTTACAAATCATCGATTAGCTACTATGTTATGTTTTCCTAGTTCTTTGATTTTGTTTTGTTTATTACTATAATGTTAATCACCGTAAAAAAACATTATAATTTTTTAGGGTTAAGAGTTTTTTCTTTGACACAAGCCGGGTATTTGATTCAACATGACCGACTCTGGCTTTAATAATGATAATATGCTACTCCAGAAAAGAAATACACATTGGTTCTAGGCTCTTGTATGGTAGGTCCTGTTTTGAATTTGGTTGAACATGTTATTACATGTATAATCTCTACTATCTCTATCTCTACTACATTATAAAGGAGGAGTGATGGCTAAATGTGTCTAAATTGGCAAACTTAAGATGGCATCCCAAGAGTCTTAAGTGTGATCCTCAAACTTTTACCCCATTTCTTCCATATATACTGTAACAACCGGCAAAAATAAGGTAATTCCGTACAAATTAATTAATATATGATTAACATAATTAAATGCAATTATGTGTGATTTAATTATCAAGGCCTTAGGAGATAGCAATTTCCAAATAATGCATAGGAATGCATACGTTTAATGGTAAAACATGATTGGATCATGTGCGAAATAACTATCCGGTATGGACGTTGGCAATTACCCGGTAATAATTAAATAAACGAAAAGGATCCCGGACACCTAGGATATAAAATAAAGGGTATTTCCATAAAATATAATGAGTTTTGGAACTCCAAAACCATAAGTGGAAACGTCTTGTACAAATCTCCCGGTAACGAATAAAATGCGCGTACCGCACCCGATACGCGTATAACTCATAATTTCACCCGGCAAAGGCCTAAATAACCAATCAACGCTTAAATTAGACTATATTTAAGGGTTATTAAAGGTATTTTAATGTCCGAATAACGCGTGATTAAAACCCGAAAAATACCCGAACGACACCCGAACGACGAGGGATTAAACATAACAAATATTGGGTAAATATCTGAAGTTGTGGACCCCACCTAAACCCTTAAAGGGGCCGGCCTAAAACACCCTAACATAATATCTTTCCTTCTTTTTCTAAGTAATCCACATGCTTCCAAAAGACAAACAAGATTAGGCATGCATGGATAAGACAAACTTGGATGATTATCAAGTACAAAAGCATGCAATAGCTTGCTTTTTCCTTGCAAAAAAATCGGCCAAGAGGCCAAGTAAATCCAAGACAAAAACCTTCCATGCTACCACCTAAGTACACACACTTGAGTACTTAAATCTATTAAGGGGATCTCATGTGTGATCTTGGAAAGATTATAAAAGATTGCAAGAGATTACATATCCAACTTAACCACACAATAATCTTCCACTCTCTCTCCCAACTCACGGCACACACACACACTACCAAATCCATCCAAGATCACCTAAGTACACACTACAATCTCCATTAGATTACTTGTAATAATTGAAAGATATGGAGGGTTTATAAAAGGAAAGCATGTGGTGAATACTTGGATATCAAAGCAAAACAACTTCCTTCCCTTTTCCTCCCTTGTGGCCGTAGGTTATACCACCCACACACACATCATTCTTTCAAGTTCAACACTTCCAAATTACTCTTAAAAATCCATCCATCAAAACCCTATTGTGTGTTTCAAGCTTGGAGCTTAACCATTAAGGAAGAACACACTAAACCCCTCTCAAAATCCAAGGTTTTGTCTTCCCTAGCCTTGTGCTAGTAGTAAGCTTCTTAACCTTGTTTTTGATTATTATTATTCATGTATGTGTTCTTAGAAGCAAGTTGTACATGAAGGGTTTAAAAGGTGGTTTGAACATAATCTTTAATAGGTTTTACTTGTGTAAAATAGATGATTAAAGATATATAAATAAATCATGGATTTGATGATGGTAAAGTAATGATCTTGAAAATATATAAAGTTTACACTTAAACTAAGTAGGATGATGATTTGGTTAAGATTTGTGGAATAAACTTGAATGTATTAAAAAGTAGTTTTAATCATCTTATTATGATCATCTAAGACATAATAAGTGATGGAACATGTTAGAAGTTCATGGATAAAGAAGATGAAAAATTAAAGTGACTTACTTAGAAGGATGATATTTTGTTAAAATGGGCAAATACATAAAACACACATACAAGTAGTCTTATATATGGAATATAAGACTAACAAAAGTGTTTTGATACAAAAATAACTTACCAATAAAAAGATGGATCTTCAAAGTCTACTATTTTGAGTGAAAAATGTTAACTTTAGAAGTTAGAGTGGAAAAATGCAACATTTGAAAGTTAAGGGACTAATATTGTAACTTTGAAAGTAAGAGGACTAAAATGGATATTTTAGAAACTATTAGTCCAAAAATGCAATAATGGAAAGTTTGGTGTCAAAAGTATAAGTAATAATTCTCCAAGGATGATTTGGGTAAATACTAGGAGATATACTTGGGTATTTTTATATAAAAGCATATTTTTGAAAGTTATAAAAATATGGATTGAATTAACATAAGGATTTTTATAAAATGGAGATTTTATAAAAATATTAAACAAACTTGAGAAACTTAAACAAAAATGAATACTTTTATATAAATGGGAATATAAAAGTATTGGAAACATTTTTGTAGTTAAGTTAACAAGTTGGGTTAAAAATACATAAGTATTTTAAACCTTCCAAGTAACTTGTGTTAGGAAGAAGAAATATGAATAATATTTCTATAAAACACATGTTGGGAAAAACTTGGAAAAATTAACTATTCGAGCTAAGATATCGAACTAAGACGCGTCAACGAACCGTACACGGACAAAACATGAGAAAAATGCCATTGCGGCAAGATAAGAAAATATATATTTTTAAGAAGTAAAATATATATACATCATGGGTGAAAACTAATAAACACTTTCCTAAGTGTTGAAGGAAATATTCGTGGGAGAAAAACATGACATAAACAAATAAGACGTTAAACAAACGTATATACTTAACAAGAAAAATTACACATTTATATATAGGTACGCTCGTCTCGGCAAAATTCTAGTATATCTACTTAATGGGAAAGTAGATATGTGGGAAGGAAAGCCGCGACGAGTAGACAAGGATATATATATGTGTATGTCGTACCGACAAGAACCTAGTATATTTATTTGAATGGGAAAATATATATTCGGCATGGTGAGTTGAATCGGGCCTTAGGAATATACAATCTGTAACACCCCAACCGATGGCGGAAACATCGGGGTGCCACGTATTGATGATTGTTTTCAGTAGCACATGGTATAATATAAATTTTAAATAATTTATTCAAACATAATATCCAAAATGTGAAATAATGTCTAAGAATTCAAATACATAACATCAAATAATAACTTCAAAAACTTCAAATAAACTTCAAGATAAATCCTCATGCTAACTCAAGCCTCAGCTTCATTGTTACCTGAAACATGTTAATTTTTGAAAGTATTTTGGGTCAACATAAGTTGGTGAGAATTACATAGGTTTTTGATGATAAATGAATAAAATGTTATGCAATTCATGTGTCATGTTAATCTAGCCCATATGTGAGAACATATTAGAAATAAATCGAGTGCATAATCAACCCTGTTGACTGTTATAAAATGATACATACCATACACTTATGGTCCCAATGAATATGTTATGCGATAACAAACACCCACGTAACCTTGGTAGGAGGCACGTATCCGGGTGGGATTGTCAGTCCAATAGATCTATCAATGTATACCGTCGGCTGATCAATGTTAATGATTATGCTAGAATGGTGCTTACTCTAATCATGCTCAAGACAATATGCAACATAGAAAACACATAGACACATTGATGATTGAATTGCAACGAAAATGTTATAACATGTTTCACCCCAAAAAATGGTGATAAAAGGGGCTATGTAAACTCACCTTAGCAAATGTTAACTTGTTGAAAAGATATGATAATTGTGTTGCCCAAAGTGATTCCAAATATTACCCTATAATGAGGTAATATATAATAAGTCTAAGTCTAATAACTAATATGTGTATCCTAGGGTTTCGATTTGGGGATAATCAATTGCTAAATTTGATTTAAAAATGTTAATTAAATAAAGAAAATTGGATAATTAATGAAAAATAGTCTTTTTATAAAGTTTGAATTTTGAATGAGTACAATAAAGTGTTTGAAGCAATAAAATAATTTTTATAAAATTATTTCATTTAAAATAGATTTTTAAATCTATTTATTTATAAATAGCCAATTATTAACTTTAATAATCAAAAATACTAAAATTAAAGAAATCTTATTTTAAAAATCATATTTCTGTTCTAAATGATTAAAAATAATTTGTATAAAATTTTGGTGCAAAAATGATGAAAATTGGATTTAATATGATTTAATTATGATTAAATCTAACAAAAATTGATTAAAAATATAAAATAAATGATTTTACTGAATTAAAAATTATTTTAGTAAAGGTTGACTTTATAAAAAGTCAGGATAAATTTTGGAGAATTTAAATAAATTGTTTTGATATATAAATGGATTTTTATAATTATAATAGTATAAAAATGATTTAATTATTATAAATACTAAATAAAAGAATTTCTGAAAAATAAAAATTGTAAATAACACTTTTATATCAGATTAAACAAATATAATTTTTTTAGAATTTATAAAATAGTTTTGGTATTTTAAAAAGAATTTTAAAAGATTAAAGGATTTAATATATATATAATTGTAATTTGTTTGTTTAAAAAGAAGAAGGAAAGAAAAGCACAAAAGCCGGTCAGAGCCGGGACTCGAACCCGGGTGACCCGTGTGGAGGACCAGAGTCACAACCACCTGGCCTAGGCCGGTGGTTGTGTTATCCTCTGATTTAAAATAAATAAATATAATACGCTAATCCAGTTTTTCCCAAATTAAATCGTGAAGAACCCTAGATTTACAATAGGATGATTCAGGCAACTATAGCCCGATTAATGTTAGGGCTATAGTTGCTTGGATGCCGATGAAAGAAACCCACCAAAAATAATAGACTCACAGTGTGGTATTAATGATAATAGTCGGGTCAAGGAGAAAGTCAAACCACGAGCAATTTGATCAAATACAGAGAGAATTAGAGAGATATAGAGATTGAGAGAGAGTTGTGAGCGATTAGACAAGGTCCAGAATGCCTCAATTTATACTAGAGGATTAGGGTTAGGGTTAATTAGATGGTTGACTTTCCATAGAAGGTATACGCGTCCAATTGATTATTAGGGCAACGATTGCCGTGTTATTGCTGTGTAATCGCGTTGGATTGGGCCGGTTATAGCACAAATTTGCCAAAAATATAACAATTACGCGTCAATTAGATGGATTGATCACCAAGACAACCCACAGTTGACTTTCCTTGTCAACTGTGAGGTTTTGAGTGTGTGTATAAATTTAATATGCGTCCGTGTTTTATCAAAACAGAAGGCTAGCCCAGTTGGTTTGAGCTTGTGTGTTTGATTGAGCCGGCCTTTGGCGCGGGTTCGAACCCCGGCCAAGGCAAATCATTTTTTTGTATAATTATAACATCACACACACATATATAATAATATATATAACATTAGGGTTCCATAATCGCGATAAAAATAATAAATGCGAAGTATAAAATGAAACTTGACGTTTTTATTAATGTCGGTGCGTAACGTACAAGTATTAAATGCGAAATGTTACAGTCTCCCCTACTTTTAGGAACTTCGTCCCGAAGTTGGAGTTGGAGAGTCTGGTGGAAAAAGATGCGGATACTTCGACTTCATCTGGTCTTTACGCTCCCAAGTGAACTCTGGGCCTCGTTTAGATTCCCAACGAACCTTAACGATCGGAATACGACTGCGCTTGAGTTTCTTGACTCCAGTGTCAACAATCTCGACGGGTTTCTCGATAATGTGCATGCTTTCATCAATTTGCACATCTTCAAGAGGAACATGAAGGTTCTCATCTGCTAAGCATTTCTTGAGATTCGAAACATGGAAGGTCGGATGAACATTGCTTAGCTCGGGTGGAAGCTCAAGTCTGTAAGCCACTTTCCCAACTCTGTCAAGAATTTTGAAGGGGCCTACGTATCGAGGAGCTAGTTTTCCCTTCCTACCGAAACGAATAACTCCTTTCCAAGGGGATACCTTAAGCAGCACAAGGTCCCCAACTTGAAATTCCAAGGGTTTACGACGTTTATCAGCATAACTCTTTTGGCGACTTCTAGCCTTGAGAAGATTATCCTGAATAAGCTGGATTTTGTCTGTGGTTTCCTGGATTAGTTCGGGTCCAGTAATGCGAGCTTCACCAACCTCGGTCCAACAGACAGGAGAACGACATTTCCGACCATAGAGTGCCTCAAAAGGAGCCATGTTAATGCTGGCGTGATAACTGTTGTTGTATGAAAACTCAACCAAAGGAAGATGAGAATCCCATGCGCCACCAAAATCGATGACACATGCCCTGAGCATGTCCTCAAGTGTCTGGATGGTTCGTTCAGTCTGACCATCCGTTTGAGGGTGATAAGCAGTGCTCAGGTTCAACTTAGTACCCAAAGCATCTTGTAGAGATCCCCAAAAGTGAGAGGTGAAACGACCATCGCGATCAGAAATAATGTCCAAAGGTATACCGTGACGACATACGATTTCACTTACGTACATCTTTGCCAACCTTTCCACAGAATACTTCTCACGAATAGGTAGAAAATGAGCTGACTTGGTCAAACGATCGACGATTACCCAAATACTGTCAAAACCTTTGGGTGTGCGAGGGAGTTTAGTGATGAAATCCATAGCTATGCTCTCCCATTTCCAGACAGGAATCTCTGGTTGTTCAAGCATACCAGATGGTCGTTGATGTTCAGCCTTAACCTTGGAACAAGTGAGGCATTTTGCGACGAAAAGAGCAATGTCTTTCTTCATACCAGGCCACCAATAAGAATAACGAAGATCTTGATACATCTTGTCAGCTCCAGGATGAACAGAATAACGAGACTTATGAGCCTCGTTCATAAGAAAAGTACGAAGATCATCACGGTCGGGAATCCACAGTCGGTTAAGGAAATAAAGGAGACCATCGGGTTTGGTTTCAAGTTGAGTCTCAGCACCACAAGACATTTCATCGTACATGTTACCTTGGGTGACTGAGGTGTGTTGAGCCTGGAGAATGCGATCTTGGATATCGGTACGAACTCTAGCACAATGGAGTTTGACACGCTCTTTACGACTAAGTGCGTCAGCCACAACATTCGCTTTGCCAGGATGGTAGCGAATTTCGCAATCATAGTCGTTAAGTAATTCGACCCAACGTCGTTGCCTCATGTTAAGATTCTTTTGGTCGAAGACATGTTGGAGACTTTTGTGGTCCGTGAACACCACACATTTGGTCCCATACAGATAATGTCTCCAAATCTTGAGTGCGAAGACAACAGCACCCAATTCAAGATCATGGGTGGTATAATTTTTCTCGTGAGTCTTGAGTTGTCGAGACGCATAAGCAATAACCTTTCCTCGTTGCATGAGAACACAACCAAGTCCTTGGTTTGATGCATCACAGTAGACCACGAAATCATCATTACCATCAGGTAGAGATAAGACAGGAGCTTCACAGAGTTTCAGCTTAAGAGCTTCAAACGCTTCCTCTTGCTTAGGTCCCCACTCATAGGGTTTACCCTTGTGAGTTAAGGTAGTGAGAGGAACAGCGATCTTGGAGAAATTGGCGATGAATCGACGATAATAACCAGCCAATCCAAGAAAAGAACGGACTTCTGTTGGAGTGGTAGGAACACTCCAATTTTTCACAGCTTCGATCTTTGCAGGATCAACATGAATTCCGTTCATATCAATGACATGTCCCAAAAATTGAACTTCCTTAAGCCAAAATTCACATTTGGAGAACTTGGCGTACAGTTGTTCTTTCTTTAGGAGACTCAAGATAGAGTGAAGATGTTGCTCGTGATCGGATTTTGATTTAGAGTAAATCAAAATATCATCAATGAAAACGATCACGAATTTGTCGAGATAGGGTCTACAAACCCGATTCATCAGATCCATAAATACCGCGGGAGCATTGGTCAAACCGAAAGGCATAACCATGAATTCATAGTGACCGTAGCGAGTGCGAAAAGCTGTCTTGGGAATATCTTCATCGTGGACTCTAAGCTGATGATAACCAGAACGGAGATCAATCTTCGAGAAGTGGGTTGCTCCTTGCAGTTGATCGAAGAGATCGTCAATCCTAGGAAGTGGATAACGATTCTTGATGGTGAGTTTGTTGAGTTCACGGTAGTCAATACACATCCGAAGAGAACCATCCTTCTTTTTAACGAATAAGACAGGGGCTCCCCATGGAGAAGAACTAGGGCGAATGAACCCTTTATCAGAAAGTTCCTGTAATTGACTAGCAAGTTCTTGCATCTCAGAGGGTGCAAGACGATAAGGAGCTTTAGCTATAGGATTAGCACCAGGAACAAGATCAATACGAAACTCCACTTGTCGAGCAGGAGGCAAACCAGGTAAATCCTCTGGAAAGACTTCAGGATAGTCTCGAATAATAGGAATGTCTTGGATACTTTTGCCTTTGTCCTTCTTCTCTATCACGTTAGCTAAGAAGGCTGTATACCCCTTTCGTAAGTACTTTTGGGCAGTAGTACAAGACATAAGCTTAAGCTCACCACAGGGTTTCTCACCATAGATCTTCAAAATCTCACCAGATTCGAGAGGAATGCGTATGACTTTCTCGAAGCACAGAATTTCGGCACGATGAGTTGACAACCAGTCCATGCCTACTATAACATCAAAACTACCAAGATGCATGGGGATGAGATCGATAGGGAAGGTATGATCATCGAGATTCAACAAGCAGTTACGAATAATAGAACCGATCGAAATAGACTTCCCGTTAGCTACCTCTACCACGAAAGGGTCTTCTAGATTAGTGTGGGGTAAGTTAAGTAAAGGTTCAAACTTCAGTGACACGAATGACTTATCAGCTCCTGAATCAAATAATATGGATGCATAGTGATTATTAATGAGAAACGTACCATTCACCACTTCGTTGTTGTCACGAGCCTGGTTAGCGTTGAGATTGTAGGCGCGACCTCGAGCACCTTGGTTCTGGTTGCGGTTCTGGTTTTGGTTTTGGTTTTGGTTCTGATTTTGGTTTTGGTTACGGTTACGGTTAGGGCAGTTGTTGATGTAGTGATTAGGGTTACCACACTCGTAGCATTGACCACGAGTAGGCCTGTTGTTTTGTGGGTTGGGAGCTGGGTTGTTGTTGTCTTGGGCAGCAGGAGATCGGCAGACGTTCACCAGGTGACCATATCTTTGACACTTAGTACAGAATCGACATGGCACCTGTGTGGGATGGTGATACTTGCAAGTGTTGCACAAAGGGTGAGGTCCGGTGTATGGTTTCTTGGCTGGGTTTTGGGCAGCAGGTGGAGTAGCAGCAACCATATAGTTTCTAGCCTTACGCTTCTTGTTGCTTGAGGTCTCAGGCTTGACTTCGATTGCAGGTTGTGGAGTATCTTTGGCAACCGTCTTCTTAGTGCCCTTGCGAACGAGAGTACCGTTCTTCACATGATTATCAGTAAGAGTGGCCGCAAGACGTTTGGCCTCTTCCAGAGTTGCAGGATTTCTACCCCAAACAGTGTCCTGGATTTGCATGGGCAGACCACCGATGTACTTCTCGATGGCTACCGGCAGAGGAGTAACCTTGTGTGGCAACAATAAGCTAAGCTCATGAAAGCGGGTGTTGTAGGCAAGATTTTCCCCACTATCTTGAGCCAAGGTGTGGAACTCATCCTCAAGCTTTTTAACTTCATTTCGAGGACAGAACTCCTCCTTCATGATCTCTTTCACCTGGTCCCAAGTCATAGCAAGAGCAACCTCGGCCCCACGAGTACGCTTTTCTTCATTCCACCATGTGAGTGCTCGTTTATGGAGAACACTCATGGCGTAACGAACCTTGAAGTTGTTGGGGCACTCACTGTTGATGAAGGTATTTTCAATACCCTCAAACCATTGGAGAAGTCCAGTAGCTCCTTCTTCACCGCTGAACTTTGGAGGGTTACAAGAGTTGAAATGTTTGAGGGTGCAAGCTTGGGGTCCATTGCCATTGCCATTGCCATTGCCATTCCCGTTCCCGTTGTTGTGACCATTCCCATTCAATTGGATGACCTGAGCAAGTAAATTGGGAACCAGAGTTGCGATTTGCTGCGCCATTTGTTGAGAAATGATCGCAGCCAGTTGAGCATCGACCCCATTGTTGTTGTGGTTAGGAACTTGGTCATGGTTGTGGTTATGGTTATCACCACCTTCTTCGTGGTTCTCACCATTGTTGTTGCGAGTGCTGCGACGAGGAGGCATGATCTGTAATAGACACAATGAAATGAATGAGAGTTTATATAAGGAATGTAATCATTTATTCATTAATTAAAACGAATAAACGAAAACGTTGACTTATCAAAGATTCTAAATTCTAATAACATATGAAGACATGCTTTAGCCTATAAGTGAACACTCATCCCGAGAATTCCCAGGTAGGCATCCGGGTCCCTCGTCTGATTGGGATATATGCGCAATGCCAGCCTAGACAGAAGACTCAGAATACAGGCGTTCACCCTTCCAGATTGCACGTGTTCGTTATTAAAATCTAGAACTTCGACGGATCTCAAGGGGGTTCAGGTTAAACCTGAGGATTTTGTCCTATAAATCTAATGGTGGATCAGGATTGCAGCAGACAATTAAGAGTAGTCACATGTAGGTTTAGGGTTATAAGGCATAGGATAAGGATAGGATTAGGGAAGCAATTAGGGTTACAAGTAGGAGAAGCAAGTACTGTTTTAGTTCCTAAGGTTATAGTCTAGATTATTTCTAATAACCTAATTCCCTATAACCAAGGCTCTGATACCAATCTGTAACACCCCAACCGATGGCGGAAACATCGGGGTGCCACGTATTGATGATTGTTTTCAGTAGCACATGGTATAATATAAATTTTAAATAATTTATTCAAACATAATATCCAAAATGTGAAATAATGTCTAAGAATTCAAATACATAACATCAAATAATAACTTCAAAAACTTCAAATAAACTTCAAGATAAATCCTCATGCTAACTCAAGCCTCAGCTTCATTGTTACCTGAAACATGTTAATTTTTGAAAGTATTTTGGGTCAACATAAGTTGGTGAGAATTACATAGGTTTTTGATGATAAATGAATAAAATGTTATGCAATTCATGTGTCATGTTAATCTAGCCCATATGTGAGAACATATTAGAAATAAATCGAGTGCATAATCAACCCTGTTGACTGTTATAAAATGATACATACCATACACTTATGGTCCCAATGAATATGTTATGCGATAACAAACACCCACGTAACCTTGGTAGGAGGCACGTATCCGGGTGGGATTGTCAGTCCAATAGATCTATCAATGTATACCGTCGGCTGATCAATGTTAATGATTATGCTAGAATGGTGCTTACTCTAATCATGCTCAAGACAATATGCAACATAGAAAACACATAGACACATTGATGATTGAATTGCAACGAAAATGTTATAACATGTTTCACCCCAAAAATGGTGATAAAAGGGGCTATGTAAACTCACCTTAGCAAATGTTAACTTGTTGAAAAGATATGATAATTGTGTTGCCCAAAGTGATTCCAAATATTACCCTATAATGAGGTAATATATAATAAGTCTAAGTCTAATAACTAATATGTGTATCCTAGGGTTTCGATTTGGGGATAATCAATTGCTAAATTTGATTTAAAAAATGTTAATTAAATAAAGAAAATTGGATAATTAATGAAAAATAGTCTTTTTATAAAGTTTGAATTTTGAATGAGTACAATAAAGTGTTTGAAGCAATAAATAATTTTTATAAAATTATTTCATTTAAAATAGATTTTAAATCTATTTATTTATAAATAGCCAATTATTAACTTTAATAATCAAAAATACTAAAATTAAAGAAATCTTATTTTAAAAATCATATTTCTGTTCTAAATGATTAAAAATAATTTGTATAAAATTTTGGTGCAAAAATGATGAAATTGGATTTAATATGATTTAATTATGATTAAATCTAACAAAAATTGATTAAAAATATAAAATAAATGATTTTACTGAATTAAAAATTATTTCAGTAAAGGTTGGCTTTATAAAAAGTCAGGATAAATTTTGGAGAATTTAAATAAATTGTTTTGATATATAAATGGATTTTTATAATTATAATAGTATAAAAATGATTTAATTATTATAAATACTAAATAAAAGAATTTCTGAAAAATAAAAATTGTAAATAACACTTTTATATCAGATTAAACAAATATAATTTTTTTTAGAATTTATAAAATAGTTTTGGTATTTTAAAAAGAATTTTAAAAGATTAAAGGATTTAATATATATATAATTGTAATTTGTTTGTTTAAAAAGAAGAAGGAAAGAAAAGCACAAAAGCCGGTCAGAGCCGGGACTCGAACCCGGGTGACCCGTGTGGAGGACCAGAGTCACAACCACCTGGCCTAGGCCGGTGGTTGTGTTATCCTCTGATTTAAAATAAATAAATATAATACGCTAATCCAGTTTTTCCCCAAATTAAATCGTGAAGAACCCTAGATTTACAATAGGATGATTCAGGCAACTATAGCCCGATTAATGTTAGGGCTATAGTTGCTTGGATGCCGATGAAAGAAACCCACCAAAAATAATAGACTCACAGTGTGGTATTAATGATAATAGTCGGGTCAAGGAGAAAGTCAAACCACGAGCAATTTGATCAAATACAGAGAGAATTAGAGAGATATAGAGATTGAGAGAGAGTTGTGAGCGATTAGACAAGGTCCAGAATGCCTCAATTTATACTAGAGGATTAGGGTTAGGGTTAATTAGATGGTTGACTTTCCATAGAAGGTATACGCGTCCAATTGATTATTAGGGCAACGATTGCCGTGTTATTGCTGTGTAATCGCGTTGGATTGGGCCGGTTATAGCACAAATTTGCCAAAAATATAACAATTACGCGTCAATTAGATGGATTGATCACCAAGACAACCCACAGTTGACTTTCCTTGTCAACTGTGAGGTTTTGAGTGTGTGTATAAATTTAATATGCGTCCGTGTTTTATCAAAACAGAAGGCTAGCCCAGTTGGTTTGAGCTTGTGTGTTTGATTGAGCCGGCCTTTGGCGCGGGTTCGAACCCCGGCCAAGGCAAATCATTTTTTTGTATAATTATAACATCACACACACATATATAATAATATATATAACATTAGGGTTCCATAATCGCGATAAAAATAATAAATGCGAAGTATAAAATGAAACTTGACGTTTTTATTAATGTCGGTGCGTAACGTACAAGTATTAAATGCGAAATGTTACACAATCGAACGACAAGATCTTAGCATATTTGTTTAAATGGGAAAACAAATGTGTGGCAAAGTGAGTCGGGTCGAGTGTTGAAATATATATTATATCGAGCGATGCGATCTTAAGTATAATTATTTAAATGGGAAAATAATTATATGTTAAGTGAAGTCGAGTCGATGATAATAAGGTACAAGTTAAGGAAATATTAACAAGAGTAATATATAACTTGTAACACCAAGGGGTAATCTAACGCCAACGAAACCTAGGATGCGCGCTTAATTAAACGGGATTTGGAATAACTTGTGGTCGGGAGTTGGGTGTACAACTTGCCAAGGCACATGCACTATAGGAATAGTGACTTATACGTCTAGGACGTTTGTAGGTGCGAGACCCTCTTTGCTATCTACTTAGTGAGCCAGACAGTGTTTCAGGTGAGTTTCACGGCCCCATTTTAAACTATTTTTACGTTTTTCGGGGGAAAGATATGTTAGGGAAAATGTTTGACGGAATTATTACTTGAGGTGTGACCGCCACTCGGGGTTGAGTCCTTGCCTCTATAATCATTTGTTCAGGGAAATGAAACCGGTGGAATATTGGATAGTACTATTGGTGCCTGACAAGGCCCACCCCTAATCGATAGCGTCGATTATGCATTAGGTTATGCCTGGGTGCATATATTCTGAACTTAAGTCGTGGGAAACCGAGTAACGACTTGGAGCGGGGCATTATTATTATACGTCTTGGTTTGATTATAGTCTCAAGTAGAAGTATAGGAATTTGCAACTCCTATATATTGTCATAACATGGTATTTCCCAAGTATTCAAGTTTTGGAAACTAAAAACCTGTGAACTCACCAATATATTTAATATTGACGAAATTTTTAAACATATCTTTCAGGTAATTAGATGAAGACGAACCGGGGCAAGCTGGGTCGTGGAATCCTCCGATATGGCGTTAAACATTTTGCGGGGTTTCACCTTTATTTCCCAAGGCTTTGGGATATATTTGAGAAACCTCTATGTTGTCTTAAAAACAATTTACTTTTATGTAATATTTGGAACAATATTTGACGCCTTAATAAATGACCCATTTTCTAAATTACTTGTGTTTAGCAATAACCTTGACTTTATGCTTTGAACCGTCGCGCCGCGTGTTTCCGCCATTGTCGTGGTGTGACAGAAGGTGGTATCAGAGCCAAGGTTATAGCGAACTAGAGTATTTTTCTTTAAAAACTAGACTATAACCGGATTTGGTTCAAAAAGATAAAGTTTTCAAAAAATATACATAGTTGCTAAATGCAAAAAAAGTAATTTTTCAAGAAGCATTGGCATGAGGAGATTCCGACCAAGCCAGCCATGGGTATCGTTATGCATAGCGTGAAATTAGAAGTTAGAAGGTTACTGATAACGTACGCCATAACTATCTAATTTAAATAATTCATATATATACATGTACGGTTCTTTTGCCAGGATGTCGGACGCTGGTAGCATAGCGCCCAGTTACGATAGCAGTATTCAGATTATCCCAGCGCCGCCAGCAGAGCCGATCGAGCTTGTGGTACTCGATCCGGAGGATGACGAGATGGAGATTGACGCCGCCGTGGAGGGCGCAGGAGGAGATAGCTCGGACGAGACTGACCCGAGCGAGGACCCAGCGTGGGCCCCCGCTGAGGGCGACGTGGTCGACCTACCTATGGCCGAGGCACCACAGGCAGACTTGCCTATAGTGCCATTCCAGGCAGCGCCACTGCCAGTACTGCCCCCTCCAGGCCATCAGAGACTTCCCAGAGGGCTGTGCAGGTCCATCGAGGCCTGTCCCCCGCGAAGTCAGAGACCGTTGAGTCTCCCTATGATCGACACGCACCGATCGAATCGTGAGCCCTTACCTACCCCACTTATCCCCATACCCCCAGGCATGATGCTCGTGCCCGTTCCCCGAGGACACAACGGGTGGATCTCTGATGACTCCGACGATGAGTCGACCGCATCGGTGGAGCACATTGCTGTGCCGATCCCACCAGTAGACCAGGAGGAGCACGTCGCTCAGATGATCGAGCATGCCACTACTGCACCGGCCACTCTACCCACCATACCCGAGCCCGTACCTCAGGATGGGCCAGTTCCTACTGGGCACATCCTAGAGGGGAGCTCTGCCCGCAGCTCAGAGCTGCACGGGCGGGCGTGACGGCATACGCCACCGCGAGCCCTCCCACCCCCACTGTTGTGGTATCCACCCCAGAGTGGGCCACTGTTTCAGAGCCTCTTGTAGCCCCATTGGCCGAGCCTGTACCACCACCCACAGTAGCCATGACATTACCGATCCCACCCTTCCCAGCATGCCACCTGCACCGTATCCTCTGGGTGCAGGGGACCCCTACATGATGCCACCTCACTTTACCCCCTGACCACAGGGTTTTACCCCGTTGCTTCCACACATACCGATACCAGCCCCCTTTGGGCCATTCCCATCAGTTCACCCAGATATACCCGGACCATCCCAGCCACCTAGGATGACGCCCCTATCTGGACCAGCATGGTCCACTGCCATCTCCCTAGAGCGAGACTTCCAGACTCTCGCAGACACGGTGCAGCGCACCGTGACACAGGTAGAGCAGCAGACCCGTCTGATGTGGACGCGGATGATTGATGCACGAGATGCTTTGGCGCACTATGCGGAAGAGTTACTGAGCATGGACGCACAGTGTGGTATTACAGGGGATGCGCATTTTGCGCATCGACGGTTCTTATATGAGCGTATCATGGCGATTAGCATGACGATCAGTATGCATGCACCACAGTACCAGTATCCGCCACCACCGCCACAGTAGGGATGCATCAGGGACGCACGGAAGAATCACCTGCTTATGTATATAGTAGCAGCAGTATGGTAGTATAGCACGGGTTATGACACTCGTCTGCATTTTGCCTAGCCGTACGGGTACGGCGGCACATGATATGATGTTTTATTTATTTCAAAAGCAATGTATTGTATGAGAGATGTATTCTCCATTTTTGTTATTATGAACAAGCATTGTACTAGTACTATTGAAATTAATGAAAAATCTTATTATTATTATGGTGAAATATGTTGTTGTCTATGATTATTATTGCTTACTCCATATATTGTGATTTGTGCGATTGTGTGGTGATATTGTGTTGATTACTATTCTGTATGATGTGTTGGTATGTTGTGTGATGACATGGTGTTGATTATTGTGTTCATATTCTGGTTTGTTATTTATGCTTTATATTGTATAAATGTTTGCCAAATTAACCTTTGATAATTATTATTGAAGAAAATGGCACCAGCCACCAGAAGCAACAGCGGTGCAGACGGACTGCCCGCAACACCAGCTGAACTTGAGACCAGGATCTCGGAGCGCATAGCCCGAGCGATCGCGGAGCACGAAGCTGCTCGCTCCGAACGATCACGTGACTTGACTGGGAGTGATCGACGAGAAACCTCCCCCAATGGTAAGAAGGTTTAAAAATAATTTATAAAGCGATGGGAGAATATCCTAAAACTCCTATCCCATAATAACATACAACTTTATTAATGCAGAAACGGCTCGCGAGAGCGTGGCTGCACCTTCAAAGCCTTCCTAGACTGCAAGCCGATCAACTTCAACGGCACCGGAGGATCTGTTGGACTGGTCAAGTGGTTTGAAAAGACCGAGGCAGTCATTCGTATCAGTGGGTGTACCCCTCGCCAGTCGGTTATGTACTCCACCAACTTGTTCTTGGACCAAGCACTGACGTGGTGGAATGGACAAGTACAGTCATTGGGTGACGACACTGCTTACTCCCTGTCATAGACAGAACTGAAGGAACTCATGATTGCTGAGTACCGCCCGGCGAGCGAGGTACAGAAACTGGAAACTGAATTCTGGAACCTCACTATGATGGGAGCGGACGTGACTGGTTACACGTCCCGATTCCATGATCTCGCCAGACTA
Source organism: Ambrosia x helenae (assembly GCA_030844895.1). Taxonomy (NCBI): domain Eukaryota; kingdom Viridiplantae; phylum Streptophyta; class Magnoliopsida; order Asterales; family Asteraceae; genus Ambrosia; species Ambrosia x helenae. Next base: position 92,574,567 of record CM061224.1, on the reverse strand, counting down.
GTGCCACGGTTGGTCACCCCTGAAAGCAACAAGATAGAGCGTTATTTGTTCGGCTTAGCACCACAAATACGCAGCATGGTCACTGCTTCTAAACCTACGACCATGCGCGCAGCTATCGACCTTGCACTAAGCCTCACCGAAGATGCTATACGCATGGGTACACTGATCCGACAAGTATCGGGTCTGAAAATTTCTGAGGCTAGCAGCGTAGAAGCTAAGAATCAGGGGACCAGCTCAACAGTTGTGTTGAACGATCAGGGGAACAAGCCAAGATTTGGGAAAAGGAAACGGGATGAAGGGAAGAGGGACAGAGCGTCGGGTAGCTGAAACAAGAAAGGAAAAGGATATGTCGCCACGGGACGTGGTAATGGTAAACAAACAAGGTAATCAGGGAAGGAATAATGGGTTAACTTGTGGAAAGTGCCACCGCATGTAACATTACGCATTAAAAACTTGTACGTTACACGCTCATCAATAATAAAACGTCAAGTTTTCATCTTATATTCGCATTTAATTATTTTATCGCGATTGTGGAACCCTAATACTATATATATATTATAATATATGTGTGTTGAATTGTATATAAATCAAAAAAATATAATATGCTTTGGCCGGGGTTCGAACCCGCGCCAAAGCCAAACACACACACATGCACAACCAACTGGGCTGGACCATCTTTTTGGAAATAACCCGGACACCTATTATATTTATACACATTTTAGAAACCTTCACAGTTGACAAGGAAAGTCAACTGTGGGTTCGCGTATGATCCAAGCTTGTGCATTAACAGGTAATTGATCTATTATTGGTAAATTCGTATGATTTTCGGCCCATTGTGACTTGATTACACGTCAATTGCACCTAATCGTTGACCAATTTTTAAAACCCTACGCGTATGAATTGAATCGAAGGTCAACTTTCCAATTAACCATAACCATTGAAACCTCAGTATAAATAGACCCTCTGCGAACCTTGATTACTCGCTCACAACTCTCTCTCAACCTCCAATTCTCTCTGAATCACTCTGATTATTGTTATCGTGCTCGTCGTTTGACTTTTGCTTTGACCCGACTATTACACTCAATTCATCACTGTGAGTTCGATTATTTGTGTGGGTTTTATTCATCGGCCATCACACATCAATAGCCCTATGGTTAATCAGGCTATTGATGTGTGATTTGCCCAATTGCAAATTCTAGGGTTCATACGCGTTAATTGGGGATAAACTGAACACCGGGCATGTGTATTTAATTAATTTTAGACAGAAGATATCACAACCACCGGCCTAGGCCAAGTGGTTGTGACCCTGGTTCACCACAGAGGTTACCGGGTTCGTGTCCCGGCTCTGACCACTTTTTGTTCTTTTCTTTTCTTTTCTTTTTTAAAACAACAATTATATATTTATATATATATTAAACCTTTTAATCTTTTAAATTCATTTTAAAATATCAAAACTATTTTATAAATTCTAAAAAAATTATATTTGTTTAATCTGAGATAAAAGTTTTATTTACAATTTTTATTTTTCAGAAATTCATTTATTTAATATTTATAATAATTAAATCATTTTTATACTATTATATTTATAAAAATCCATTTATATATCAAAACAATTTTATTAAATTCTCCAAAATTTATCCTGACTTTTTATAAAGTCAAACTTTACTGAAATAATTTTTAATTCAGTAAAATCATTATTTTATATTTTTAATCAATTTTTGTTAGATTTAATCATAATTAAATCATAATAAATCCAATTTTCATCATTTTTGCACCAAAATTTTATACAAATTATTTTTAATTATTTAGAGCAGAAATATGATTTTTAAAATAGAAATTCTTTAATTTTAGTATTTTTGAATATTAAAGTTAAATATTGGCTATTTATAAATAAATAGATTTAAAAATCTATTTTAAATGAAATAATTTTATAAAAATTATTTTTATGCTTCAAACACTTTAATGTGCACATTCAAAATCCAAATTTTATAAAAAGACTTTCTTTCATTAATTATCAAATTTTCCTTTAATGATTAACATTTTAATTTAAATTCAACAATTGATTATCCCCAAATCGAAACCCTAGGATACACTTGTAAGTTAATTAGACTTAGACTTATTATATATTACCTTATTATAGGGTGATATTTGGAATCATTTTGGGCAACACAATTATTTCATCTTTTCAACAAGTTTAACATTTGCTAAGGTGAGTTTTACATAGCCCCTTTTATTTATCACCATTTTTGGGGTGAACATGTTATAACATTATCATTGCAATTCAATCATCAATGTGTCTATGTGTTTTCTATGTTGCATTATGTCTTGAGCATGATTAGAGTAAGCACCATTCTAGCATAATCATTAACATTGATCAGCCGACGGTATACATTGATAGATCTATTGGACTGACAATCCCACCCGGATACGTGCCTCCTACAAAGGTTACGTGGGTGTTTGTTATCGCATAACATATTCAATTGGACCATAAGTGTATGGTATGCATCATTTTATAACAGTCAACAGGGTTGATTATGCACTCGATTTATTTCTAGTATGTTCTCACATATGGGCTAGATTAACATGACACATGAATTGCACAACATTTTATTCATTTTATTATCAAAAACCTATGTAATTCTCACCAACTTATGTTGACCCAAAATACTTTCAAAATTAACATGTTTCAGGTAACAATGAAGCTGAGGCTTGAGTTAGCATGAGGATTTTACTTGAAGTTTATTTGAAGTTATTGAAGTTGTTATTTGATATTATGTATTTGAATTTTTAGACATCATTTCACATTTTGGATATTATGTTTGAATAAATTATTTAAAATTTATATTATACCATGTGCTACTGAAAACAATCATCAATACGTGGCACCCCGATGTTTCCGCCATCGGTTGGGGTGTTACACCGCACAGGGCACAAGACTGAAGACTGTTGGTCCGGAGCACCGAAAAACGGAGGAGCTAAACCATGCTTCGCATGCGGGTCACTGGACCATTGGAAAAGGGATTGCCCCAAGATCAACAACCAGGCCCGCGGGCGGGCATTTGTGATCGGAGCCGGTGATGCACGACAAGACCCCAACGTGGTCACTGGTACGTTTCCTCTTAATGGTCATTATGCCTCTGTATTATTTGATACCAGTGCTGACTTTAGCTTCGTATCCATTGAGTTTAAAAGACTACTTGGATTAAAAACTAGTAAACTAGATACACCCTACTCCATAGAACTGGCTAATGGTAAAACTATTGAAACGAGAGAGGTAGCAAAAGATTGTAAATTAGAACTCTGTGGGCACGAGTTTGGAATTGATCTTTTGCCAGTCGTATTGGGAAGTTTTGACATAGTTGTCGGCATGGACTGGTTGTCCGCGCACCATGCCGTCGTGATTTGCAACGATAAAGTTATTCAAGTCCCTCTCGTAAGCGGTGAAACTCTCTCAATTCAAGGGGAAAGACACGGGACGCCACTTAGAATCATTTCAAGCATGAAGGCTCGTAAGTGTCTAAGAAAAGGGCTTGTCGCATTCTTGGCACACGTAGTGGACAAGAAGGCCGACGAGCGAAAGTTGGAAGACATTCCAGTAGCTAGAGATTTTCCGGATGTATTCCCAGAAGATTTTCCGGGGTTGCCGCCACCTCGACAAGTCGAGTTCCGCATCGACCTCGTTCCCGGAGCTGCTCCTGTGGCACGATCGCCATACCGCCTAGCTCCATCAGAGATGCAGGAACTGTCCAGCCAGCTACAAGAATTATTAGACAAAGGCTTCATAAGACCGAGTTTCTCGCCTTGGGGAGCTCCCGTCTTATTCGTAAAGAAGAAGGATGGCACATTTCGCATGTGCATCGACTATCGAGAGCTGAACAAGCTAACCATCAAGAATCGCTATCCTCTCCCCAGGATCGACGATTTATTTGATCAGCTCCAAGGATCTAGCTATTACTCCAAAATCGATTTGAGGTCTGGCTATCACCAGTTGCGTATACAAGAAGAAGATGTACCAAAAACGGCCTTCAGAACCCGGTATGGGCACTATGAATTTTTGGTAATGCCGTTCGGCTTAACCAACGCGCCAGCGGTTTTCATGGACCTAATGAACCGCATGTGTAAGCCATACCTGGATAAGTTCGTCATTGTCTTCATCGACGATATTTTGATATATTCACGCACAAAAGAAGACCACGAGAATCACCTTCGGTTAATTCTTGAAGTACTACGCAAAGAGAAGCTCTATGCTAAATTCTCAAAGTGTGACTTTTGGATTCGGGAAGTTCACTTTCTAGGCCACGTGGTAAACGAGAAGGGCATACACGTCGATCCCGCCAAGATCGAGGCAATTAAAAATTGGGAAGCCCCTCGAACTCCTACCGAAGTACGACAATTTCTTGGCCTTGCGGGTTATTACAGAAGGTTCATCGAGAACTTTTCAAAGATAGCACAAGCTTTAACCATGTTAACCCAAAAGGATAAGAAATTTGAGTGGACGGAAAAGCAAGAGACAGCATTCCAATTGCTAAAAGAAAAGTTATGTGGCGCTCCGATACTATCACTTCCAGATGGTACGGAAGACTTTTTGGTTTACTGTGATGCCTCACATCAAGGCCTGGGTTGTGTATTAATGCAGCGAGAAAAAAGTAATAGCATATGCTTCCAGGCAACTGAAAATCCATGAGAAGAACTACACTACACACGATTTGGAATTAGGTGCAGTGGTGTTCGCTCTCAAGATATGGAGGCACTATTTGTACGGAACCAAGTGCACGATTTTCACTGATCATAAGAGTTTGCAACACATCTTTGATCAGAAGGATTTAAACATGCGACAACGGCGATGGGTCGAATTATTAAACGATTACGATTGTGAGATAAAGTACCATCCCGGTAAGGCGAACGTTGTGGCCGACGCCTTGAGTCGCAAGGAACGGGTTAAACCATTGCGTGTTCGAGCTTTGGGCCTGACTATCCACACGAATCTGACTGAACGAATTCGTGAAGCTCAAGTTAACGCCCTTAAACCCGAGAATGTCAAAGGTGAAAGGTTACGGAAGATGATTGATTCACTGGAACCAAAGACGGACCAGACACTGTATTTCATGAATAGAATTTGGGTTCCAGTGTATGGAGGATTGCGTGAGCTAGTATTGGCCGAAGCTCACAGTTCTAGATATTCGGTTCACCCTGGTGCAGACAAGATGTTCCACGATCTGAAGGAACTTTATTGGTGGCCGAATTTCAAAAGAGATATAGCAGCATATGTTGCGCGATGTTTGACTTGCGCAAAGGTCAAGGCTGAGCACCAGAGACCTTCCGGTTTGCTCCAGCAACCGGAATGGAAATGGGAACGAATTACCATGGATTTCATTACCAAGTTACCTAAGACAACAAGCGGCCATGACATGATCTGGGTAATCGTAGATCGATTGACAAAGTCTGCACACTTCCTTCCGATTCGCGAAACGGACAGGTTGGAGAAATTGACCCGTTTGTACATTAAGGAAGTGGTGTCTAAACACGGTGTACCTGTTTCTATCATCTCCGATCGAGATAGTCGTTTCACTTCCAGATTTTGGGAAAGTTTAAATGAAGCCCTCGGTACTCGCCTCGACATGAGTACCGCATATCACCCCCAAACGGATGGTCAAAGTGAACGAACCATCCAGACCTTGGAGGATATGTTACGGGCATGCGCGATTGATTTCGGAGGTAACTGGGATACGCACTTGCCATTGGTAGAATTTTCCTATAACAACAGTTATCATACGAGCATTCAAGCCGCACCGTTTGAAGCTCTATATGGACGCAAGTGTCGATCGCCATTATGTTGGGCGGAAGTTGGAGAAAAACAACTCACCGGGCCCGAAATTGTTCAAGAGACGACGGATAAGGTCTTTTTGATAAAGGAACGCCTCAAAGCGGCCTGGGACCGCCAGAAAAGCTATGCTGATATGAGGCGAAAGCCTTTAGAGTTTCAAGTCGGAGACAGGGTCCTACTAAAAGTGTCACCTTGGAAAGGTGTCGCGCGCTTTGGAAAGCGCGGAAAGCTGAACCCACGATATATTGGACCATTTGAAGTCTTGTCCAGGGTAGGCACAGTGGCGTACAAGCTCAAGTTGCCTCAAGAGCTTAGTGGAATACACGACACGTTTCACGTGTCAAACTTGAAAAAGTGCCTATCCGACGAAACTCTCATCATCCCTGCAGACGAAATCCAGATTGACGACAAGTTACATTTTGTTGAGGAACCAATCGAGGTAACTGATTGGAAGGTCCAAAAACTAAGGCGCAGCAAGATCAGATTGGTCAAAGTGCGCTGGAATGCCAAGCGTGGACCGGAGTTCACGTGGGAAAGGCTGGACCGGATGAAGCAAAAATACCCCGCCCTATTCGAGAAGACACCTGTACCGGAGAACTCGAAGTGAATTCCGGGACGGAATTCTCTTAACGGGGGGAGAATGTAACAACCGGCAAAAATAAGGTAATTCCGTACAAATTAATTAATATATGATTAACATAATTAAATGCAATTATGTGTGATTTAATTATCAAGGCCTTAGGAGATAGCAATTTCCAAATAATGCATAGGAATGCATACGTTTAATGGTAAAACATGATTGGATCATGTGCGAAATAACTATCCGGTATGGACGTTGGCAATTACCCGGTAATAATTAAATAAACGAAAAGGATCCCGGACACCCAGGATATAAAATAAAGGGTATTTCCATAAAATATAATGAGTTTTGGAACTCCAAAACCATAAGTGGAAACGTCTTGTACAAATCTCCCGGTAACGAATAAAATGCGCGTACCGCACCCGATACGCGTATAACTCATAATTTCACCCGGCAAAGGCCTAAATAACCAATCAACGCTTAAATTAGACTATATTTAAGGGTTATTAAAGGTATTTTAATGTCCGAATAACGCGTGATTAAAACCCGAAAAATACCCGAACGACACCCGAACGACGAGGGATTAAACATAACAAATATTGGGTAAATATCTGAAGTTGTGGACCCCACCTAAACCCTTAAAGGGGCCGGCCTAAAACACCCTAACATAATATCTTTCCTTCTTTTTCTAAGTAATCCACATGCTTCCAAAAGACAAACAAGATTAGGCATGCATGGATAAGACAAACTTGGATGATTATCAAGTACAAAAGCATGCACAAGCTTGCTTTTTCCTTGCAAAAAAATCGGCCAAGAGGCCAAGTAAATCCAAGACAAAAACCTTCCATGCTACCACCTAAGTACACACACTTGAGTACTTAAATCTATTAAGGGGATCTCATGTGTGATCTTGGAGAGATTATAAAAGATTGCAAGAGATTACATATCCAACTTAACCACACAATAATCTTCCACTCTCTCTCCCAACTCACGGCACACACACACACTACCAAATCCATCCAAGATCACCTAAGTACACACTACAATCTCCATTAGATTACTTGTAATAATTGAAAGATATGGAGGGTTTATAAAAGGAAAGCATGTGGTGAATACTTGGATATCAAAGCAAAACAACTTCCTTCCCTTTTCCTCCCTTGTGGCCGTAGGTTATACCACCCACACACACATCATTCTTTCAAGTTCAACACTTCCAAATTACTCTTAAAAATCCATCCATCAAAACCCTATTGTGTGTTTCAAGCTTGGAGCTTAACCATTAAGGAAGAACACACTAAACCCCTCTCAAAATCCAAGGTTTTGTCTTCCCTAGCCTTGTGCTAGTAGTAAGCTTCTTAACCTTGTTTTTGATTATTATTATTCATGTATGTGTTCTTAGAAGCAAGTTGTACATGAAGGGTTTAAAAGGTGGTTTGAACATAATCTTTAATAGGTTTTACTTGTGTAAAATAGATGATTAAAGATATATAAATAAATCATGGATTTGATGATGGTAAAGTAATGATCTTGAAAATATATAAAGTTTACACTTAAACTAAGTAGGATGATGATTTGGTTAAGATTTGTGGAATAAACTTGAATGTATTAAAAAGTAGTTTTAATCATCTTATTATGATCATCTAAGACATAATAAGTGATGGAACATGTTAGAAGTTCATGGATAAAGAAGATGAAAAATTAAAGTGACTTACTTAGAAGGATGATATTTTGTTAAAATGGGCAAATACATAAAACACACATACAAGTAGTCTTATATATGGAATATAAGACTAACAAAAGTGTTTTGATACAAAAATAACTTACCAATAAAAAGATGGATCTTCAAAGTCTACTATTTTGAGTGAAAAATGTTAACTTTAGAAGTTAGAGTGGAAAAATGCAACATTTGAAAGTTAAGGGACTAATATTGTAACTTTGAAAGTAAGATGACTAAAATGGATATTTTAGAAACTATTAGTCCAAAAATGCAATAATGGAAAGTTTGGTGTCAAAAGTATAAGTAATAATTCTCCAAGGATGATTTGGATAAATACTAGGAGATATACTTGGGTATTTTTATATAAAAGCATATTTTTGAAAGTTATAAAAATATGGATTGAATTAACATAAGGATTTTTATAAAATGGAGATTTTATAAAAATATTAAACAAACTTGAGAAACTTAAACAAAAATGAATACTTTTATATAAATGGGAATATAAAAGTATTGGAAACATTTTTGTAGTTAAGTTAACAAGTTGGGTTAAAAATACATAAGTATTTTAAACCTTCCAAGTAACTTGTGTTAGGAAGAAGAAATATGAATAATATTTCTATAAAACACATGTTGGGAAAAACTTGGAAAAATTAACTATTCGAGCTAAGATATCAAACTAAGACGCGTCAACGAACCGTACACGGACAAAACATGAGAAAAATGCCATTGCGGCAAGATAAGAAAATATATATTTTTAAGAAGTAAAATATATATACATCATGGGTGAAAACTAATAAACACTTTCCTAAGTGTTGAAGGAAATATTCGTGGGAGAAAAACATGACATAAACAAATAAGACGTTAAACAAACGTATATACTTAACAAGAAAAATTACACATTTATATATAGGTACGCTCGTCTCGGCAAAATTCTAGTATATCTACTTAATGGGAAAGTAGATATGTGGGAAGGAAAGCCGCGACGAGTAGACAAGGATATATATATGTGTATGCCGTACCGACAAGAACCTAGTATATTTATTTGAATGGGAAAATAAATATGCGGCATGGTGAGTTGAATCGGGCGTTAAGAATATACAATCGAACGACAAGATCTTAGCATATTTGTTTAAATGGGAAAACAAATGTGTGGCAAAGTGAGTCGGGTCGAGTGTTGAAATATATATTATATCGAGCGATGCGATCTTAAGTATAATTATTTAAATGGGGAAAATAATTATATGTTAAGTGAAGTCGAGTCGATGATAATAAGGTACAAGTTAAGGAAATATTAACAAGAGTAATATATAACTTGTAACACCAAGGGGTAATCTAACGCCAACGAAACCTAGGATGCGCGCTTAATTAAACGGGATTTGGAATAACTTGTGGTTGGGAGTTGGGTGTACAACTTGCCAAGGCACATGCACTATAGGAATAGTGACTTATACGTCTAGGACGTTTGTAGGTGCGAGACCCTCTTTGCTATCTACTTAGTGAGCCAGACAGTGTTTCAGGTGAGTTTCACGGCCCCATTTTAAACTATTTTTACGTTTTTCGGGGGAAAGATATGTTAGGGAAAATGTTTGACGGAATTATTACTTGAGGTGTGACCGCCACTCGGGGTTGAGTCCTCGCCTCTATAATCATTTGTTCAGGGAAATGAAACCGGTGGAATATTGGATAGTACTATTGGTGCCTGACAAGGCCCACCCCTAATCGATAGCGTCGATTATGCATTAGGTTATGCCTGGGGTGCATATATTCTGAACTTAAGTCGTGGGAAACCGAGTAACGACTTGGAGCGGGGCATTATTATTATACGTCTTGGTTTGATTATAGTCTCAAGTAGAAGTATAGGAATTTGCAACTCCTATATATTGTCATAACATGGTATTTCCCAAGTATTCAAGTTTTGGAAACTAAAAACCTGTGAACTCACCAATATATTTATATTGACGAAATTTTAAACATATCTTTCAGGTAATTAGATGAAGACGAACCGGGGCAAGCTGGGTCGTGGAATCCTCCGATATGGCGTTAAACATTTTGCGGGGTTTCACCTTTATTTCCCAAGGCTTTGGGATATATTTGAGAAACCTCTATGTTGTCTTAAAAACAATTTACTTTTATGTAATATTTGGAACAAGATTTGACGCCTTAATAAATGACCCATTTTCTTAAATTACTTGTGTTTAGCAATAACCTTGACTTTATGCTTTGAACCGTCGCGCCGCGTGTTTCCACCATTGTCGTGGTGTGACATATACCCTTGTGTACCATCTTTGATACCAATTGTACAAAATAATAATGCAACTCATTACACACAATCCCCCTACTTTAGTATATACCTCGTTTTCTTAGATACACCAACCCAACAAATTCGTAACCCCAACTTCAATTACTTACCCCATTCAATCCCCCCTTTTATCACACAAATACTGTTACAAAACAATCCTTTAATCCGTAACCCCTACCCCTTTTATATGATTCGATCCCGTTTCATATTTGTTCCCTTGAAATCTTGGAACCTTTTAGAATGAGTTTCTTTCTACCTTCATTTTCTTCATTCTTCGCGACTTTACCCATCTCTATATCCCTCTTCTTCCACAGTGACTGAAAAATAATAATAGGGGTATGTTTTTCTTCATTTACTGACCTAATTATTATGTTTATAAACTACGATTCATTGCTTTTGACATAACTTCAAAACGGGCCCTCAAAAGGTTGGTAATTAAAGGTTCTTAGTGGGTTCATCACAAATCAGGTTATTGTTGTGATAATTTTGTTTAAAAAAAATCACTCACTTGGAAATTAACGCGTTTAACTTTCTAGCCAAGTTACGCAATTGATCTATGTTTTGATTTTGTGAAACATCTGTATACAATGTTTGTATTCTGTTTGGAGATAATAATCTTGATCCATATGTTTGAATGGATTAGGTTCCTTGTTTATGTTCCTTCTGTTTTTTTTCTTTATTTTCGATATGTTTTTTTTATATTTATATCTGATTACTCTGAACTTATGCTTGTTTTATGTCTTCATCCCCAGTCACACCCATTCGTCTGTATGTATGATAATAGGGCAGTAGATCTTGCATCTTGTTTCACTGAAGCGGGATCCCCTCTTGCAATATTCTGAATCCTTGGTATGTATCGAATTCCATACATATAAATGTTCTTGTGTGTGTGTGTGTTTCATGTTCAATCACTAGAATGATTTTATAAAAATTGTTCAGAATTTTGTCGAAAGGTATATGTACCATCAGTTCATTTGTTGATTCCCTATCCTTGGGATGTTTCTACACACTAAAAATTGTTCGATATGTATCATTTTAAATCTTACATCCAAATACTTTAATTAATCTGGATATAAAACTGGAGGATTTTATCAATGGCTATTAACAGCTATCTTGTTTTCCGGTAGGAAGTGTAAATACATCTAAAAGGTGTCCGAAATTTCAAATAGAGACAATAGTACTTTTATCTTCTATTTGTTTTGTATTGTTAAGGAAGGAGTCGTTATTTTCCTTACACTGTTGTTTTGCTCTCTTCGTTTTTCACTGTCTTTTGGTTGTGATTTACTGTGTTGGTGCTCAGGGTACCATTAAATTTTACTTCTTTTATGATTTGCAGATATTAAGCTGAGGCTTTCGTCCGAGATTGCTACTAATTGAATTAAATTATGGGTTAGTCTTCTTATACCTTTAGGGTTTATGTTTTACTGTTTATTGATTTTAAAGTTTGAGGTTTCATAGATGAAATGCAATTGACGCCCCTCTTTTGTATGAAGAGTTTTAGGTTTCGTCTTCTGTTCTTTATAGTTTCGCCTTTGCAGACGTTTTACTACAGACAGCCTTCTTAGTCAGTTATACGTATGTGTATTAATTTGATTATTTTATTAATTACTCTATTAAGATTCAAGGTGATATTTTATTTAAGATAATCGATCAGCTATTTATGAGTTGTCGATTTGTAGGGCCTATTGTTATTATTCTGTTGAATTAATAGTTAGCGGTATAAAATACCAATACACAAACCATTAATATTAGACTTGAGTTGTAGTTAATAAAAAAAACATATTATAATTAGTTACTTAGAGTAGAAATGTGGAAACCTACCGGGCAGAAGAAGTTGGAGGCTGAGGTTGAGAAAGTTACGAAACGGAATGAAGCGGAAAGAATTATTCAAGTGTCACATGAGTTGAAGGAGGAAGGAAACAAATTGTTTTAGAAGCATGATAACGAGGGGGCGATGTTGAAGTATAAGAAGGCGCTTAAGTTGGGTGTTATATGCACATGGCGATTGGGGATTACGCCACGGCGATACTTGAGTGTAATTTGGCGCTTGAGGTTGCTCCAAAGTATATATAGAGATAGATTGCTTATAACTTATGGGAATGGATCAATGAAAATAGTCTTAAGGAATGTACAAATTATTGGGTAGGAATATGAAATCGTCACTTCTTTTCCAATATCCTACACCACACCACTATATTTGTGCTTAGTAACTAGGAACCTATTATTATACTTTCCGTTGTTTATAGAAAAGACTGTTAGAACCCCTTTTTTCCTACACATTATTGTTTGCTATTTGAATTTCGCCTGCCTCCTTACTCATTTGCGTTATGAACTTTTGTGCCTTAAGAGAACAGAGCATTAAAACTTCCTATTTTATTTCCAACTACCAAAAGAGGCTACATTTCAGACCCATATGTACACCATCCTATAAAAGTTACAAAATTTAAAACCTAATAAAATACATCTCTGATAATATGAAGTTTCACCCATGCAGGCAATGAAGAAATAACGAAACGCCTCAAAGACGACTCACCCTTAACCTTACAAATGTGCCATCCACCTACTAACTGACATCTTTTGCTTTAACCTACCTGTTATCAACCCGTAATGTACAATTCTATATCCACCACACATCAGTAAACTACAACAACATTTTGCTTATCTTAATGTGTTGTTGTAGCTTTAACTTTTAGATGGCATGACTTGTATATACATGCTTTCATATTGGGCCATTACTTTACTTCTTTTACATGCTTTCTATTTATTTGACCCATATTCTATATTTTCACTTGATTACTTTAATTGGTGGAACTAAAAGAGGTTTTCTTAATAGTTATACATGTTTGCATTTCACTTACAATTTGCTTTTTGAGACATTAAAGACGTTGCAGCTTTCATGGGAGCTACGGACAACACTTAGGTTATATTTTCCCCTAAACATGACATGTTTTTGTCACTTGGTTAATAGGATAGTGTACCATCATTTTCAATCTATGTAAGCATCACATGTTAAACTTGGCTTAGTGGAAAAGTGCAAGATCATCATCAATGTATGTAAACATCACATGTTGAATACACTATTCCATTTTTAGATATGGTTTGTTGTACATCGCATGTCGTTGTAACTCAATGTGTTTGCAATTTTATTTTACAAAGTCCCAGCGGCAACGCGCGGGAATACCTACTAGTATTTACTAGTGGGGTGCCCGTGCGATGCAGCAGGGAACACAACACTTAGGTTGGTAATTTTAAAGGTGTGTTAGATATAGTAAATATATTGTTAATGGATTTTATTTTTAAGATGGTTCTCGGACTTGTAGAACAATAAGATAAACAAACTATTAATTTAGGTAACAAACTACTAAACTGGATTGAGAAGACCATAAAACATCATGTCATATTGTCATTATCGGTAAATATTGTTTTTATATGTTCGATAGAAACCTTATGAGTAACTTTTTATGAAAAAACAAGTTAAGTGGTATTTCATTTGTAATAAATATCTATTTAACCCATTTGTGAAAAATAGGTTGTTATCCAAGACTTAACCACCACATATTCTTTGCATTTGTAACCAACATGTATTAGTCCATCGTGCCTCATGCCTTTACTTAAACTTGACATATAGACTCTAATCAATACAGTTGTAGAATGCGTCTCCGAACCAAGAAAAGAAAGAAAGATTGAAAACACGACACCGAATTCATGAGAATCATATACACGTTAGGGCTTATATTATACATGATACCAAATTAAAAATCTAAAAAGGAGTTATAGATTCCCACGGGATAACTTAAACCCGCTTACATTGAACATGATCTCATTAACTGTTTTCCCCTCCATTTTACCAACAATATTAATAAATATTTCCAAATCTTAATTCATCTCTAGCTTCTAAATAAAATAAATCAAAACATGCCAGGCTCCGGATGAACCAAAACGAATTTCAAAACTTGTAATGAAATCTCAATTACTAATTCATTCGGTTTAGGTGAAAAAATAATAAGGTTTCAAAGAATAATAATAACTGAGATATAACAATAAAAGAGGAGCAACGTACAATCGTTTGCAATACCTACGTAACCAAGCAAAACTCACTAACAAACTATGCTCATAAATTTCTGATTGATTATTAAATAGCTATGATAAAACAACTTTTTTATCCAAATCCCACCACAAACAATCATTAAAAAAATTATAACATAAGCCAACTTTGCAAATGAACCAAGTTGGGTTTGAATAAATAAAAAATTATAATCTAGAAATGAAGATTTTTTTTACAGAAATCATGTAAATGTGTCTGAAATTGTTCTTTCGTATTTTATGGATCTATAGTCACAAAGAAAAAGGTTCGTATTTATTACTTGAATTGTGAATGGGTTCGATCAGATCAATTGTTATTTCCTTCCTTATAAATCAACCGTGGTCAAGACAATACTTTTGATTCCAGTGGCTATAATGGCAACGGGCATGCCACGGTTATATGTTTCCATTGTTTTGTAAACGTAGCGGCCCAAGGCAAGGTTAGAATATGGATTCAAAGTGAAAATAAAAGAGCAACGAGCCAACTCGTGCTAATAACGTGCTGTAAATAACAACCTAGTCGAAAACAACATACAAGTTATATAAACATAAGAATAAGACTTCATGTAGAGAAAGAAAGAATTAAAAAAAGAGAACTTTATTCATTGATATGCCTGAAATACCAAATAAAAGACAAGGCTATAACATTGATATAAACATAAGAAAGACATGTAGGTTATGTATGTGAAGAGCCACCACGTTCTTAAGATATTTATAAGAGTACTAGTGAGTTTACCCGCGCGTTGCAGCGGGATCTAGAAACAAGTTGCAATACAACATTCTTATAGCCCGTACACGAAATAAATTCAAGTTACATTTTTTCAACTTTCAAATGCATACAAAAAACACATTTTCTTTTAATATGATAACCAAATCAAAATAAAAAGTTGACGAAAACAAATAGAAATCAGAATAAGGTTGATGTGTAAGTAGAATATTAGCCAATGTTGCAAGCAAATGGGTGTGTAATATGTAGACACTACATTCGCCGCATCTTAAAGAGAATAAGGATACATAAGATAGGGCTTATAATACACACACATATATAGTGTAGAAAGGTTAATAAAGGGTATGAACTATGGATACAGTAACAAAATTATATAGTGGTGGGTGAATTTTAAAAAAAAAAAACACACTTAAGCTTAAGGCTTACAATGATATTGTTTTAACTTCCAGGTGGGCAGTTTTCCACATTTTTTGTTAGAGTTAATTATCATTTTAGTCCCTGATGTTTGTCAAAAATTACCACTTTCATCCAAATCTTTTTTTTTGGTCAATTTAGTCCATGTGGTTTCATTTTATTGTCATTTTAGTCCCTGTGGACTAACAAGATTTGGATGAAAGTGACAATTTTTGACAAACCTCAGGGACTAAAATGACAAAAAAATAAAACCACGGGGACGAAATTGGTAAAAAAAAAAGATTTGGATGAAAGTGACAATTTTTAACAATCCTTAGGGACTAAATTGGCAATTAACTCTTTTTTGTTATTTGAACTATGATTTGTTTAGTTATTTTTGAACTGATATTTAAGTTTCATTGTTAAGAATTTTACATAGCCTTCCTAAGTGTCAAGTGAAGTATACATTTTATATGTATATGTAAGCAAAAGTGTATTTAAAGTATTTAGTTTATAATATACTAGGTTAGAGCCCCGTGGGGACCCACGGTGCAAACCAAAGTAAATTAAAAATAATTTTAAACCAAGTGTTGTATTATTCAAATTGGGTGTAAGTAAAACCAATCAATATATACAACATAATATTAACATGCAATTCCAAAACAAACAATCAAATACCATGAAAAAAAATCAAAGAAAATGTTATACTTGCATTGGTAAGTTCACATATTAGGCAGTATTATAAAGAAAGATTACTAAAAAAAAGAGGGATAAAGACAATATGACGTAAAAATCAAACATTATCAAATTTCTCTTTTGGCCTTGCGCTTCTTACTCTCATGTTTTTCCAATTTGCAAGCTGAAGTTAGAGTAAAGACACCTTCAGTCTTGATGTACCTAAATGTGACAAAACTACCATTTTCTATCCCATTTTCCTTCAACCATTCACCCCAATTTTCAATAGCAAACCTAAAATCCTCTTTTGACTTTTCCATACAAAGCGACATCTGAAGTTCAATACCGTCAAGATTCCTTACAGTTATAAGCAGACTGCTTTGTTCAAGTTTCGCCATCTTAACAACAGCCTTTGGCAGACGCTAATGAAACAATAAACATATAATCATATATAATGAAATATACACTAACATATGAGTAAGTAAACTTTTGGAATAAATTGGTAAGGATGTTAATATAAAGAGGAAAATAAAATACTCACAATGCGATCCCTAGCAATAATAGTGAAGTCATGATATTGTTTAGCATTTAATTTAGCAATCATCTTTTGAAAGTGGTCATATCCTGTATCACTGTCCTTGACATGACGAAGTTCCTCTTTTGAAATTATAGTTTGATAACCTTCAAACCCAAAAATCTTTAGCTTGATCTTTAGTTTATCAACTTGTTGAAAAATCATCAGGTATGGAACCAAAGGCAAGCTTTTGAATAAATCTGACCAGCTGTTAATAAAGACAAAGTAGTTTTCATTTTTTTCGACAATCACTTTCTTCTCAATCACATCATTCAGAAACACTGATACATCCTTGTTTTCCAGTTTGTCGTAATTCATTTTTTTACAAATGAATCAAGAATGACCTGCAAAGATAGTGAATAAGTAACTCTATATGACTAAAATAATTATATCCTTTAACTAATTGGATGCAAACAATACCAAGAAGTAAGGTGTATCTTGGTAAACGCGATGTGCAAATAACTTAGCATGTCGTTTCTCGTTATCTAAAGGTGAAGCAATTATATTCATGTTGTTATTTTGGAAATCATCAGCATAAGTCCATTCAGTACCAAGAGGGAAAACATCAAGCTGATAAGTATGTGTATCATATGGGCTAAAAACCAACAAATCTCCTTGATTTAGTTGTAGGTCCTCAACCATTTTCATCCAACCTTCGGAGAATACCGGTTCATTATTATGTGTAGTTACACGTACTTTGTAATACCGATCACAATCAACTTTTATATCAAAATGACAATTTTCTGAGATAGTTTGGATATATCGGCTGATATACCGATACGGTAAAACCTGCATATATGTAAAATATATCAAACAATAACATGTACTTTTAAGAATATAAACTTTAAACAATGAATAACATTAGATTTGTAATACCAGAAACTGCTTGTCAGGGATTCCAAGTTCTATATAAAAGGATGGAAGCATCTTCAAAATCTGTGTATAGATAGGAAATCATTTATGATGTTATAAACCATATCGATTAATAATTTATCATTATGGGTTTGAAATTGTCAAACATTTTAGTATATGTACGTTGGATTTGATAACATGTTGGTTTAATTTTATAAGAAAATTGAGTAGTTAATGTACAATCCAATTGACAAACCGTATATTAAAATGTCAAATCATTATTTAGTAAATTTCCAAATCCATTGTAATAAGTACAAAATTTGATGAAATTTTCTATTGTTATTTAAAGATTTCATGTTAACTTGTCTAGTAAAAAAAACATCGGTGGTAAGGTTTCAATCGATAACTGGGTAAGTTCTGTAATGAACGTTTAAACAAATAAAATGTTAAAAAAATTATTTGAAGATTAGTGATAAATGAAGTAATATCTGTTTGTAATATAAGTTAAGAACCTGAACAGAAGTTTAGTATAACAACCAATAAACAAAGCAAAACTGGAAATTCGTATAACAACCAAACAAAAACCGTATTTCAACATAAAAACCGAAAAATAATATATAACAACCAAGAATCATCGCAACATAAGAAAGCAACAGTGCAAATAGCTTTTAGAATTGAAGACGATAATTCCTGTTTTCAGTAGGCGCATACCCAAAAATAAACGGAAATTATTAACAACATTCAAAACAAAAAATTATTTATTTATAAAAAAACAAATGTTAACACGAAATTTATATGAAAATTAGCCGTGAATTAAGCAAAATAGTATGATTAATAATCGAAATAAAAAAAACATAACAATATCAAATAATAATATAAGAATACGGATAGAACATTACCTCGAATTAAGGGTTTGAATTCTGTTAGTCGATATAATATAAATGGTAGATGAATTACAAATGCGATATAATGTGGGTTTTAAAGACATATTGAGGTTTAGGGTTTTAAAGATTTCTGGTAGGATTGAAATCTTGAATTTTCGAGAAAGGATTATTACAATAACTGCTAAAAATAAGGACATCTACATTGCAAAGGTATAGATACAGTTATTAATAAAACTTTAATATTTTTACCTGTATTAATGTACCTTTATTACATTTCCATTTTTATAATTCAATTAACTTTCAATTTTTAGCAAAAAGTCTAATTTTTTTTGTTTAAATTCGGAATATTAATAGAAAATTATGGAAATATTAATAAATGTCATTAATTTTAATGGTGGAGAGATTAATTTTTTGTTAACATATTTGTAAAAACCGAAATTTTATATAAGTGTTCAATTAAATTAGATTTTTTTATTTTTGGAATCATATTTATGGAAATTATGTATGGGTTTATGGACAATATATGTCCCAATAATAGTTTACGTAATTTATGGACAAACTATTTACATAATAGGTATACAAATTTGGAATTATTTTGTACTAAAAACTTCCGTAATATTTTTTTAACATGTTATTATCCTTTTATGATTCTTAAGGTAATATAATTTAATATTTTCTTAGAAATTTTGAAATCTCAGTACAAAATATAAAACGACCGATATACGTCTCAAAAAGTAACAAACGGCTAAACATTAACATGGAAATTATATATTTTTTATTTGATTATGTAAGGCCGTGAAAAAAAAAAAGATTAACATGTAAGTATAAGAGTATATCAACCAAATGACTTTTATTGAAAATTAAACATAATAACAAACATAATAAAGACATTAGACAAAATCATAATATTAAAATGAGATATAGTACGAATCAAGGCAATCAGAAATCAATAAGATACGACATTACGAACAAAAACTATTAATTATCCCATAAAATTCAAAAACCCACGCGCCTTCAACACCTTCTTGTGCTTTTTTCCATCAACATGTGCATTCAAGTTGTCTTGGCTTGTGCATTTAACATTGCAAAGACCACAGTAAAACATATCTTCACCAAGAACATGTGCAACCTATACAAAAAAATTAAGAAATAAGTTACATAAATTTACGTACATATATATTTACATCTATTACCTTGGAACGATGCTTCTTTCCGTTGATATGTTCGACATATTGATCATTGTCAAGACATTGAACATCGCATAATTGACAATAATCAATTACATGAAGGAGTGCACCATTGGCTAACATGTGAGAGAGTCTAACATCCATCACAACCTATAAAAACAAAAACAAAAAAGTTTTATGAATTTTCAAAAATTATATAAACAAAATAGTGTTAGGGCCGATTTTTATATATAAGTTAGGAGTATTCTTTTTTTTTTTTTTGTAAACTTTGTAAAATTAAGTAACCTATTTATTTTCAGAAAGTATTAAAAAATATATTAACAAAAAATAGACAAAAAAGGTTAATGTAGTAAATAAAAATATAATATTAATATTTTGTAATAATAATCGAAAATAAGAGTGTTAGGGCCGATTTTTATATATAAGTTAGAAGTATTGTTTTTTTTTGTAAACTTTGTAAAATTAAGTAACCTATTTATTTTCGAAAAGTATTAAAAAATATATTAACAAAAATAGATAAAAAAAGGTTAATGTAGTAAATAAAAATATAATATTAATATTTTGTAATAATAATCGAAAATAATAGTGTTAGGGCCGATTTTTATATATAAGTTAGGAGTATTGTTTTTTTTTTTTTTGTAAACCATGTAAAATTAAGTAACCTATTTATTTTCGGAAAGTATTAAAAAAATAGATAAAAAAAGGTTAATGTAGTAAATAAAAATATAATATTAATATTTTGTAATAATAATCGAAAATAATAGTATTAGGGCCGATTGTTTATATATAAATTAGGAGTATTGTTTTTTTTGTAAACTTTGTAAATTTCAGTAACCTATTTATTTTCGGAAAGTATTAAACAAAATATATTAACAAAAAATAGATAAATAAAGGTTAATGTAGTAAATAAAATAAAAATATAAAATAAAAAAGTATTAAAATAATATTTGTATTATTGAAGTTGTATGTACATAACGCCAAAGAAGATAAGTAAAAAAATACATCGAAAATTCTCACCTAATTCATAAAGCTTGAAATACTTCTTTGTACACGACGTTTGCTATTTTGTTCGTTAGTTGACCGTCTTCATCCAGTATAACTATCTTCAGTCCATCTCGACTTCTAACCCTTGATAGCGCAACATACAACTGGCCGTGTGAAAAAACTGGATCTTTCAGATACAAGCCAACTCTGGATAAGGATTGTCCTTGACTTTTGTTTATTGTCATTGCGAAAGAAACATCAAGTGGGAACTGTCTTCTGTTAAATTTGAAAGGAATTTTTTTATCCGAAGGGGATAAAGTAATTCTTGGAATAAACGTTCGCATTCCAATGTTACTTCCTGAAATGATTTTGGCTTCGATTACACGTCTTCTCATTTTAACAACTTGTAACCTTGTCCCATTACACAGACCGCTTTTCTGATCAATGTTTCTGAGTAACATTACGGGGACACCAACTTTCAAAACCAAACGATGGTTTGGTATTCCAGAGAACTTAAGACCATTTAGCACATCAGGAGAAACTAATCTTTCATCAACATGTTCATTAACATCTTCGGTGCCAATATAGCTCGATCTTGAAAATAATTTGGGATGTTGATGTTATCCACAAGTGACGGATACACAAAGGATATCAAATCAGAGACAGGATCCGAAGATTGAGAAATAAGTAAGTCATCAGGTATCTCAATAACATCCTGATCATCACTTATTGTATCCACCTTTCCTTCTCCTATATCCAGAAGCCAAGATGCAAACTTTTTAGTTTCCTCGATATTAGACTTGCAGCTTCCTGAAAGCAACCTCATATTTTTTGTTAACTCTAAAACAACGCATTTGTGCCAAATGTATGATGAACTTAAAGAGGCATTAACAATGTCATGCCTAGTTCCATTTGGTACAATAACTATATATATATAAATAAAAGCATGAACATATTCCTTACATCGTAATTATGTACAATAACTATATATATATATAAATAAAAGCATGAACATATTCCTTACCTCCTGTATCTCACAAATATCCCCAATGTTGCTCAAAGGAGTGTTGTGCAGAAAATCATCTTCATCGGAACAGAACATAGACGTTCCATATGGCCGATAAGATGAGGAAGGATTATCAGACATTTTCTTACCCAACCTGGATAATAAAAAAAGTTTGATTTACACATAAATATTTAAACATAATGATAAGATACAGGTTTACAATATTGTAAATCGTTGAAAACATAATATTGTTTACCTTTTTTTGTAATTGTTAATATCTTCAATATCTTCATTAATGAGAAGTCGAGTAACATCATCTCCAAAAGAGTTAGAAACATAGGGTTTTCCTGCGTAACAAAAATATTAAAATTAAAATTCAAAATAAAAAGTAGTATACGTAAAATACTAAACATGTATTAATATAATTATAGGAAAAATACAACATAATTACAATGACAAATACAATTACAAATAAAGAAACAGTGAAATAATGTAACCAACCATTATAAAACTTCAATCGGCCAAACTGCAGTATTATAATAAATTGTTTCTCCGATTGATGAGTCGCCACATATTTAGACATCTCCATGGCATAAGTATCCCACAATGTTACATAAATGTTCAAACCCCTTCAAAAAGACAATTTAATGAGGCGAAAAAAATAATTGTCCCGTTATTTGTAAGTTGTATGAAATAAAAAGATCGTCACAATACATACTCGATATCCTGCAATTCCATTGTTAACCTCTTCTTACCAGAGATAGCCTTTTTATCTTTATCATCATTGTTGAAGAACTTGTTAACATGTCTGATGACATCTATATAATAATATTAACAAACATTAACGTAACATAATTACTTAGCATACAGTCTTGGTATAGAAGTTACAAAAAAAAGAGAAAGATAGTGACAATGCATACCTATTGTGACGTTTTCATCAACCTCCTTGTCCAGAATGTTTTGATAGGGGACAAAAGAGAACCCAAAATCTGGACCTTGAAAATCTCTCACATAAAAAATATGAGTGTTCATATTCAAGCACAATTTATTTGGGTTTGATGCAAACTTGAACTTAGATGAATTGACTCCAATTCCGGGATTTCTTATAATAATGGAAGCATTTTTGTTCAAAAACCTCTCAAATCTAAAAAACAATCGCTTAAAAACATTTGCTTGAATCCTGTCACCCTGCAAAATTATTAATCAACAAAGAAACTCCGAAATTTGTTAGTGTAATACTGATACGAGTAATTAGTATATCCAAGTAAAATATATATATATATATTTATATATATATATAAGTATTTATATATGATAAACCAAATATTAGTATCTATATATAGATAAATACTGTATAGTAAATTAACTTATACGCACATACAACATACAACACTATAACCAAAAAAATGGCTTTGGGAATTACATGTTCGTCAGTGATGATCATTTCAATTGAGTAAACGTCTTTAGGATTGCGACGGTCGGGTAGACACCAAACACGTATAATCTTTAGCTTTAGAGAAACATCATTTCTGTTGACATGAACTTGGTTAACCATGGTAAACGCTTCTGCTTCGACATCAGCCATGGAAAACTTCTAAGGTAGACAAACTAACAAATTCTACTGCATATATTTATACTTAAAATTTTGATAAGGAATGTTTATAAGAATTGATTAGTTAATATAGGCAATAGTATAATGCATTAATACCATTTGAATTCACACTTTTAAATTCGAATTCTATAAAAGCTGTTAATGAATGACAATAGGTTACAATAAGTTATTAATTTGTTAAATTTACAGACAGAATTGTAGGACTTGATTACGCAATTATTAAATTTTTTTTGAATATATTGAAAGTCATTAAATATTCCGAAATCTCAACAAAAATATTATACTAAGGCTCACAAATCTTTAACATTTTGAATGCATTAAATTATTAGCATAAATTTTGCTAATCATATGCAGCGATGAAAAATCAAAAAAAGATTTGGGATATCATTTACAAAATTTCGTAAAAGCTGTTAATGAATGACAATAGGTTACAATAAGTTATTAATTTGATAAATTTACAAACAGGATTGTAGGACTATATTACGCAATGATTTTTTTTTAATATATTGTTAGTCATTAAATATTCCGAAATCTTTACAAAAATATTATACTAAGGCTCACAAATCTTTAACATTTTGAATGCATTAAATTATTAGCTTACATTTTGCTAATCATATGTAGCGATGAAAAATCGAAAAAAGATTTGGAATATCATTTACAAAAATTCTTAAAAGTGACTTGATTAGGGACTAAAATTGAATTGATTAGCAGAAAGTAATCTTATTCATGATTGCTGAAATTAGACATAAATTAGGGAATTATTATTAGTAATTGATTTATTGTAAACCGAGTTATATATAGAATGCATAATACTAATGCTCACAAATCTTTAACATTTTGAATGCATCATTAACTTTTGACAAAACATTGATTGCATTAAATATTACGAAAAAATTTTGCTAATCACATGCAGAGATGGAAAATCGAAGTACGATTTGGAAGTTTTTTTAGAAAATTTTTGTAAAAGTAAATTGATTAGGGAATTAAATTGAATTGATTAGCACAATGTAATATAGGAAATAATCTTATTCATTCATGCTGAATTTAGTACACACTTTTAAAAGTTCAATTTGTAAGTTTCAATTAACAATTATAATTCTTAAAATAAGAATTTAAAAGTCGTACATTTAGTAGTTGTTTAGTATATTTAGGAGTTGATTAAGTAATTACCATTATTATTTCAATGTATTGATAAGGAATGTCATTAACATATTATTATGATTATGTATTAAATCTATTAAATGTCATATTAGCATCATATGAGAGTTTTTTTAATAAGCATTTTCTTTAACGCTATTCAAAATTTGCGAATTTTCAGGATGGTTAATTGAATTGGGACTTACATCCGAAATGATTTACACATTGTTAAAACGGTAATAGTAATACGCATTAATATTAGTAAATTCATTTTAAGCCATTTGAAATGTAACAATAACTTTAAATTAAGAATGATGTTATTTTAAAATCAGAAATTAATAATTATAAAGGCTTAAAATAAGTCATTAATTTCATTAATTAAACGTCCTAATTTGTAGGAGTAGATTAAGGAATTAGCATTATTATTTGAATGTATTGAATGTCATTAATTAGGCCATATCAAACATATTTATAAACTTTCTATACATAATAGAAATACTAACAATTAATAAGAGAATTTTTTCATAAGGAATGTCATTAATGTAGCCATTAATTAGCGCAAATTCCTTAATCTACTCCTACAAATTAGGACATTTAATTAATGAAATTAATGACTTATTTTAAGCCTTTATAATTATTAATTTCTGATTTTAAAATAACATCATTCTTAATTTAAAGTTATTGTTACATTTCAAATGGCTTAAAATGAATTTACTAATATTAATGCGTATTACTATTACCGTTTTAACAATGTATAAATCATTTCGGATGTAAGTCCCAATTCAATTAACCATCCTGAAAATTCGCAAATTTTGAATAGCGTCATTAATGTAGCCATTAATTAGCGCAAATTCGGAATGTTTGATCAATTAGGGACTTAAATTCGAATTGATTTGCAATTTTGAATAAATTAGCAAATTATTTGTAGAAATTAAATAATTGTAATGTAATTAAAATAAATTAGGTTAAAAAAAAATAACGTTCTAAATTTCTACATCAATGACTTCTTGTGGTGCAACCTTAGTAACAAACAGCTTGTGGTTTTCTGAACACCATTGGAAGACGCAATAGTCAACAACCGTAATATCTTCTGAAGTCAGCAAATCAACCCATCCGATTACACTAAACCTTAACAAAACAATTATGATGTGTAAATAGATAAAAATGGGTATGTTAGTATAAGTTAAGATACGAATATGGAACGTAAATGTCCTAATTGCAAATAAGAAACCTAGCGACTTCAGAAACAATCTCTACACGCACTTTTGCAGACCACGAATATCCATTTGTAAATTTAATCTTGATTTTCATTGATTCATTTAAATTGGCCAATTCAGCAATCGTTTTAGGAATTATCTGCATACCATAAACAATTAAATAATGTAACAATAAATAATATTTAGATGAATAACAATAATCCTAAAAAAGAAACGTACCAGTTCATTTGTAACACTGCATCCAAAACCAGGTAAACCATCGTAGTTGGTAACTTGAAGTAGTAAGTTATCTAGAAAAGCTGGTTGTTGCAAAACATTGCTATCTTCTTCTAATAAGTTGTTAGTAAGAACTTTGAATAACTTAATTTCACGACCATTCTTGTTAAAAGTAATAACACTAAAACGGTTGTAATCCTTTTTTTCAAAACAAATTAAATCACCAATTTGGAGACGAAGATCACTTATGAATTTAACCCAACCATTACAAAAACAAAAGTCCAGACCAATCTTCTTTATTGAAACGTTCCAATAATGTTTATCATCTACATGTATGATCATTGTGATAAGCCATAATCGAATCTTTATCTTCGGATGGTATTCTAGTATTCAAATGAAAAAACATCAAAACATCCAATATATACCATCCGATATATAAACAAAAAGATGACATAAAGAAAACGAATCTGGAAAACTTTAAATATGTTCGGTTTGTGTTCAACATGTCCGAATCATAAACAAAACCATGACAATGAAGATTGTTTCTACTCTCTGAAATGGTTCCATATTATTCAAATGAAAAAACATCAAAAAATTAAATATATAACATCCGATTCATAAACAAAACGATGACATAAAGAAAACGAATCTGGAAAACTTTAAATATTTTCGGCTTGTGTTCAACATGTCCGTCACATAAACAAAACGATGACAATGAAGATTGTTTCCACTTTCTGAAATGGTTCCATATTATTCAAATGAAAAAAAACATCAAAAAATTCAATATATACCATCTGATACATAAACAAAACGATGACATAAAGAAAACAAATCTGGAAAACTTTAAATAATTTCGATTGTCTTCAACATGTCCGACTCATAAACAAAACGATGACAATGAAGATTTTCGATTGTCGCATTTAAAAAGATAATGAGAATTGGACAAACCTAGAAGAACAAATATTAAGGAGATCTTGAAGAAAAAATGGAAAAGAAGAATGACAAATGTAGGATTGAAGAAGAATTGTGTAGGAAGTTTGGAGAGTGATGGAAGAATGGAGGAAAAAAATATATAAAGCCTTATTTATAGGAAAGAAGTTGGAGCTCCAATTAAAATATGGATCCATGAGACTCTCTCCTAGGCCTTCATTCAACCCAAGTAACCTCAATTATTATATAGATAGATACTAAAGTATTTTACTAAGAGTTTGCATCAATGTATAAACAATTTATAATATAACTAAATCTAAGTTATGATAGGCAACAAATGAACAAATGTAATGATTTCTTACATTAGGATGTTTATGCTAGCCTAATACAATTAAATGCAGTAAGTTTTGTCTTGTGATTTAAATGCATTAATTCCTATGATTTATATAAATACAAACCATAAACAATCAAGGAATTGTGTTTGGCCTAAAAGTTTCAGATAAATTTATATAAAAGCAAATCATAAGCCATCAAATTTTTGCAATTTAAACAAACTGTTCAATAACCCTTATTTATAACCCACCTCAAATTCAAGAAAATACATTAAATTTTTAATCATTCTATGTATGTTACGGAGTATAGACTAAACACCCTGTAACTGAGTGGTACGTCGTGCAGTGCATCTCATTCCGTCCGATAGTCATTGCCTCTGTTATTCGCCACCGTAAATACTGTTGCCATCTTTGATTAAACTGAATAAAAACAACACCAATTGTAAAAAAGCATAATCAGGTTGAAATAATAACCACTCTTGGTTGGAAATATAGACCGTGGATTAAAATTGACAGTAAAGAGAAAAAGCTTTCCAAATTGGAAATAAATTACATTCAAGGCTAAATGAATAAAGGACTTGGATATAATTATATGTCAAATTTGATTCACACACGAATCAATTCTTAACAGATTATTCAAGTTTTTTGATGATTCATGCGACAATTTATTTGAAAATGGTTGCTCTCTATTAACTATACAGCCATGAACATAAATAGGGTTAAGGAGTTTTAGGTTTTTGAAGTTGAAAGACATAAAGGAGAAAGCATACAAAGTTAATATAAAATCGCACATTACCTTAATCACGTATACAAATTGGATATCACCTCAATCATAGAGAGAACAACTTTAATGAACGGCTGTTGCGTAACTATCCGGACGAGTTCAAATCAAAGGTGTATGGCGTGGGTGTTGAAACTTAGGGACAAATCTCCTTTTATAAGTGAAGAAAGTTGATAAGAATGATTCATGTTGAGGAAGTTCAAGCAACGATGGTTAATTTTAGCATTGAATATGGTTGTTCCATAGGATGTGGAAGAGATAATGCCATTGAAAGCTAGAATGAATTAAGGGTTTCAAAATCAATGATTAGCAATAAGGGGTATTAAGGAGGAGACATATCTTACAATTTGTAACATAGATTGTAGGTTATATAGTTATAATACAAGTGGATAATGCAATAAGGGGTATTATGAGGAACTTTTACATGACATATCTATGTTAAAGCATGAGTCACTTGATATCCCATCTTAAAATTTATGTATAATTACTATTCTAGACATGTCTCCTCCTTAATAAGGTAACATAGATAACATTGATACACGCATAATAAAGACATGGAGGTTATGAATGTAGAGTGTCACCGTATTATTATATAATTCTAAGCAATTTAAGTGTATTTATCAATTTAGTTATATTTAACAACACTTCAATATCATTTTGTCAATTTAATTGTATTCATTATTTATTAATTTAATACTCATATAGAAAGACAATGTTACCTTTTTACCAACTTCATTAAATTGTTGTACAATAAGCATAAAATGTTACAATTACTTAAATTTGGTTGGAATCCTTCTCAAATGCTTTATATTTATAGATATAGTATTCATTTACAATAGATTTGAGCATATCTATTGAGCATAATGGTGTTACACATAATGCTTAATGGGGATTTTTGTGTTTATTGTGGTTGTACATAGCTTTGTGGTGTTGTATATAGAGTTGTGATTGTGGTTTGTACCCCATGCTTTATAGATTGTATGTTACTTTGTTTTCTCTTTTCTTTTCATTGTTATTATTATTATTATTATTATTTTACTTCTAACCCTTATAGTATCATCTTTTACATTTAATCTCAACAATTTTTTCACTTTCAACTTTGATCACGTAAATTTTCATCTTTTACGAATTTTGTGTTGTATATTTCAATTTAATTTTTTCAAGTTAATGAGCCTCAACATTCGTATATGATTCAACGTTTTTACATCTACTTTTTCCGTTTAACGATTGCATTGTGTTATGTGTCGGTCTATTTTTTGCGCATTAACATGTCGCAACGGGCATGGTTCAACATTTTTACATCTACTTTCAGTTCTTTTTTTTCTCATTTTTTTTTGCTTTACAAGCGTTAACGTGTTGGTGGCCGCTGGCTACTGAATGACATTGATGCTGCTTGACACAGTTTCACACCCTGCCGCAACGTAGGGGGCTTAATACCAATTATTTTGAAACCACAGACGTCGAAATGTCGCTTTTGGATGGGTTGTTCACACTTTGTATTCATGCTTTTGAGTCTATTCCTTGATTATTATGGGGAAAAAAGTAAAATAAAAATGATAATAAAAGGTTGAATTTAAAGTGCTTAGAAGTATGGTGGCTTTAGGGGAAATACTTAGGCATGTGTTATGGCTTCACGTCTCTTTTTGTGGCGGCGTCATCGGGGGCGTGGAACAGCAGCCCAAAGGGCGCAAAGGCCGGTGTCAAGGTTGTGAGTGTTGGGGTAGTCACGGTTTGAAGAGGGTTTGGTTTGTGGGGGCCTTTCCTAAGTTCCTTTCCAATGATAATATTACCGTATAAAAAGAAATTTTAAATACTTTATATACACACATACAAACACTTTACAATTTTTTGTTTACTTTTTTTACTACATCTAAGTATCGAACATTTTATACACTCTTATATTCTCAAAAATGTTCTTTCATTTCTCCACCTTACTTTAAAAAATTGTATCTAAGAGCATTCACATCCCATCCACCATTTTTATCTTTATCTTACTCAAAAATACTTATTTTATTATAATTCTCGTTATAATACACTCACAATATATGAAAAGCTAAGATAACATTTTTTTCATAATATAAAAATGGGTTATAAAATGGTGAATGGGTTGTAGTGTGTTTTTAAGGTTTTTTTTTTAAATTTAAAGATGGGAGAAGGTTTAGTGGATGATGGGTTGTGAATGCTCTAAAAAGCATTATCAACTCGGACAACCCTTATAAATTTTAAATTATAACTTATTTTAGTTTGTTTAATGTAGTTAATATAAATAATAAGATTCAAAAGAATAGATAATAATTAAAAAACACGGGTAAGTAAAGTGAAAATTAGTAAAACGACAACAGTGGAAAGTAAAAAATAGTCAAAATAACGTAATGGATTTAAATAATCCCAACTATTGACTATTGGCCAATAACAGTCTCAACTACGAAAATGATCACTAGCGGTCTCAACTTTTAGACATTTTGCTCTCAATGGACCCCACCGTTAACTCACATTAACGCCATTAGCTGCAACTCATAATTCTAGGAAATTAGTCACGGGATTTGAAAGAGGGAATTGAGACAATGATATTGGTATGATCAATTGCAGAAATAAGCATGGTTCGTCGGTTGTAGGTTGATGTGCTCAAAGTGGTTTAATAAAAACTACCTAAATTAACCTAAACTAGACACTCTAAGTTTTAAATTTATAACCTAAGACTCTCTAAACCTAAACCACACAACCGGCAAGTGTACCGGTCAGTGCAGTACAGCTAAAGTAAGTCCGAGTATCGAACCCACGAGACTCTACTGGAAAACGTAAACTAGACTCGACTACTTATCCTAAATACTGACTTACGTTGTTTTGTTATATTAAGGGGGGTTTCTAACAAATCCACTACAAATAAATAAAAGAAACTAAAATAACTTAAAACACAAGCTGGAGATTGGAATTCGGATCAGATTATGGAAGGCATTACCTAGGCTAGAATCCTACACATGAATGATAAGCTTCTAATGGCTATGGAACTGGTGTGGAACCGGGATCTTAAAATACTAAACATCAAGAATATACTAGACACCCTCGACCCTTCTCAAGGGGAAACCCTAGAATATTGTTGTGCTGTTAAACCACCGGTTGAGAGGTTACCTTCACAGGCTTACCTACTCGAATCTTAAAGTACCCGCTAGACAGTCTACCTCACAGCGCGAAAGTCACAATACACCCGAAAGAATAGTTTTGTAACTTTAACTATTAAACTAAAACCTAATTACTTTGTTTTTGCTTTGAAGTTTAAAGAAAACGAATTTAAGACTTGTAAACAATAATATTAAAGAAGTAACCCCCTCCAGGTTTCCGGTTCAATGATTCACCCTACCCTTGGTTAGATGATTAGATACCACATAGACATAGTTTTGTTGAACGGTTTAAGTTAAGTGATAATTAAACACAAATTTTTAATAATAACTCGTACAATTTAATTACTAACCCACGAATAACAACTACCCTCCCGTTAATCAAACTGCTCACTGTGCAAGAAAACCGAATGCGAATGACTAAAAGATAAACAATTGCACAAACGTGACTTGTTTAAATAACTCAAACCACAAATATCTTTCAAACAATTAAAAGACAATCCATAAACCAAACCAAACAAAAGTTTCACAAATGAACCATGCACCCAGAGATGGTTACAAATACTTTAGTTCAGCATTTTGATCATTGCAGCTTCTCCTCTATTTTTCTTTGTCGCTTCTCTCTAAAGAATATTGCTGTCAAAATAATAATGCCAAAAACCCTCCAAATAATGCATGACTTTCTTCCCAGTTATGGGATGTTCAATTTCTTGACCCAACAACTACACAGTCGGCCCAAGAACTAATGATAATAACCCCCAAAATTAAGTCTACTCCCCCAAAATTCTTTTTCTTTTGCGTCAATATAGCCAAAGCCCATTTAATTAATCTTTTTTTTTCTTTTCATTATTATTATTATTATTATTATTATTATTACTAAAGTATTATCTTTCAACTCGGGTGTTCTTCGCTTGACCAAACTTTCGCGTCTAAACCCCAACGTCCATGAACACCTGCTCTCAAGTGTTTGTGTCTCGATTAAAATTATTTTGTTTTGAGCTCATTATCAACAAACACCTACAAAACATATGCGCATTAATAAATAACTAAGACCGACTAAAAACACACAATAAAAGACTAAAATATTTACAAAATCAACATATTAACAAGGTGTTTTCACCAACACATCAAATCCCAGAGTCCCACCAATGGGGATACCCTGTTTTGACAAAGAATTCTTATTGTGTTCATTCTTGTATATTACATTACAAAGAAGCATATTAATAAAGATTGATACAGGAGCTCAATATGGAAACTAAATAGGGAAAAAGCAAGGATTAATAACCAACGGTCATAATTGACCAATTGTCCAAGATGCTAGTTGTAAAGGAGGAAAGAGAAAGAAGTTGACTGTTGACTTTGGCTCTCCTCATTTTCTAATACTCTCCCTCAAGTTGAGTAGTGGGATCTCTAATACTTAACTTGCTAAGACAGTGACTGAATATCTTCGCGTTGACGGCCTTTGTTAATATATCTGCTAATTGGTCCTCTGAATGAACAAAAGGAAGCTCTATAATTCCGGCTTCGAGTTTCTCTTTGATGAAGTGCCTATCAACTTCTACATGCTTAGTACGATCATGTTGAACATGATTCTCTGATATTTGTATTGCAACCTTAGTATCACACATAATAGTACTAGCTTCAGGTTGAGGAAACCCGATTTCCTTCAACAGTTTGCATATCCAAAGTACTTCTGCTAGACCTCATGCAATGCCTCGAAATTCAGCCTCAGCACTGGATAAGGCTACAACCTTTTGTTTCTTGCTTCTCCATGTAACAAGATTCCCACCAACCAAGGTGAAGTATCCTGATGTCGATCTTCGGTCTCCTTTGTCTCCTGCCCAGTCTGCATCTATATACGCTTCGACTCTTAGATGTTTGTTTGGCTGGAAAAGAACCCCATGGCCTACAGTCCCTTTGAGATACCGTATGATCCTCCGTACTGCATCCATGTGAGCAACTTGCGGTTTATGCATAAATTGGCTCACTACCCCTACTACGTATGCAATATCAGGGCGAGTGTGTGAGAGGTATATAAGTTTGCCCACCAACCATTGGTACCTTTCTTTATCCGTTAATTCTGCTCCTTCTTCCATATATAGTTTCTGGTTAGACATCATTGGGGTGTCGGTTGGCTTGCAGTCAATCATTCCTGTCTCGGCCAGGAGGTCAAGAATATATTTCTTTTGGCAAATAAAGATTCCTTGTTTAGACCTCAGTACCTCAATTCCAAGAAAGTACTTAAGTCTTCCCAAGTCCTTTATCTCAAACTCGTTGAACAATTTAGCCTTTAACTTCCCCATTTCTTCCTCATTGTTTCCTGTAATAATCATATCATCAACATATATAATTAAACAAGTCACAAGTTTACCTCTTCGTTTAAGGAACAATGTGTGATCGGAGTTTCTTTGATGGAAACCATATCCTTTCATTGCTAAGGTAAATCTGCCAAACCAAGCTCGAGGGGATTGCTTAAGCCTGTAAAGAGTTCTTTTTAACCGACATACTTCTTTGGTTTTGAAATTTTCAGTGAATCCAAGAGGGGCATCCATGTAAACTTCTTCTTTTAATTCTCCGTGAAGGAAGGCATTCTTAACAGCGAATTGGTGAAGAGGCCATCCTTTATTCGCAGGAATGGAAAAAAGAATACGAATGGTGTCAATCTCAGCTACTGGGGAAAAGGTCTCTGAGTAGTCAATCCCGAATGTTTGGGTGTACCCTTTCGCTACCAATCGCGCTTTATATCTTTCAATGGAGCTATCTGGTTTGTGCTTGATTGTAAAGACCCAACGACAACCTACTGGTTTCTTTCCTTGGGGGAGGACACATTTCTCCCATGTATTATTCCTAACAAGTGCTTCCATTTCTATTTCCATAGCATCTTTCCAGTTCTTTGAATCCAAGGCTTGTTCCACTGAATTTGGGAGTTGTTCATTATACAAGGAGGAAGCAAAAGCCTTGGCTTCTCTAGATAAGTTTCCTTTGGCAATGTTTGCCATGGGATATCTAGAAGACTTAGTTTCATTCTCCGGGGAGTATCGTTTTGGTGGAACTCCTCTGTTGACTCTCGGAGGAAGTTCATATCTTTCAGTTATTTCTTTGTGTATTGGTTCCTCATATTCTTCCTGCACAATTTGTTCTATAGAAACGTCATAGTTGTTGGTTGTGTCAATATGAGACTCGTTATGTTGACTATCCTAGTGTGTTTCATTATTTTGAATATCTTCATTAAGTTGAAAGTTACTTACCTCGATAGCTGGACTAGGAGGATCATGGTTAGTGGCAATGATGGCTGGTTCACCTGATTGTGTGGAAGCATGTGACTCATCTTGGGTATTGTGATTAATTTCTGGTGACGATGGAAACCAGTTCAACCAATTCAGTGTGTTGGCATACTCTTTCTCCCCTCACTACTGTGTTGGGAGGTGTAGAAAAATTGGGTTTCAAGGAAATTACAGTCAAGTGTAGTGTAGTGTACATATGCCGTGTTTTGGGGTTATAGCACCGGTATCCCTTTTTTTCGATACCATAACCCACAAATATGCATTTTTTCGCACATGGACCTAGTTTCCCACGATCAGTTTTGGGTATGTGGACAAAGACAGAGCATCCAAATACCCGAGGTTCTAATGTGAGTGGAGGGGGGAGTTTGGTAAAATCGAAAAGCGCTTGAAGGGGAGTCTTAAGGTTGAGAGCCTTGGTTGGAAGCCTATTGATTAAATATGTAGCAGTAGCAACAACTTCAGGCCAAAAAGATTTAGGGACTCGAGATTCAATAAGAAAGGCTTGAGTTATTTCTAAAAGGATTCGATTTTTTTCGTTCAGCGGTGCCGTTTTGTTCAGGAGTGTGTGGGCAAGTAGTTTGGTGAATAATTCCTTTGTTTTGACAAAATTGTTTCATAGATTCATTTAAATATTCTCCTCCATTGTCGGATCGAAGGATTTGAATGTTGGTTTTAAATTGAGTTTGTATCATTGTATTAAACATAGTAAATTTATCAAAAACATCAGATTTGTGTTTTAAAAAATAGCACCACGTCATACGAGTACAATCATCAATAAAAAGCACGAAATAACGAAATTTTTGTCCCCCATTAATTTCCGCGGGTCCCCAAACATCAGAATGAATAAGAGAGAAGGGTAGACCAACTCTTGTGTTATTGAATTTATAGGTATGTCTATGGCATTTAGCTAAAATACAAGTCTCACAATTTAAAGATTTATTGGAAGGAAATAACTTTGGAAATAAAAGATGTAAATAACCTACGGAAGGGTGCCCTAATCTCCTATGCCATAACCAAGCTTCCCTATTTGTAGTCCCATGAGCAAGCATCACACTACCATGTTGAGTCACTTCTTCTACATAATACAAACCTTGACGTTCAGTGCCACGCCCAATGATCGCTCCCGTCCTGATATCTTGAAGGATACAAAACGTGGGGTGCATTATGACAGTGCAATTTAATTCCTTTGTCACATGGCTAATGGACAATAATTTATGTGACAAAGACGGCACATAAAGACAATTTGAGAGCTTAAGAGTTGGAGTTATTTCAACAGTCCCTCCCCCTTTAACGGGTATGGCCTCCCCGTTGGCGGTCTTTATATGATTGATCCGCGGTTTGTTTTTTGAGACAATATTGTTTCGATCAAATGTCATGGTGTCAGTCGCACCACAATCAAATATCCAAGATTGATCTAAATTATTATATATTTGGGCCACATTAGCTTGTTCAAGATTCTTAATTTTTTTAATTTTAAAAAATGATCTTTTATTTAAACAAAACCCTTTTTTTACGTTTGGTTTTCTTTTGTTTATAAAAAGAGACCTTTATTCCAACTTTTTGTTTGTTTAGTTGCAAGACCATTAGCATCTACCTCTTTTTTTTTTTTTTTTTTTTTTTTTTTTTTTTTTTTTATAAAAAAACACCTTTATCACAAGGTTTTGTGGGTTTTGTTGTAAGAATAGTTGTCTATTCTTTTTGGCCAATGTTCTCAAAATAATCAACCATTTTAATTTTAGAATGCATAAAAAAGGGGTCTGAGGAGTTTTCCCCAAACCCGATACCTCCTTTGTTGTCCGAGCATCCATCGCTTCCACCGCTGGCGTAGGCTATGCCATCGAAACCACCGTTCCAGTTTCCAAAAGCATGTTGGTCATCGCCGCTGTTGGTGACTTCTACCCGTGATGATGAACCGATTGATTTCATATTTTGGTTTGACCGGCGCTGACCTTTCGAGACAAATCTGGTGCCCTCAGTTTTGTTCGCTCCAGCAAGGCTTGACATTACACCTTGTTGAGATGTTGGGAATTGAGGATATTTTTGAGTAGATTTGCAATCTGAATTGACAGATTATTGATGCTTGCTTCATTGTCGGTAGACATGGCTCGCTGTTAGGTTTGAGTTGTTTTTCGAATGAGAGGTAGTTGATGAGCGAATGAGATGATCCTAGAATCATTCATGGCTCTGATACCATGTTTTGACAAAGAATTCTTATTGTGTTCATTCTTGTATATTACATTACAAAGAAGCATATTAATAAAGATTGATACAGGAGCTCAATATGGAAACTAAATAGGGAAAAAGCAAGGATTAATGACCAACGATCATAATTGACCAATTGTCCAAGATGCTAGCTGTAAAGGAGGAAAGAGAAAGAAGTTGACTGTTGACTTTGGCTCTCCTCATTTTCTAACATACCCCAGTAAGGTCAACGCACGCATGCTTGCCTTGCGTCCATCCGAACACAAGAACGTCTGTTGGCCTCAGGGTGGATCGCCTTTCAAGTGGGTCTGTCAAGAAATTCATGAGAGCCTCTTTTTTTTTTTTTTTTTGCTGAAATCTCTGCCCTTCGTAACACATCCCATAGAACATCTCCAACCAGGTCATGTCTGTATTTAAAGTCTGGCAACTCCTTACAATGTAGGGCGTGTTCTCCAAACTTGTCCAAGCATGCTTTTTAACAAATCGGACACGGTTCGTCGACGGGAAACATGAGAATCATAAGTCGGTATTTGAGGATCACCAGATATTCGATTGGTGAAATATATTGCCCGAGTCCCGTCAATTGGGAGTGTAGTGAGAAAATCTTGAGCATGGGCCACTTTGAGGCATTCAAACAATGCTTTCTGGCGAGAAGACATGTTAAACTCCTCCACCATAATCTGGATGGCTTTACAGTTAAACGCACTCGTCAAAATTTTTTGAGGCTTTTTTGGGGCGCTGTCTTTATCCGTAAAGCCGCCCACATCT
Organism: Ambrosia x helenae; assembly: GCA_030844895.1. NCBI lineage: Eukaryota > Viridiplantae > Streptophyta > Magnoliopsida > Asterales > Asteraceae > Ambrosia > Ambrosia x helenae. The sequence goes on along the minus strand of CM061224.1, from coordinate 92,537,187 downwards.
ACATTGGGGGAGAGAGCTGTGTAACACCCCAACCGATGGCGGAAACATCGGGGTGTCACGTATTGACGATTGTTCAGTAGCTCATGGTAATTAATTAAACATAAATACTTTATTGATAATTCGAAATATCCCAAAATTTAAACATTAACTAAAGAAAATCCAAATACGAGTACATCATCATGAAATAAAACAATTAAAAACTTCAACTAATTCTTCAAGCATACTCTATCCTTCCAGCTTCATTATTCCCTGAAACATGTTAATTTTGAAAAAGGTTTTGGGTCAACAAACGTTGGTGAGTATTACATAGGTTTGAATATTGTATCATGAATATAAAACTTATGCAATTCTAGTGTCATGGCAATTCTAGTCCATATGTGAAAACAAACTACTAGGTAAAGCGTTTGCATAATCAACCCTTGTGACATGTTTAATGTGGTCCATCCCATACGCATATGGTTCACTCGTTTGTGTTTATGTTTCGATAACAATCACCCACGTTTCCCATATCCGGGGTCCACGTATCCGGGTGGGGTTGTCAATCCAATAGATCTATCATTGTGTATCGTCGGCTTGCGCAGTGTTAATATTTACGCGAGTCTAATTGTGTTTACCAATGTCACACCCTCAAATTCCACTTGCGGGGTTTTACCGCGAGGCGCATGACAAACCAGGATTCAAGTCAACGGTCACAATAAACAACACTATATGCATAACACAATACTCAAAAGATATAGTTATAAAAACATAAACTGTAGCGGAAGCTTTAAATGTTTACAACCCAAAAGACACAGTTCAAAAGTTTAATGAAGACCATGCTCTAAACCCTAGACGCCCGTGCCGACTCGTGCGCCTAGATCCAGTTGTTGCTACCTTAGCGACCTGAGAAAAACATGCCAAAAGACGTCAACATATAATGCTGGTGAGTTCACAGGTTTGTTCAAAAATGTTATCCAAATGTTACCATGTCCATACTATATCAATGCTACCAAGTACGCTAGCTAGGCGTATGTATTATTACTACTACGATTGGAAACCATTACTGGACACGTTTAGCAATGTTTAGCAGCCCGTAATGTTCAGCACGATAATGTTCCTGTTCGAGACAATATGCACCCGCCCGGCCCTCCAAGCCGACGAGTGGGGCAGGTCACGCCCAATAGATCTATCCACATTTCCCCGTTGTGCAACCCCGCACATTCATGGTTTCCCCCGGGACTTTCAAAAGATCGCATAGTACACAAGTTCAAAACCATAGTATGACATATATTACCAAAACAGTTTAGCGCATGTTTTCTCCCCCAAAAGTTAAAGCAGTAAAAGTGGGGCCGTGAACTCACCTTAGATTGCGTTCTTCAATTATAAGTAAAGATGTTTAGCCCTTGATAATCCCTCTACCGGAGATCTATCAAAATGTTCACATAAGTGTTCCGACTAATAACCATAAGGTTATCTAGTCCCCGATTGTCCAGATCATAACCAAGTATGTTTTAAAACGTGTTCAAATGTTTAACCGACACACTAGACCGACCCGACATCCCGTTGGTGACCCATTACCCTAACTAATCAAGTACACATAGATTACACGCAAGGTTCAAGCATAAAACACTTAGTTTGTATCAAAAATCTCATTTTTGTTAACGTAGGGTCGAACGTAGTCCTGGGAGGTCGAAGGTGGCCTTAACTGGTCGAATGTGGCTTTGAACCTCCACCTTCGCCCTTTTCTTCCCACCTTTGCCCCTTTTAGTTCGTTCGCCCCTTTTAGTTTCCAGGTTCGCCCCCTGGAACCCACCTTCGACCGTTCGACTGGTCGAAGGTATTCCAGGTTCGCCCCTGATGTCAGATTTTTCCAAAAACGCGTCAAAAAACATCCGAAAACATCACGAAACATCACGAGTTACAGCAGTCAAGCATCATTAATATATTCCTACGAAACCCTACCAATTTTACCCCAAAATCTATCCGTTTTACAAGTTTCCTAAAATAGTAAATTATGGAGATGTCACATCACCATGCATGAAAATATTACCCAATTAGGAAACTTTCTGAAATCGATCAATAATCCGTCCATCATACTCGAATCATCATGAACAAGAAACCCCTATCATAACCTTATCATAATCATCCAAAAACAAACCCTAAATCTAACTAAAAACCCCTTTAATCGCCAAAACACCATCAACAATCAAAGGTAACATGTTTCAATCATAACCCATCATTAATAACAGCCCTAGGTTGTTGTCATATCATCTATACAACAAGTAATCATCAAACAATGCATAATATCATACTAACACATGTTTATTTGCATAAAAACTCATTGTTTATGAATAGGTTTTGGTTAGGAAAGGTTTTTATTCATAAAATAGGTTGATATCAGATCTGGACCCTTGGGGTTTAGATTAAAACAAGTCAAAATTGATTAAAAAGGATTTGTAATGAAGAACACACCTTAGATCTTCACTTGGAATGATTTAGAGAGTTAGGTTATGAAAAACAAGCTCAAAAACTCCTTCCCCAATGATAATAGCTGATAGAGAGTGTTTGGAGGCGTTTAGGGTTTGTGAAATGGTGAAAAATGGCTAAGGATGGTATTTATACCCAGTCCAGGTTCGCCCATTTTATGTGGTCGAATGTGGAACTTTTCCACATTCGCCCATTTGTAATGGTCGAATGTGGAAATCTTTCCACATTCGCCCACTTTGTTTCCACCTTCGCCCATTTCTCAAGTTCCATTTCCACATTCGCCCATTATTTCCACATTCAGGTCATCAGCACTTTTTAACACATGTTAACAGCACTTTTAACACATGTTAACCTTTTTCCAGTTTGTCGTGTTTAACGCATTCTAATACTTCTTAACACATAAGCATGCATCCATAGTCTATACTTAGCATATTTAGGCACGTATAATCATTTGTACATCGTTTAAGCAAGCATAAGCATACAATCCACCACACGACCCATAATCTACACATATACTTAATTAGTTCATGTAATGTCACCAACGACGGAACCCGTACTAATGTATTCCCAAAACGACTCCCAATGATCCTCCAGATCATTGAACCCTGGACAATCCTAATTTGACCCGACTCAACTAACCCAGTTAAGTTTGTTTATAAACGTTTCTCGCTAAGGTAGACTTAGATGTTACTATTATGTTTAAGCCGAACATGCCGGGTGTCACAACCAAAGTACTGTTTAAGACATAATGCAACATAGTAATCACACATAGGCACTTATGTTGAATTGCATATGAGAATGTAACATGTTTCACCCCAAAAATGAAAAATAGTACAAAGGGGCTATGTAAACTCACCGTTTGCGTAGTAACTTGGAATTTGTCGAACCACAAGATTTGGATTAGGATTATCCCAAAGGATTAACCTAAAGAAATAAATAATTTGTAAGGGAATGAACTTAAAGTCTAAGTTGTCTAGGATTAGGCGCTTAGGGTTTCTAGACTAGAATTTGGGGATTCTAGGGTTTTTGAATTGAACTATAATTGGTTTAATAAATAATCAAAAGCGTAAATAATGGAACGACTTAAATATATAAATATTTGATTTTATGTAATTAAATATGAAATTAAAGTATAAATCAATGAAAAGAAATAATTAAATCATTTAAATATGAAAATTATAAGTCCATGTTATACTGAGATACTAAAAATGAGTTCAGAATTTTTAGAACTTAATATTTTGATATCTTTATATTTTAAATTGATTTATGAACATAAAAGCAATAATTTTGAAATAAATACAAATAAAGTATAAAAATATTATTTTCATTTTATGACAGTAATTAGTATGTGGTATAAGTGAAAAATAATTTAAAAAAAATTATTTTACATATTATTTGCATTTAAGACGCTTGCAAGATATGGTTCACGGATGCTACAAGGTATAAAGATATGAGTTAATCTTTATATACATATATACATTTTTTTTCTACTTGTTCATATTTTCTTTGACAATTACAAAAATTTATCTTCATAATATATCATTTTTTGCTCCATTTAAATTTAGTTATTTGCTATAGACAATGGGAATGCCAGTGATGTTGGATGTAATAATCAACTATGTTGGATCGTTGCAGAATCAAATTGAGGTAATTTAATTGTGCAACTAACAATTAAAACAATAAACAAACAATATTCAAAATTATTGATGAGAAAATATTTTTCAAAATTAATTAGTACAGTTTTTCTCTTCTTTGTGCATTTTTAGTTTCACTCCATGAAGCTTTCAGAAGCCAACTTGTTCTATGACCTATTGACCTCAATTCTACTGAATTGGATGATATGACCCCTATGAAGGTGACAGGTGGATTTCCTAACTATCCTTGTTAAGAAGTTGTTTATCTTGAATCATATATATTGTTAACTAAATACAACAGACAAAATTATAAATATAACATTCTAGATTTACTAATACGTTTCTAATATATTATAAATATTACTTCCAATTACTGCATGGGATGAAACCTGATGTTGCAGGGAACAAATGGACATGAAGGACAGATGATGGAGAGGATGGTTGGAGAAGGGTATGGAGACATTCCTCAATTCCAATCAACATGGTCTCCTTGAACGCCATGAAATAGTTAACTCTATAAATCTATATATGCATGCTCAAATATAACTTTATACGTAAACTATATTTGTTCTAAGACTTTTAAGGTATTTGTTTATCTATTTGATGTTCTTGTTAAACGTTGTATGAAGTGTGGTTCACAATATTATTTTGCTTTCGGCAATTGTATATTGTTTAAGTTCTAATTCTAATTAATAAAATAAATTAAACACTAGCATAAAAAGAAAACAAAAACTTAAGTATGTGTTAGTTACTTATGTTGCTTATGTTATTTGTGTTAAGAAATAAGAAATCAAAAAACTATAAATTCACGCTCACGCTAATGAATCAACCTGAATCTTTATCTTCTATACTATATATTATAAAGCATCAGTGAAGGATACCCGCAAAATTTAAGTAAATACAACCTTTATTGCTTATAGTACAATGCTTATTGAAGTCATTTAGAGCGTAACATTGTCTTTCTACCTAAATATTAAATTGTTGAAGAAATTAATTTAAACATAATTATAAAATTTATGAGGAAATTAACAATAATGTGGTGACTCTTTACATTCATAACTTCCATGTCTTTATTATGTTTGTATCAATGTTATAGTCTTATAAATAGTTGTCATGTATTTAGTACATAAATAATGTGGTGACTCTTCACATACATAACTTACATATCTTTCAATGTTTATAGTAGATAAATTACATCATATATTATGTATTTATATCTTCTTTTTAAATTTATGTGGCTACAGGATGGTATGATGTGACACTTCTGCACACAAATGAATATGTAGGCTTGAAGTTTGCCAACACACCCAAACCATGACACGTTTCAACCCATTAAAGTGAGCGATATATGTAGGCTTGACTTTTATACAAGCAAATATGGTAGAGATACTTCATGAGCAACGTTATCATCTTCCTCGATGGTTTTTTGTTTTCTCCGCTACTATAAGCTTCTAGGAATAGAATTTAAGTTTCTGATCTCACGAAGTCACCAATTGTTTACATATCCAAAAGAAGACAAGTTCTTATCAGTCGATTTGGTAGTTTTAACTATATTGATTACTAATTTGTTTGGTCCAATATATTTGTTACGGCGCTTGTCAAACTAACATAAAACGAGAGTATCTATATAAATCATTGACTCCGCTGCATCTCACGGGTGCCCTAAAATAATAGAAATATGTTGCACACTACAAACTGCATTTTAGTAATTACATCACTTCCACTACAATCTTATGGTCATTAAGAGATACAACGCCACTTCACTACGCTAAGTACCGCTCTACGATGACATACTTATCTGCATTCGAGATACATAAAAGGGTCCCACCGAAGGACGTGGGCCAATCTGAGGGTGTTGTAAGGAATAGTACGGCCTATTGTGATGTACCTATTTAAAATATTCAGAAGATATACTTATGAATTTCAGTTTTTGATAACATATATTTTATACATCGTTGTTTTCTAATTTAATATAACGAATAACCAACAAACACAATGCACAAGGGGCAAAACAGATGCACCCGTCGGAACGCGCGGACATTCCTGCTAGTATAGAATAGAATAGAATACAGAATATAGAATAACAATTTAGCCTAAAATGCATGGTCATTCTCGTTAAGGTAATTTATAGAATTTTGTTTATAAGAAATTGTAAATGTTGTGAAATAATAACACACATACACAATGTTTTCAGAAACGGACTGGACGTCGAATCGGAGTCGTCACCGGTCCACCAGTCCGACAGGTCCGACCGGCCCAATGAACCGGTCCAAAAAGCGAACCAAAACCAAAAAAATAAAAAAATAAAAAAACCCGGTCGAACCGCCCCCAAACCCGGTCCAGCCGCCCAAAAATCTGGTCCGATCGCTGGTCCGGCGATTCAACTTCTGGTTCAATGCACGAACGGTCCAACATATAGACCCGGACCGGCCGGGGGTCCGTTTCCCGGTCCGGTCCGGTACAGGTAGGCCTGTAAACGAACCGAACGAACACGAACATGAACACATAATCGAACACATTTTTATGTTCGTGTTCGTTCATTAAGAAATTTGTCATGTTCGTCTTCGTTTATGTTCGTTCATTTAAACCTAAATGAACAGTTCATGAACATAAACGAACACAAATGATCAATATAAATGAACACAAATGAAAATAAACGAACATCAATGAACGTAAACAAACACCAATTAAGACCATGTATAAGATGAGCTATAGCTGGAAAAATAATGAACTTACATCAATAAGCTTTAGCCAAAACAATCAATGGTGGATGGCATATGCCTAGCTTCTAATCGTGGTAAATGATAAAACCCACAAAGCTATAGAGAAAAAAACGATAAGAGAATGTGGGTCATACTTGCGGCGTTGTGGAGGCAGGAGGCTGGAGAGTGGAGACGGGGCTGTGGATGTGGTCAGCCGGAAGTGGAAGAAGGTAGGGCTGTGGAGTGTGGAGAAAAAGGATGTGGAGCTGTGAAGTGTGGAGAGCGGCTGATATGTTTAGAATGTTAGGGTTAGATTTAAGTTTTTAGAACATATCAAATATATTGTATATAGTATAATATGAATTAAGGTTATTTTAACAAAAGAGAAATAAATAATAAAAATAACTTAAAGTTTAATTAAACGAACAAAAATAAACAAACGAACATAAACGAACATAAGCGAACATAAACGAACGTTCATGAACATAAATGAACGAACAAAACGTGTGTTCATGTTCGTTCGTTTAACTAAATGAACAAAAAATTGTGTTCGTGTTCGTTCATTTATTTAAATAAACAAACATAAATGAACTTCCCACCAAACAGTTCACGAACAGTTCATGAACGTTCGGTTCGTTTACAGGCCTAGGTCCAGGTTTCAAAACCTTGCATATACATGATCTTCAACTTGTTATTATTAATAGTTATAGATTCTTTTTCAATTCAGTTGTAGGGGTGGGGTGCCTTTTCAATCGGTTCGATTTGCAACGTCATCTTTTTCCTTTCAAGATCTTTAACTTGTTATTAATGGTTTTAGATTCTTTTTTGGTCTTTAGGTTTTTTTATTTCTTTATACTATGACGTTGTGATTCGTCATTGTTGACGAATCACTCGGGTCATTGTTCTATTAGGGATCTGGGTAATAAACAGTTGAAGATACTAAATAATCCCTTAAAGATATCTTCTTTAATTTGTGATCTTGATTTCATTTGTTTACAGTCAGAAAATTTGACAAATACTTTTTCATTTTCTTGCACGTTTTCCACACAATGTCATCACATCCCGATTCAGGTCGACTCTATTGATGCTTTATGTAATGGTGGGGCTAAGGTTGTAAGACATTGAAATTTAGGCCACATGCATGTTCTTGTCATCAATTGGTTCAACATAAATAGAGAGAACTTTATATACATTAAGCATGCGACATACACATATCCAAAACAACCAAAACACGTTAGACCTTGTTGGGAATCATGGTATCAAATACGGAGTTTTTTCTCAAATAGGTGTAGTTACAAAAAATATTTACCTATTTAGGTACTTCCAAAAATATTTACCTTTTTAGGTATTTTTTTTCTTTTTCCCTTTTATTTTACCTAATCTATTGTTAAGGTTTACCAATATGTATCTCTTTGTGAATTTTTGTATATATCTCGCAAAAATTCTACAATAATCTGTAAAAGAATATACAAAAATTTTGCAAAAAATCTGAAAAATTATATAAAAATTTGTAAATATTCTGCAAAAAAATCTGAAAAATTATACGTAAATCTGCCAAAATTCTACAATAAATCTCCAAAAAAAAATTGCAGAAAGTTTATAACAAATATAACGTTGTGACATATACAGAGATCGTATAATTTATCACAAAACTTGTATTTTTTTTTTTGGCATAAAAACATTATGTAGTTGAGTGATGATGCAGTGAGACTTTGTTTCTAAAAAAAAGTAAATTTGCAACAGTGACTACAAAACTTTTGTTGCAAATTTGTTTGTTGTTTATAAAGCATAATCATACATAAACTCAGCTTGATTATAGATTATTAAATGTTGTTTGGATGGTGCGGCAAGCATGCTTATGACGTAAACAGATTATTGCCAAAAAGATTAGATTATTGCCAAAAAAGATTAAGTATATTGAGAATATTGATATAGATTAGGATTTGCTACAACAAAGAGTCATTTTAAATTAAAACGTTGATTAGTGTGATTCTTGAACATCAAATATTGGCTATTGCAGAAAACATACATTAAAATATTTATTGTTCCAAACCAGAATCAAAATCGAGTTGGATGAATCGAATTAAGGCTTTAAAACCAGAAAGCTTATATCGAACGACCAGACCAAACTAAAATTTACAATCGAGAATTGTTTGAAACCTAGTTGTGTGCGTATGAATCGAAGGCGTCGGAATCGAGTATGAATCGAATCACATGCGTCTGAATTGCTGGTTTTTTGAGTATGGAAGAGGAAGATTGATGGTCGCTTCGAACGTGAGAAATATAGCATGTTTCAGTTTTGTTTTTTTAACTAATAACATTATTAAAAACTAAATCTATCCAAAAAGGTAAATATTTTTAAAAACTACCTAAATAGGTAAATAATTTTTGCATCTACACCTATTTGGGAAAAAACTCTCTGTAACAACCGGCAAAAATAAGGTAATTCCGTACAAATTAATTAATATATGATTAACGTAATTAAATGCAATTATGTGTGATTTAATTATCGAGGCCTTAGGAGATAGCAATTTCCAAATAATGCATAGGAATGCATACGTTTAATGGTAAAACATGATTGGATCATGTGCGAAATAACTATCCGGTATGGACGTTGGCAATTACCCGGTAATAATTAAATAAACGAAAAGGATCTCGGACACCCAGGATATAAAATAAAGGGTATTTCCATAAAATATAATGAGTTTTGGAACTCCAAAACCATAAGTGGAAACGTCTTGTACAAATCTCCCGGTAACGAATAAAATGCGCGTACCGCACCCGATACGCGTATAACTCATAATTTCACCCGGCAAAGGCCTAAATAATCAATCAACGCTTAAATTAGACTATATTTAAGGGTTATTAAAGGTATTTTTAATATCCGAATAACGCGTGATTAAATCCCGAAAAATACCCGAACGACACCCGAACGACGAGGGATTAAACATAACAAATATTGGGTAAATAAATTGTGTTGTGGACCCCACCCAAGCCACACAAGGGCCGGCCTAGATGGCCTTGTTATGTCCATGCAAGTGTGGTTATGATAATAATCTATAATCTAGTGTAAAGCATGCTTTACAAAAAGCCAAAAGTTGTAAGAAGACACACTAGTACAAGCATGCAACTTTCTTGTCCCTCCCTTGCAATTTTCGGCCCTTGGCCACTAAAATCCAAGACAAAGAGCTAGCCATCATGGCCTAAGTATATGCATATGCTTGGTAAAGATCTTGTATAAAGATTAAGTGTAAGAAAGATCACAAATACTTAACCAAGATTCACAAGCAAACTCCTCCCTTGCTCTCTCTAACCCACGGCTCCCCACACACATACACATATCATATCTTTCCAAAAATCCTAAGTACACAACTCAATCTTCTATAAGATTACTTGAATCTTTGGAATGATTACATGTGATAACACTATAAATAACATGTGTTAGCCATTAGAAGAAACAAAGCAAAACAACTCTTCTTCTTTTTCCATCTTGGCCGTGAGTTTCACCTCCCCCATACACATTTTTCTTTCAAGTTTTTACATCTCCAAATCACTCAAAACAATCCATCATCCAAACCCCTATTGTGTGTTTCAAGCTTGGAGCTTAACCATTAAGGAAGAACACACTAAACCCCTCTCAAAATCCAAGGTTTTGTCTTTCCTAGCCTTGTGCTAGTAGTAAGCTTCTTAACCTTGTTTTTGATTATTATTATTCATGTATGTGTTCTTAGAAGCAAGTTGTACATGAAGGGTTTAAAAGGTGGTTTGAACATAATCTTTGATAGGTTTTACATGTGTAAAATAGATGATTAAAGATATGTAAATAAATCATGGATTTGATGATGATAAAGTAGTGTTCTTGAAAATGTATAAAATCTACACATACACTAAGTAGGATGATGATTTGGTTAAGATTTGTGGAATAAACTTGAATGTATTAAAAAGTAGTGTTAATCATCTTAAAATGATCATACATGGTATAATATATGGTGGAACATGTTAGAAGTTCAAGAATAAAGAAGATGAGAAATTAAAGTTACTTACTTAGAAGAATGATATTTTGATAAAATGGGCAAATACATAAAACACACATACAAGTAGTCTTCTATATGGAATATAAGACTAATAAAAGTGTTTTGATACAAAAATAACTTACCAATAAAAAGATGGATCTTCAAAGTTTACTATTTTGAGTGAAAAATGTTAACTTTGGGAGTTAGAGTGGAAAAATGCAACATTTGGAAGTTAAGGGACTAATATTGTAACTTTGAAAGTTAGAGGACTAAAATGGATATTTTAGAAACTATTAGTCCAAAAATGCAAGGATGGAAAGTTTGGTGTCAAAAGTATAAGTAATAAATTTCTAAGGATGATTTTGGTAAATACTAGTAGATATACTTGGGTATTTTGGTATAAAAGTATATTTTTAAAAGTTATAAAAATATGGATTGTATTAACATAAGGATTTTTTATAAAATGGAGATTTTATAAAAATATTAAACAAACTTGAGAAACTTATACAAAAATGAAACTTTTATATAAATGGGAATATAAAAGTATTGGAAACATTTTTGTAGTTATGTTAACAAGTTGGGTTAAAAATCTATACATATAATAAACCAAAGCCATTTTAATGACATGTCACTCAAAGAGGCATTCTCTTCCTTGAGTGTGACATGTGTCATCCCATGTGGCATTGAGATATTTTAGGAAAACAAGAATTTAAAAACAAATTTGGATTTTTCACCCTCATGTTTCCTCCCATAATTTTTAAATGTTAATATATTTAATATACGAGATTTTTTAAAAAAAAAAATTACACCAAATTAATGAGCGTTTTGTTATCTTTCCAACGAGTACCATAGTGCTATATAAAAACAGAGAAATTTTTTTGTGGGGTTTTGTTCATACAAGAAAAAAACACAAAGTGTTCAGGTAAATCATTAATCATGTATAGGCAAGTCACTAATTATGTTCAAATCAGTAAATATGAATTTTTTTTTCAACCAGAGTCGAATAGGTTAATAGAGTTATACGTTGTTTTAAGTTAGGTATTAATATTAGTATGTTAGAGTTGTACATTTGTTTAGTCTTTAGGATATGTGTTAATATTAGAGTTACATTAAAGTTCTATATTCTTTTAGATTAAATGTTAGAATTGGAGTTGTACATTGTTTTAAGTTAGATATTAATATTAGAGTTATACATCAATCTATTTCATATGTAAAATTGATGTATCATATTAATTTCTCAACCCGGGACGCTCCCGGGGTATAATCTAGTACATAAGTATTTCAAACCTTCCAAGTAATATGTGTAAAGAGGAAGAAATATGGATAATATTTCTATAAAACACATGTTGGGAAAAACTTGGAGAAATTAACTATTCGAGCTAAGATATCGAACTAAGACGCGTTAACGAACCGTACACGGACAAAACATAAGAAAAATGCCATTGCGGCAAGATAAGAAAATATATATTTTTGGGAAGTAAAATATATATATACATCATGGGTGAAAAACTAATAAACACTTTCCTAAGTGTTGAAGGAAATATTCGTGGGAGAAAAACATGACATAAACAAATAAGACGTTAAACAAACGTATATACTTAACAAGAAAAATTACACATTTATATATATGTACGCTCGTCTCGGCAAAATTCTAGTATATCTACTTAATGGGAAAGTAGATATGTGGGAAGGAAAGCCGCGACGAGAAGACAAAGATATATATATATATGTGTATGCCGTACCAACAAGATCCTAGTATATTTATTTGAATGGGAAAATAAATGTACGGTATGGTGAGTTGAATCGGGTGTTAAGAATATACAATCGAACGACAAGATCTTAGCATATTTGTTTAAATGGGAAAACAAATGTGTGGCAAAGTGAGTCGGGTCGAGTGTTGAAACATATATTATGTCGAGCGATGCGATCTTAAGTATAATTATTTAAATGGGAAAATAATTATATGTTAAGTGAAGTCGAGTCGATGATAATAAGGTACAAGTTAAGGAAATATTAACAAGAGTAATATATAACTTGTAACGCAAAGGGTAATCTAACGCCAACGAAACCTAGGATACGCGCTTAATTAAACGGGATTTGGAATAACTTGTGGTCGGGAGTTGGGTGTACAACTTGCCAAGGCACATGCACTATAGGAATAGTGACTTATACGTCTAGGACGTTTGTAGGTGCGAGACCCTCTTTGCTATCCGCCTAGTAAGCCAGACAGAGTTTCAGGTGAGTTTCACGGCCCCATTTTAAACTATTTTTACGTTTTTCGGGGGAAAGATATGTTAGGGAAAATGTTTGACGGATTTATTACTTGAGGTGTGACCGCCACTCGGGGTTGAGTCCTCGCCTCTATAATCATTTATTCAGGGAAATGAAACCGGAGGAATATTGAATAGTACTATTGGTGCCTGACAAGGCCCACCCCTAATCGATAGCGTCGATTATGCATTAGGTTATGCCTGGGGTGCATATATTCTGAACTTAAGTCGTGGGAAACCGAGTAACGACTTGGAGCGGGGCATTATTATTTTACGTCTTGGTTTGATTATAGTCTCAAGTAGAATTATAGGAATTTGCAACTCCTATATATTGTCATAACATGGTATTTCCCAAGTATTCAAGTTTTGGAAACTAAAAACCTGTGAACTCACCAATATATTTATATTGACGAAATTTTAAACATATCTTTCAGGTAATTAGATGAAGACAAACCGGGGCGAGCTGGGTCGTGGAATCCTCCGATGCGGCGTCAAACGTTTTGCGGGGTTTCACCTTTATTTCCCAAGGTTTTGGGATATATGTGAGAAACCTCTATGTTGTCTTGAAAACAATTTACTTTTATGTAATATTTTGAACAAGATTTGACGCCTTAATAAATGACCCATTTTCTTAAATTACTTGTGTTTAGCAATAACCTTGACTTTATGCTTTTGAACCGTCGCGCCACGTGTTTCCGCCATTGTCGTGGTGTGACACTCTCAAATACGAGGCGGAAATGTTTTATATATTTAACAAAAGGCGATTATATACACATATATAATATAGGCCGATTATATATAAATATTATTATTTGATTTATTAATCCGATTAATAAATATTCCCAATCAGGCTCAATTAAACGCATATAAACAAATAAATAATATAAATAACCATAAGGGGTTCAGTAATCAACCTTTGACGACTACACCGGAATTGTAACACGCAGGTTACAACGAATCCTTGCTAGTTGGAAGTTCACAACCGAGCACGAGACACCCGAAAGCAGCAACCCACAAAGAGGAGGCGGCAACGGTGGCTTGATCGGCGGCGGTTAGGAGGGCGGCGGCGGTTTAGGTCCGGCCAAAACTATTACTTGGAGAGGAAGGGACGTTGTTTTGATAAAAGGTGTGGCTAGAGTTTGCACCTTAACCCTCCTTTTATAAAAAATAAACTTACAATAAGCCCCCTTTGATTATACACTTATAATCCTGTTAATAATAATCTAATTAATATTAAGTCCCTCAAGTCCAAAACATTTATTATTTCACAAATAATAACACACCTAAACGTGAACTTATCTAATTCGTGTACCAACGTGTAACTCTTTGGATCGTACTGAGTTAGTTAACGTTGACGTTTAATTAACTATCGGACACAATGTCCAACAATCTCCCACTTAGACGATTTTAATTAAATGAGTCAACATGGGCAGTGTTGGACGCCTAGCTGCATCGCACTGCTCCTAATACGGCATGACACTTTACAGTCGCCAACTAGTTCTTTGAGTTCAAGTAACACTTTACTTAACCAAATACTATAGCCTTCCTATCAATAAGTCCCGTCTGTATAGACATCCGTTGATCATAAGACATGGATAATTCATTCTTATATAGTGATCAACCATTCTCTATTCTCGTCTTTAATTCAAAGTGGTCTAACGAACTACCCTTAATCCGAGCGTGGCCACGCGTTTACACCAGTTTGAGTTAACGAGGGCGCCAAAATGTCTAAACTTCTAATCCTATAGAAGTACAGAATTCCATCAGCGTCATACAACTCCCACTTAACCTTTGATTTCTCCCAATGCTACCCGGATTACTACCCATGTTTCAGGATAGTGTTAGATAACATCAAAGATAGTCCTCGATCAATGTAGTTTGATATGTGCCTAAGGAAAAATGAGAGACTGAACATATCAATATCAATATCAAAACATCTCATGACATAGATCTATGGAGATCATTTTGAAGCGAGTTACATCCAATATCATTCCCTAGTGATATCTGTGAATTATGATTCTCAAACCCTTGAGTTATTCATCTCATGAATACAATCATCTTAATTCACAATAGTTTTACATTCAAATTCATTCCCATGTAATTTGATCAATTACCGATATTTTAGAATACTCTTATTCAAGAATTTAAACATACAAATAACGAATACAATTACAAAATATTTAAATTTGCATTTAACCCAAAAATCAAATAAATAGTCAATGTAACTGTTGTAGTTCAAAATAAAACATCAATACTAGCTACAGATCATGCCCACTGCCTAGCAAATCTAAGCCCGATCTTTCTAGCATGCTCATCATGTTTAGCTTGAGGTAAAGGCTATAGGAACACCGTTCACAAAATAAAAGAAATACAGTCGTTTATTAAATAAAATCGGATTACAATACAATAATGAAATTAACAGAATACAAACAGAAAGAAAATTACAAACTGAAAAGAAAATACGAAGGAAGGCAAAGGAAACTAGATGTGACTGAGGCACATGTAAAACACGCTTCCCTTAAAACAGATTTCGGACCAACCAGGTGAACCCGTCTGTTTCCCAGGGTACAACAGCCTAAGCAGATTGCACTACCGGAGTTAGCCAAGCACCTGAAACAGTACCTGAAACAAGAGCCTGCAGGTCTGAAAAGTTAGGAAATTTTTCTGAAAGAAGGTGGTGGTTCGAGAACATGAATTGGAGAATTTCCGGTGTCTTAAAACAGAGTTTTGTACTCGGTATTTATACACGAAACCGAGCCTAGTAATACGCCTCATTGATTACGAAATTAAGTCTGGCATTAACTTCGTTTGACTAGAATTCAAACGTGGTCAATGATTGAAATTAAGTCAATTAATTTCATTGACTTGACCACATTAATTACCCAGTCTTGGCCACAGGCTCGAGCCACTCCAGTCCAAGCTCAGTTAAAAATATAAAGGCGGCTCTCAAGTGGCTCGCGGCGATGCGAGCGTGCGAAGTGCAAAGTGCGCCATCAAAACGCCACATTACGCCCATCGCCCTCGTCCCGGTCCCGAGCCCGAGCCCGAGCCCAAGCCCGTGCCCGTGCCCGTGCGCGTGCGCGGGCGCGGGCGCGTCGGGTGCTTCGCACCCTCCTGGCTGCCACTGGGTGTGTCCTATTGTATAGGAATACATTCCTCTACAGAATTCTAGATATAAACCAACACATGATTTATATTTCCACCAATGTGGGACAAGCACAAATTCCTCCAACTTTAAAGTTCCACCACACACATAAAGCTTAGATCTCTCATTCACCTAGCTTTATAATTAAATGTCATTATATTACATTTAATATAATACTTAATTATTAAAATTTCCAACAATCCCCCACATGAATGGAGATCGACCCACACACTCAAGTGTCAAAATAAAATTTCTACGGTTAAGTAATGTAGGATAGGTAGGTATTCCCTTTGAACCCTCCTTTGTGATGTATACTTTGTCTCCTAGCGGTTAGTAGACGCGATGTCCTTGAACCAACCCCTTTTTATGTAGACATTATTACACATCACACATTACTCTCCCTGGTCTAGTTAACCCCTCATTGTCGTGTCCGTTTATGGTCATGGAGCACTGTCCTGGTTCTGCGAGAGCTCTAGGAATTGCGCCCCCCACAATTCCATTTGAAGCGACCCCACTTCTCTCTAACATAGGTGATTTTACCAAAATCATTAAAAGCCGTATGCTTAACCTCCTTTGACATCACTGATTGTTTAAGGATGGACTAGGAAGTATGCAACTCCCTTTGTGTCTCGGGTTACTCCCCCACAGTGATCTTAGTTCGTACAGTTAGGTGGTCCTATTGAGCCTAGATCATGGGATCTCCAATCTTCTAGGATAGGTTTTCCGTTGTACAAACTTACTCCAAGGGCTTTAGTCCCATTCCTTTCGACGACTTGTGCACTGCCTCTCTGCTTAAGCCTTTTGTTAGCGGATCCGCAATGTTATCCTTTGACTTCACATAGTCAATTGTGATAACTCCTGTTGAGAGCAATTGTCGTATCGTATTGTGCCTACGTCGTATGTGCCTTGATTTACCATTATACATTGCACTTTTAGCTCTACCAATTGCCGACTGGCAATCGCAATGTATGCAAATAGCCGTCACAGGCTTAGGCCATCTTGGAATATATTCCAAAAACTGACGTATCCATTCTGCCTCTTCTCCAGCTTTATCTAAAGCAATAAATTCAGATTCCATTGTGGACCTAGCTATAAGAGTTTGCTTGGAAGATTTCCAAGCTATAGCTGCTCCTCCAAGGGTAAACACATAACCACTTGTGGATTTAGTATCTTTCATATCGGATATCCAGTTGGCATCACTGTATCCTTCGGCAACAGCTGGATCTTGGCCATAATGCAGTCCATAATTCCTCGTGTATCTCAAATACCTTAACAATCTTGTCATGCTCTTCCAATGTTCAGCACTGGGATTACTGGTATATCTACTTAGCCTGCTCACAGCATATGCTAAGTCTGGCCTGGTACATGACATGAGATACATCAAACTGCCAATGATCCTTGAATACTCCAATTGAGCAACACCCTCTCCTCTATTCTTTGACAAATGTTGAGAGGTATCAATCGGAGTTTGAGCCACACTTGTGTCTTCCGAATTAAACTTCTCAAGGATCTTATCCACATAATGAGATTGACTTAACACAAGACCAGTTTGGGTTCTAATAATCTTCACTCCAAGAATTACATCAGCTAGACCCATGTCTTTCATGTCAAATCTCGCTTTCAACATGTCTTTAGTGGATTTGATCATCTTGTCATCACTCCCAATGATAAGCATATCATCCACATAAAGACATAAGATTACATAACCTTTAGAAGTGTCCTTCACATAGACACACTTGTCACATTCATTTATTTTGAAACCACTGTTAAGCATAACATGGTCAAACTTTTGATGCCATTGTTTTGGAGCTTGCTTTAAGCCATACAGTGACTTAACGAGTTTACATACTTTGCCTTCTTGGCCCGGAGCAGAGAAACCCTCAGGTTGCTCCATGTAAATCTCTTCCTCTAATTCCCCATTCAGAAATGCAGTTTTTACATCCATTTGATGTATTTCCAAATTTCTCAAAGCTGCAATTGCAAGCACCAATCTTATAGAAGTTATTCTAGTCACAGGCGAGTATGTGTCAAAGTAGTCAAGACCTTCCTTTTGTCTATACCCTTTGATTACGAGCCTTGCTTTATACTTGTCAACAGAGCCATCAGCTTTCATTTTTCTCTTGAATATCCATCGATATCCAAGTGGCTTGCACCCTGGTGGAAGATCAACTAGCTCCCAAGTATGATTCTGCAAAATAGAATCAATCTCACTTTTGATGGCTTCTTTCCATTGAGGTCCATCTGAAGAGGTGACTGCTTGTCAATAGGTTTGAGGCTCACTCTCAACCATGTAAGCAAGGAAATCAGGCCCAAAAGATTTTTCAATCCTTTGCCTTTTGCTCCTTCTTGGCTCAACCTCTTCATCCTCTGATCGTTCATGGGTTTTATTTTGAACAACCTTATCAACCGCTGTTGATGAACTCGCATGAGTTTGTTCTAATAACATTGGGAACTCCTCTTCAAAAGAAGTTGCATTTCCTGGCCTTGTTTCTATTATGGAGTTCTTATGAACATCAGGATTTTTGGACTCATGCACAAGAAAACGATGTGAAGTCCCATTTTGGGCATATCCAATAAATATGCAATCAACAGTTTTAGGCCCAATTCTAAGAGCCTTTGGAGGTGTAACAATTACCATGGCCAGGCACCCCCACACTTTCAAGTATTTATAGGATGATTTATGTCCCCACCATAACTCATATGGTGTTACATCCTTATTCTTGAAAGGAACTTTATTTAACAAAAAATTGGCCGACAAAATGGCCTCCCCCACATGTCCTGGCTCATTCCAGAACTTATCAACATGGAATTCATCATTTCTTTTAGGGTACGATTTTTCCGTTCCGCAATACCATTTGATTGGGGTGTATAGGGAGGGGTACACTCGTGTATTATGCCACTTTTGGCACATTAATCCCCAAATGGCGAAACATATTCACCTCCCCTATCACTTCTCACACGCTTTATTTTCTTATTAAGTTGGTTTTCAACTTCAGCTTTAAACAACATAAACTTGTCAATTGCTTCATCTTTACTCTTAAGTAAATACACATAACAATACCGCGTACTGTCGTCAATAAAAGTAATAAAATACTTATTGCCACCTCTAGTGGGAATTGATTTTAAATCACACACATTAGTGTGAATCAAGTCAAGGGGCTCAATTATTCGATTAACTGATTTAAATGATGATCTTGTTTGTTTGGCTTCAACACATGTTTTACATTTTGATTTAGAGTCTATGGCAAACGTTGGTATGTAGTCTAATTTAATTAAACGACGCATTGAATTAAAATTAACATGACCAAGACGACCATGCCAAACATTAGGAGACTCAACCAAGTAAGCAGAAGTAGTAGCATTCTTATTCATGTTCTTAGTAACAGCCATTACATTGAGTTTGAACATACCATTCTGGGCATAGCCCTTACCAACAAACACACCATGCTTACTTAAAACAAACTTGTCACTCTCAAAAAGCAAACGAAAGCCAAACTTGTTAAGCAACCATCCTGACACAAGACTTTTACGCACGTCGGGAACATAAAGCACATTGCTTAAAGTGAGCTCTTTTCCAGAAGTCCACTTCAAGATCACATCACCCTCTCCCTTGATATCTGCTGTAGCAGCATTACCCATGTACAGCTTCTCGTCTCCCACCACCTCTTTAAACGTGCTAAAGAGGGTCTTGTCTGGGCAAACATGACGAGTAGCCCCAGTGTCCACCCACCACCCTTTTGGGTTGTTAGTCACCAAATTAACCTCCTCCATCATGGCAGTGAGGTCTGAAATCATGGCCACTAAAGGCACATCATCATCAACCATAAGCGCCTTCTCACGTTTAGGTGCTTTGCATTGATCAGCTTTGTGACCAGCTTCGTTACAGTTGTAACATTTCCCTTTGAAGGAACTAACCTTCTTTTTCACACCACCTTTTCTAGGCCCAAGGTCCCGACCCTTACCTTTTGATTTTTCACCAAATTTGTGACCTTTGTTGCTCTTATTCCCCCTTGAAGACTGACCATGCTCAACAATGTTAGCTCTTGCAGTACCTTCAACTTGAGTTCCTTTTAGAGACACTCTATTATCTTCCTCAATACGCAAGCGAACCACAAGGTCTTCAATGGTCATTTCCTTTCGCTTATGCTTAAGGTAATTCTTGAAGTCCGTCCAACTTGGAGGAAGTTTCTCAACTATTGCAGCCACTTGGAATGTTTCACTAAGATTCATTCCTTCAGAAAGAATGTCACTAAGGATCACTTGCAATTCTTGGACTTGGCTAATAACAGTTTTGGAATCCACCATTTTATAGTCCAAGAATCGAGCCACAACAAACTTTTTAGTACCAGCATCTTCAGTTTTGTACTTACGCTCCAAAGATTCCCAAAGTTCTTTGGCAGTCGTTATTTTGCAGTACACATTATACAATGGATCAGCAAGTCCATTCAACACATAGTTTTTGCATAGGTACTCAGAATGCTTCCAAGCATCAAGTGCGCTCACAGATTGAACGTCAGAGTTCCCTTCACCAAGTTGAGGGGGGGCCTCAATCAAGAATCTCGCAAGATTCAGAGTTGTCAAGTAAAACAGCATCTTTTGCTGGCATCTTTTGAAGTTCAATCCAGAGAACTTCTCTGGTTTCTCAGCATGGTTTGCAACCGTCTGGGCTGCCTGGGTGCCAAATAATGGCCCCATAGTGGTGGATGTTGGTCCAACGGTTGTTGATGAAGCGCTAGCATTCGTAGCCATTTCTGAAACAAGAAAACACTGGTCAGAAATGATCAAACCAATAAATAATCCTTTGAATTTTACAATTCGGTTTACAAAAAACGAAACTGTTTGGTTTACAGAAAACCAAGGCAAACTCACAAAGAGTTTAAAGAAACAATTTATATTGTAATCCGAAAATTTTAAAACAAAGTATGAACGGAGTTTTAAAATCTGTTTTAAGCTTGTAGGAACACCGTTCACAAAATAAAAGAAATACAGTCGTTTATTAAATAAAATCGGATTACAATACAATAATGAAATTAACAGAATACAAACAGAAAGAAAATTACAAACTGAAAAGAAAATACGAAGGAAGGCAAAGGAAACTCGATGTGACTGAGGCACGTGTAAAACACGCTTCCCTTAAAACAGATTTCGGGCCAACCAGGTGAACCCGTCTGTTTCCCAGGGTACAACAGCCTAAGCAGATTGCACTGCCGGAGTTAGCCAAGCACCTGAAACAAGAGCCTGCAGGTCTGAAAAGTTAGGAAATTTTTCTGAAAGAAGGTGGTGGTTCGAGAACATGAATTGGAGAATTTCCGGTGTCTTAAAACAGAGTTTTGTACTCGGTATTTATACACGAAACCGAGCCTAGTAATACGCCTCATTGATTACGAAATT
Source organism: Ambrosia x helenae (assembly GCA_030844895.1). Taxonomy (NCBI): domain Eukaryota; kingdom Viridiplantae; phylum Streptophyta; class Magnoliopsida; order Asterales; family Asteraceae; genus Ambrosia; species Ambrosia x helenae. The sequence goes on along the minus strand of CM061224.1, from coordinate 92,515,566 downwards.
AAGTCTGGCATTAACTTCGTTTGACTAGAATTCAAACGTGGTCAATGATTGAAATTAAGTCAATTAATTTCATTGACTTGACCACATTAATTACCCAGTCTTGGCCACAGGCTCGAGCCACTCCAGTCCAAGCTCAGTTAAAAATATAAAGGCGGCTCTCAAGCGGCTCGCGGCGATGCGAGCGTGCGAAGTGCAAAGTGCGCCATCAAAACGCCACATTACGCCCATCGCCCTCGTCCCGGTCCCGAGCCCGAGCCCGAGCCCAAGCCCGTGCCCGTGCCCGTGCGCGTGCGCGGGCGCGGGCGCGTCGGGTGCTTCGCACCCTCCTGGCTGCCACTGGGTGTGTCCTATTGTATAGGAATACATTCCTCTACAGAATTCTAGATATAAACCAACACATGATTTATATTTCCACCAATGTGGGACAAGCACAAATTCCTCCAACTTTAAAGTTCCACCACACACATAAAGCTTAGATCTCTCATTCACCTAGCTTTATAATTAAATGTCATTATATTACATTTAATATAATACTTAATTATTAAAATTTCCAACAATCCCCCACATGAATGGAGATCGACCCACACACTCAAGTGTCAAAATAAAATTTCTACGGTTAAGTAATGTAGGATAGGTAGGTATTCCCTTTGAACCCTCCTTTGTGATGTATACTTTGTCTCCTAGCGGTTAGTAGACGCGATGTCCTTGAACCAACCCCTTTTTATGTAGACATTATTACACATCACACATTACTCTCCCTGGTCTAGTTAACCCCTCATTGTCGTGTCCGTTTATGGTCATGGAGCACTGTCCTGGTTCTGCGAGAGCTCTAGGAATTGCGCCCCCCACAATTCCATTTGAAGCGACCCCACTTCTCTCTAACATAGGTGATTTTACCAAAATCATTAAAAGCCGTATGCTTAACCTCCTTTGACATCACTGATTGTTTAAGGATGGACTAGGAAGTATGCAACTCCCTTTGTGTCTCGGGTTACTCCCCCACAGTGATCTTAGTTCGTACAGTTAGGTGGTCCTATTGAGCCTAGATCATGGGATCTCCAATCTTCTAGGATAGGTTTTCCGTTGTACAAACTTACTCCAAGGGCTTTAGTCCCATTCCTTTCGACGACTTGTGCACTGCCTCTCTGCTTAAGCCTTTTGTTAGCGGATCCGCAATGTTATCCTTTGACTTCACATAGTCAATTGTGATAACTCCTGTTGAGAGCAATTGTCGTATCGTATTATGCCTACGTCGTATGTGCCTTGATTTACCATTATACATTGCACTTTTAGCTCTACCAATTGCCGACTGGCAATCGCAATGTATGCAAATAGCCGTCACAGGCTTAGGCCATCTTGGAATATATTCCAAAAACTGACGTATCCATTCTGCCTCTTCTCCAGCTTTATCTAAAGCAATAAATTCAGATTCCATTGTGGACCTAGCTATAAGAGTTTGCTTGGAAGATTTCCAAGCTATAGCTGCTCCTCCAAGGGTAAACACATAACCACTTGTGGATTTAGTATCTTTCATATCGGATATCCAGTTGGCATCACTGTATCCTTCGGCAACAGCTGGATCTTGGCCATAATGCAGTCCATAATTCCTCGTGTATCTCAAATACCTTAACAATCTTGTCATGCTCTTCCAATGTTCAGCACTGGGATTACTGGTATATCTACTTAGCCTGCTCACAGCATATGCTAAGTCTGGCCTGGTACATGACATGAGATACATCAAACTGCCAATGATCCTTGAATACTCCAATTGAGCAACACCCTCTCCTCTATTCTTTGACAAATGTTGAGAGGTATCAATCGGAGTTTGAGCCACACTTGTGTCTTCCGAATTAAACTTCTCAAGGATCTTATCCACATAATGAGATTGACTTAACACAAGACCAGTTTGGGTTCTAATAATCTTCACTCCAAGAATTACATCAGCTAGACCCATGTCTTTCATGTCAAATCTCGCTTTCAACATGTCTTTAGTGGATTTGATCATCTTGTCATCACTCCCAATGATAAGCATATCATCCACATAAAGACATAAGATTACATAACCTTTAGAAGTGTCCTTCACATAGACACACTTGTCACATTCATTTATTTTGAAACCACTGTTAAGCATAACATGGTCAAACTTTTGATGCCATTGTTTTGGAGCTTGCTTTAAGCCATACAGTGACTTAACGAGTTTACATACTTTGCCTTCTTGGCCCGGAGCAGAGAAACCCTCAGGTTGCTCCATGTAAATCTCTTCCTCTAATTCCCCATTCAGAAATGCAGTTTTTACATCCATTTGATGTATTTCCAAATTTCTCAAAGCTGCAATTGCAAGCACCAATCTTATAGAAGTTATTCTAGTCACAGGCGAGTATGTGTCAAAGTAGTCAAGACCTTCCTTTTGTCTATACCCTTTGATTACGAGCCTTGCTTTATACTTGTCAACAGAGCCATCAGCTTTCATTTTTCTCTTGAATATCCATCGATATCCAAGTGGCTTGCACCCTGGTGGAAGATCAACTAGCTCCCAAGTATGATTCTGCAAAATAGAATCAATCTCACTTTTGATGGCTTCTTTCCATTGAGGTCCATCTGAAGAGGTGACTGCTTGTCAATAGGTTTGAGGCTCACTCTCAACCATGTAAGCAAGGAAATCAGGCCCAAAAGATTTTTCAATCCTTTGCCTTTTGCTCCTTCTTGGCTCAACCTCTTCATCCTCTGATCGTTCATGGGTTTTATTTTGAACAACCTTATCAACCGCTGTTGATGAACTCGCATGAGTTTGTTCTAATAACATTGGGAACTCCTCTTCAAAAGAAGTTGCATTTCCTGGCCTTGTTTCTATTATGGAGTTCTTATGAACATCAGGATTTTTGGACTCATGCACAAGAAAACGATGTGAAGTCCCATTTTGGGCATATCCAATAAATATGCAATCAACAGTTTTAGGCCCAATTCTAAGAGCCTTTGGAGGTGTAACAATTACCATGGCCAGGCACCCCCACACTTTCAAGTATTTATAGGATGATTTATGTCCCCACCATAACTCATATGGTGTTACATCCTTATTCTTGAAAGGAACTTTATTTAACAAAAAATTGGCCGACAAAATGGCCTCCCCCACATGTCCTGGCTCATTCCAGAACTTATCAACATGGAATTCATCATTTCTTTTAGGGTACGATTTTTCCGTTCCGCAATACCATTTGATTGGGGTGTATAGGGAGGGGTACACTCGTGTATTATGCCACTTTTGGCACATTAATCCCCAAATGGCGAAACATATTCACCTCCCCTATCACTTCTCACACGCTTTATTTTCTTATTAAGTTGGTTTTCAACTTCAGCTTTAAACAACATAAACTTGTCAATTGCTTCATCTTTACTCTTAAGTAAATACACATAACAATACCGCGTACTGTCGTCAATAAAAGTAATAAAATACTTATTGCCACCTCTAGTGGGAATTGATTTTAAATCACACACATTAGTGTGAATCAAGTCAAGGGGCTCAATTATTCGATTAACTGATTTAAATGATGATCTTGTTTGTTTGGCTTCAACACATGTTTTACATTTTGATTTAGAGTCTATGGCAAACGTTGGTATGTAGTCTAATTTAATTAAACGACGCATTGAATTAAAATTAACATGACCAAGACGACCATGCCAAACATTAGGAGACTCAACCAAGTAAGCAGAAGTAGTAGCATTCTTATTCATGTTCTTAGTAACAGCCATTACATTGAGTTTGAACATACCATTCTGGGCATAGCCCTTACCAACAAACACACCATGCTTACTTAAAACAAACTTGTCACTCTCAAAAAGCAAACGAAAGCCAAACTTGTTAAGCAACCATCCTGACACAAGACTTTTACGCACGTCGGGAACATAAAGCACATTGCTTAAAGTGAGCTCTTTTCCAGAAGTCCACTTCAAGATCACATCACCCTCTCCCTTGATATCTGCTGTAGCAGCATTACCCATGTACAGCTTCTCGTCTCCCACCACCTCTTTAAACGTGCTAAAGAGGGTCTTGTCTGGGCAAACATGACGAGTAGCCCCAGTGTCCACCCACCACCCTTTTGGGTTGTTAGTCACCAAATTAACCTCCTCCATCATGGCAGTGAGGTCTGAAATCATGGCCACTAAAGGCACATCATCATCAACCATAAGCGCCTTCTCACGTTTAGGTGCTTTGCATTGATCAGCTTTGTGACCAGCTTCGTTACAGTTGTAACATTTCCCTTTGAAGGAACTAACCTTCTTTTTCACACCACCTTTTCTAGGCCCAAGGTCCCGACCCTTACCTTTTGATTTTTCACCAAATTTGTGACCTTTGTTGCTCTTATTCCCCCTTGAAGACTGACCATGCTCAACAATGTTAGCTCTTGCAGTACCTTCAACTTGAGTTCCTTTTAGAGACACTCTATTATCTTCCTCAATACGCAAGCGAACCACAAGGTCTTCAATGGTCATTTCCTTTCGCTTATGCTTAAGGTAATTCTTGAAGTCCGTCCAACTTGGAGGAAGTTTCTCAACTATTGCAGCCACTTGGAATGTTTCACTAAGATTCATTCCTTCAGAAAGAATGTCACTAAGGATCACTTGCAATTCTTGGACTTGGCTAATAACAGTTTTGGAATCCACCATTTTATAGTCCAAGAATCGAGCCACAACAAACTTTTTAGTACCAGCATCTTCAGTTTTGTACTTACGCTCCAAAGATTCCCAAAGTTCTTTGGCAGTCGTTATTTTGCAGTACACATTATACAATGGATCAGCAAGTCCATTCAACACATAGTTTTTGCATAGGTACTCAGAATGCTTCCAAGCATCAAGTGCGCTCACAGATTGAACGTCAGAGTTCCCTTCACCAAGTTGAGGGGGGGCCTCAATCAAGAATCTCGCAAGATTCAGAGTTGTCAAGTAAAACAGCATCTTTTGCTGGCATCTTTTGAAGTTCAATCCAGAGAACTTCTCTGGTTTCTCAGCATGGTTTGCAACCGTCTGGGCTGCCTGGGTGCCAAATAATGGCCCCATAGTGGTGGATGTTGGTCCAACGGTTGTTGATGAAGCGCTAGCATTCGTAGCCATTTCTGAAACAAGAAAACACTGGTCAGAAATGATCAAACCAATAAATAATCCTTTGAATTTTACAATTCGGTTTACAAAAAACGAAACTGTTTGGTTTACAGAAAACCAAGGCAAACTCACAAAGAGTTTAAAGAAACAATTTATATTGTAATCCGAAAATTTTAAAACAAAGTATGAACGGAGTTTTAAAATCTGTTTTAAGCTTGTAGGAACACCGTTCACAAAATAAAAGAAATACAGTCGTTTATTAAATAAAATCGGATTACAATACAATAATGAAATTAACAGAATACAAACAGAAAGAAAATTACAAACTGAAAAGAAAATACGAAGGAAGGCAAAGGAAACTCGATGTGACTGAGGCACGTGTAAAACACGCTTCCCTTAAAACAGATTTCGGACCAACCAGGTGAACCCGCCTGTTTCCCAGGGTACAACAGCCTAAGCAGATTGCACTGCCGGAGTTAGCCAAGCACCTGAAACAAGAGCCTGCAGGTCTGAAAAGTTAGGAAATTTTTCTGAAAGAAGGTGGTGGTTCGAGAACATGAATTGGAGAATTTCCGGTGTCTTAAAACAGAGTTTTGTACTCGGTATTTATACACGAAACCGAGCCTAGTAATACGCCTCATTGATTACGAAATTAAGTCTGGCATTAACTTCGTTTGACTAGAATTCAAACGTGGTCAATGATTGAAATTAAGTCAATTAATTTCATTGACTTGACCACATTAATTACCCAATCTTGGCCACAGGCTCGAGCCACTCCAGTCCAAGCTCAGTTAAAAATATAAAGGCGGCTCTCAAGCGGCTCGCGGCGATGCGAGCGTGCGAAGTGCAAAGTGCGCCATCAAAACGTCACATTACGCCCATCGCCCTCGTCCCGGTCCCGAGCCCGAGCCCGTGCCCGTGCGCGGGCGCGGGCGCGTCGGGTGCTTTGCACCCTCCTGGCTTCCCCTGGGTGTGTCCTATTGTATAGGAATACATTCCTCTACAGAATTCTAGATATAAACCAACACATGATTTATATTTCCACCAATGTGGGACAAGCACAAATTCCTCCAACTTTAAAGTTCCACCACACACATAAAGCTTAGATCTCTCATTCACCTAGCTTTATAATTAAATGTCATTATATTACATTTAATATAATACTTAATTATTAAAATTTCCAACAAAGGCTTAGTAAACGGGTCAGCTAGATTTTAGATCTGTATGAACTTTGTTTATCACGATGTCTCTACGATCTATTATCTCTCTAATATAATGGAATTTCCTGAGTATATGCCTTGTAGTTTGATGTGACCTTAATTCCTTTGTAAGAGCAATGGCACCAGTGTTGTCACATAGTATCTCGATCGGTTTCTTTATGCTAGGCACAACGTCGAGATCAGTAATGAACTTTTTCATCCAGGCAGGCTCCTTTGCAGCATCCGATGCAGCATTGTATTCTGATTCACAGGTGGATTGAGCAACCACACTTTGCTTAGAGATCTTTCAAGTAACAGCCCCACCATTTAGAATGAAAACATATCCTGTCTGTGACCTTGAATCATCATGATCAGTCTGGAAGCTTGCATCAGTATAACACTTAACTGACAGCTCTCCATCCAGTCCTCCATATAGTAAGAACATGTCCTTAGTCCTTCTTAAGTAATTAAGAATATTCTTCACTGTAGCCTAGTGACTCTCTCCTGGATTCTGTTGATATCTACTCGTCATGCTAAGAGCATACGAGACATCAGGTCTGGTACATAACATGGCATACATGATGGAACCAATAGCAGAAGCATATGGAACTCTTTCCATTTTCTTCTTTTCCTCTTCAGTGTTTGCACACTGCTTGCTATTAAGAATGGTTCCATGTGCCATGGGCAAGAGCCCCATTTTTTAGTCTTGCTTTGAGAAGAGTCGTATGACCTTATCAATATATGTACTTTGACTCAAACCCAACAACCTCTTTGATATATCTCTATTGATCTTTATTCCTAGAATATAAGCGGCTTCACCAAGATCTTTCATTGCGAAACATTTACCCAAGCAGGCCTTAACATCTTTATAAAACCGAACTCTTTGATTTTCTGATCAAAATGAAGATTCCAGCTGCGAGACGCTTGTTTTAACCCATTGATGGATTTATTCAGCTTGCATACCTTATTAGGATTCTTTGGATTGACAAAACCTTCAGGTTGAACCATATAGACATCTTCAAGTAAGTGTCCATTAAGGAATGCGGTATTGACATCCATTTGCCATATCTCATAGTCATAATACGCATCAATGGCAAGTAGAATTCTAATAGACTTAAGCATGGCTACTGGCGAGAAAGTTTCCTCATAGTCAATTCCTTAAGTCTAAGTAAAACCTTTTGCTACAAGCCTTGCTTTATAGGTTTGCACATTTCCATCCATGTTGGTCTTCTTCTTGAAGATCCATTTGTTTCCTACAGGCCGATATTCGGCAGGAAGATCAACCAAATCCCAGACTTGGTTATCATACATGGATTACATCTCTGCACTCATGGCTTCTTACCATTTCTTGGATTCTAAATCCAAGATTGCAGCTTTGTAACTAGCAGGTTCAGCTACATCAATTATGAAGATATCGTCATGCCTTTCAAGTGCACGACGATCCCTAATACTTCTTCGAACACTTGGTGTTTCTGTTGTTTCTTGAATCCTCTCAGGCTCAACTTCAACAACTGGATTAGTTACTTCTGGTTTTTGTCACTTGTGTTTCTCGAATTTCTTCAAGATCCACATGGATATCTCCAATTCCTTGCGCCAGAAGCTCTTCCTCGAAGAAAGTGCCTCTGCGTTTAGTGGAAATCTTATTTTCAGTGGGGTGGAAGAAAAGGTAACCGATCTTTTTAGCGTACCTAACGAAAACTACTTTTTCGCCTCTAGGATCAAGTTTATCCGAAGATTCTAGAGTAACATAAGCATTACATCCCTAGACCTTAAGATAGGATACTTTAGGTTTCTTTCCATGCCATACCTCATAAGGCGTTTTATCAACCTTCTTTGTTGGAGCTACATTCACAAGTCTTGCAGCAGTTTCCAGAGCATAACTCCAAAAGAAGAGTGGGAGGGTTGTACGACACATCATAGATCGAACCATATCCAATAGTGTGCGATTTCTCCGCTCAGACACACCATTATGTTGTGGTGTTCTAGGTGGAGTGAGTTATGAAACTATTCCACAATTCTTTAGATGGTCGATGAATTCCTAACTAAGATATTCACCGCCTCGATCTGATCGAAGCGTCTTTATGGTTCTACTTAGCTGATTCTCTACTTCGTTTAGGTATTCCTTGAACTTCTCAAGAGTTTCATGTTTATGATTCATAAGATAAACATAACCATATCTACTAAAATCATCGGTAAATGTAACAAAGTACCTTTCTCCATGTCTTGACATTGTTCTGAATGGACCACATATATCTGTATGCACAAGTCCTAACAGATTATTAGCTCTTTCTCCAACATTTGAAAAAGGTGATTTTGTTAACTTTCCTCTCAAGCATGATTCGCATTTGCCAAACGACTCTGAACTCTTGGAATCTAGGATCCTTGTAGTTTTGAGTTGTTTAACACGATTCTCGCTTATGTGACCAAGTCTACAATGCCACATATACGTATCATTAAAGTCCAACTTATTACGTTTATAGGAGATGTTGCATAATATGTTATTATTCTGGATTTCTATCTCATAGATTCCATTATTAGGTTTTGCATAAAAGTGAAATATATCGTTAAAATAAACAGAAATAAATTCACCATTAAAACGATAATTAAAACCTTATCTACGCAAAGCAGAAAGCGAAACAATATTTCTAGTAACACTAGGAATAAAATAAACATTGTTCAAAACAAGTTCTAAACCAAAAGGTAATAAAAGAACATATTGTAACACCCCAACCGATGGCGGAATCATTGAGGTGTCACGTAGTGACGATTGTTCAATAGCTCATGGACTTAAAGTTGTAAATATTGATACATTGTTTAAGTAGTTTATTACATTGAAAAGAGATACAAGATACAATGATTCAAACTAACAATCTAAACTGAAATACAATGAATCCAAAATGTAAGTATAAATTCCAAAAGCTAAAAAGGCGTCTCAATAATAACTTGAAACATGTACCAAAATAATATAGGTCAATACAAAAATGTATTGGTGAGCATACCCTGTTTTGAATACATATAGTATAAAAACAACGTTTCGCAATTCATGTGCTGTATACTGTTTGCAACTATGTATTTAAGTAGTATCCGGGTCAAAATCAACCCTATGAAAGTGAAATGAAATTTATATATAGTATGCGCTATTAACTGTAGTAATGAAACACATAGCAATAACCAAGGTCTCTCAACAGAGTCACAAGGGGTATATACCATAGTATTATTCATTGAAATGCTAGGTCGCAAGGGTTAATGATTTTGACAAGTCATATATACACAAATGTAATATGTGACACCCGTCGAAATCACAGGTCATGTCCATACATTATTTACACATACACATTGTGCATGACATTTCATTTTGCATGTTTCATTACATTTGGGCCATACAGGGTTCCGACATGACAATTTCGATGCTTACAGACTTGCATTTGGTCCACTAGTTGATACAAATTCAGGACTAGACAGATAGTTATCATGGCTATAGAGAGATCATACCAAAACCCTAGTTTGGGAAACCCACACAATTGTACATAACATTTCAACGGTGATTCCATCAAGGACAAAATCAAACAATGTCCATATACAGAAATCACCCGAACACAAAGCCTACATACGACTAGTAATACGACTAGTTAAAAATATATATATTAAACACAATTATATATATATATATATATTTGAGGCACTTAAACTTGTACAAAGATCACACTTAACATCTAATTACAACATAGGTGTATACATTTGTACAAGAAATGAGTTTAAAATGTTCAATAAAAATAATATATATATACACATGTATGTATGCGACGCATACATATGTATATGTGTAGGATTGTATCTTTCAAAGATTTTTCTTCTAGTCATCAATGAAGCATCACCTCAAATCACTAAGATTCCATCACAAATAGCTAAACATTTGGCCTTGTAGTCATCCCATAGTAGTTGACTTGCCAAAAATAAAACCCCCACATATGCATACATACATACACGACACACATATGCATATGTGTGTAGTGTTTGTGTCTCCCACTCTTACACAAGTCCCTTCATCTTATTCTTCCACCAAGATTTTCTAAGACAAACTTTAGTCACCTCCATCACATTCTTAGATGTTACACTAATATGGAAAGCATCTTATGACACTTAGGAAAGCTTAAGTATTGACTTACTACAATTACCATTCCACGCTTTCCATGAAATATCCTACCAAGTCAACCTAGGACACTTCTAATCACCCAAGACACCATGATTATCATGCATCAAATCCTTATGAGATTGACTAATCCATGGCCTCCCAACACCTCAAGATTTTCGGCCCACACCAACCAAGAAAGCAAGCTCACATCACCTCCATAATCTCTTCCAAATCTAACCAAAATCACCTTTACAAGATCTTAATCCATATTTAGAAAGATGCTTACTTTCACCTTTCCTAAGTCATGATACCATGCCAGTTTCAATCTCTATATAAAGGGCCAAGGTTAGTGAGGATTAGTGCACCAAACAATTAAACACCCCTCCACTCCTCCCTCTCCCTCTCTCGGCTCGCTACCACCGCCGAACCACCACACCCACTCGGCCACCACACCCCCACAAACCACCTCCCACACCCAAGTCACTAACAATAAACATTATCTTTCAAGGGATCATTAGGGGTACAAGGAGCATAACTAAGGTTGTACAAGGCCCCTAACTCCCTCTTTTCTTAAGACACTAGGAGGTATAACATTGTTTTCCTTAACTTATGTTTTCATTATTACATAGTCTTTAAAATACAAGGTTGTTCACTAGTGTGTTTACTCTTGTAACTTAATCAAGCAAGTGGGTGAAACCATGTTTTAAATACATCATGTTAACTAGTAAATGTATGTGTTTTACACCCCTAAGGGCCGAAATGTATATGTATATAAGTATACATAGCCGAAAATTTTATAAAGAAAAAGGATACATTTTCTAAACTCATTAACACAAGGCATGATATTAAGAGTTGTTAGTAATAACAAAGCTTACAAAATCCATGTGTTTTTCAAAGAAAAAGTAATATTTTGACAAGAAGTATTATTTTCACAAAAGATGCCAAGTGTGAAAATAATAAGTTATGCATACTTAAACATGGTAGACCTTCAACACATGAGTACACCAAAATATACAAAACACTTGATTTTCATGAATAAAAGTGATGTTTTTTCTAAGAAATTAAGCTATCTTTTATCAAAGATCACTAGCTTACAAGTCTTTCCATAAAAGACACATTTAACTTAAAGAGTTAAGTTACAAAAGACAAGCATAACAAGAGAACAACTTGTAGACAGTACAAGTAACATAGACCTAAAATGTCTCTTTTACATAGGAGGACACATAGGTCGATCTCTCTAGCTCAGACTCATTAGTGCATTCCCAGACACATCATAAAGTGAGTTTCGCTGCCCCTTTTCACTTTTTTACATTTTTCCGGGGGAAAAACATGCGTACAGTTACATGACTACATATGTGAACATGAGACATCAAGGTTCAGGATCCATTAAGCCCTCGTGTCATACATCATACCATAACCATTAGCTATGGACTTAGCCATGAAACACCGGGATAGATCTATTGGGTTGACACCCCCACTCTTGGTCAGTCGCTCTGACCGGATGACAGATATCAAAAGAGTGCTAGTATTTCACATTTATTCATTGTCTTGAGTGACAATGGGCGAGGCAAAACACGTCAAGGTTTGGTTATGGGCTCATGTCAGATCACATATTAATTATTGCCCTAGCTAGGCAGTAATTTAGTCGAATTTGGGATTACAGGTCCAACATACATAACCAGTGAACTCACCAACTTTATGTTGACCCATTTATATTCATGCATATTTTTTAGGATATTAGCATGGAGCATGGAGCTTGGGAAGGTCGCATGCGGGCATTATGTGGGGGATACCGTCTTTTGATCCATTGTTGTGATGTTTTGGTTTAAACACATTTGACAATGGTGTCCAGTTAAACAATTAACATTATGCTTTGTAAAAGTTAAATGTTTTAAATGGTATTTCCTGTTTTCTTAAATAATGCTCGTGTGACTTTTGTGATTGGAAATCATTTCAGTTGCACCCCGTGTTTCCGCCTTAGGCGGGGTGCGACATAACACAAAGCAAACACACATGAGAATTGCACTTAGTGAAAAGAAATAGTAATTTGACATAAGGTACATGAGTAGGGTTTGCTAGACTTATGTAGGGAAGATGAAGTTTTTATGATAACTCGAATAATAGTTTTTGAAATAAATATATCACGATTTAAGATTAAATATGTGACTAAGAAAATATAAACACTTATGTTTTCGACACATAGGAACATTTCTATTTTATAGAAAAATATCCACAAAACAGATTTTATTATTTATATTTAACTAAATAATTTAATATATCTAATTAAATATAAATAAACTAAAAATACAAGATATGATTCAAAAATGAGGTTTTTATGAAAAAATATTATTTTCTAATGTAAAACAGTGAAAATAATTTTCTCATAAATTTTCTCACTTTATTTGCATTTAAAACCGATTTAATGAATTTAAATCACGTGTAAATGATTAAAAATAGTAAACTCAATAAAAATAAATGTTTTCTGAACCAATAATTTTTATTTCAGTTCATGATGATTAGAAATAATTCCCCAAAAATTTGAGATTAAAATCATTAAAATGAAATTTTAATAAATTAATTATGATTAAAAGAATTTAAATGAATAAAAATACGAAAATAACTTATTTTTCAGACATTAAAAATATGATAATTTTCTATGGGGTTTCAAGAGTCTACACCTAAATTTTGATAATTTTTGAGACAAAAATGAATTTATTATGAATTTTTAGAGATACAAAGGATTGTATATATACATATAGATAGAAAAAAAAATAAACGAACGGACCCGGGGTTCAGGGGACTCGAACCCGGGTCTAGCCTATGTCACAGTATGCCCAACACCACTCCACCAAAGACTATTTTTGTTTAACAGACATAACATAAAATGTATTTAACATATAACCAAAGTTCATCTTCTTCCCCAAATTTTCCTATAAACCCTAATCCTACTCCAAATCCAATTAACCCGATTCAGACAAAATGAACGAGCAGAAATAAAGGGCTTATGATCGGAACTCTCTAAAAAACGAAATGGCACAAGAAAAAATCCGACTTACAAGGTGATATAGGGGTCGAACTCGAGATAATATGCCCGATTATAATGAAGCCGATTACACAACTTCTGGACTGGATTGTACTATGTTTATTGTGGGTTTTTGATGTTCAAACGTTGAGAAACGCAAAAAGATGATTAATTTATTGACTTGTTGAATGAACCAGAGGTTTGAACCCAACATATAGTCGCCGACGGTTACCACATGATAGCTCGATAACTGTTTGTTTTAAAATGTTGATAAACGATCGAAATGGGTTAATTATGGAGGAGAAACGTTTACCCAATAATAAAATCAATTAATAACCATTAAAGGTCGAGTTTTTAAGTTCTCCGGATTGTTTCGGTTGCCGGATCCGGCTAAGCAAACTCGCCGGAAACAGGCAAGAGGGAAAGTCCAGTGATTTTTTTTTAAAGTTTTAAGAATTGGCAAAAATGGTCCCTTTAGTTAGTGTAGTTAAGTTTATTATTGGTTGGTTAGTTTTTTTCCTTAAATAAAACTTAACCAAAGTTAACCTAGTTAACTCAAAATGTCTTTAATGTTATAAAACCTTAACTTTTATAAACTTTTTATCCATTTCACGTAATAATTTATAAAGATCAAAATAGGTTGCGTTTAAATATGTTACTATTTAAGTGTTTAGTTAAAATGTAGACATTTGAAAAAATAAAAAATAAATAACTAAATACATATATATAATGATCGAATGAAACTTATCTTTTATTAAATTTGCAACGATAGAAACTATAAGGACTATAAATGGCAACTTGCTAAAAGATGAGGGTGACGGTTGTCACGGTCTCCCCTACTTTAGAAAATTTCGTCTCGAAATTTCTTTCAAGTGGAGGTTACTATGAAACAAAAAGCGTTGTAAAAGTCAAGTAGGTTTTTTTTAAAAAAAATTGCATGAGTCATGTTTTGACAAAATTTAAAGTAGTTGTCTAATATCCAAGGTAAAAGTTTCAAAATCTTTGACAGTTTACCCAAGGTTAGGAAGTTGAGAGTTTATAATAAAAAAGGATGGGAAAGTTTGTAACTGGTGAGGGCAGAGGCACTGATGAAGCAGTCTCCCTGCCCTCACCAGTTACAAACTTTCCATCCTTTAGAAAGGTTTCTGACTGAAATTTATTAGGGTATGCAACGTGATTTCGAATAACAGAGTGTGTAAAGGTATACCAGGTTTTAGTTTTCTATGTGGGTGGTCAAAAGAAAGACTCCAGGAAGACGAATTGAAGCTTGTAACAATGTTCTTATCGAAAATGATAGTCCTTGGTCAACGAACTATTAAAGAGGTCGGTCCAACGCTATTAAATAGCCCAATATGCAATAGAAAATAATGAGGTAGGTTCTTGGTCAGACTCCTAGTCCGCTCCCGCAATATCGCTCGTGCTTATATATAGGGTGTACCGCAGCTAACCCACCACACTACTAATACTTTGGACTCGTACTGATTGTCTACCAATAGCCTAAGTAGAATCACACACCACCTCCATGTACCTGTAAACCCATGATTGCGTTCCGGACCATAATCACCGTTTTACCTTACACTAGGGTGTTATACTTTTCCATAACACTAACATAATTTATACTAGAAACAATGCGTGCAACCAATATGTGTTAAATAATAGATACTGCAATGAAATAATATTCAATCATGACATGGTTAGAAGTCCTTCCATTTCGGGGTCTCCCTTTAACCGTAATGAGAATAATGTGTAAGTATAAGACATGGTTAGAGGTCCTTAACTTTCGGTTTCATCCTAAACCAGTAAATTTCTGTTCACATCGTTGGGCTCTAAATAACTATATTGATAACTCTAAGGATTACATCGTTCCCCTCGGGTTAGAGGAATATTCTGAACCGAGTCGTACGAGGGAACTGGCTTGGATCTCATATGAGATATCAATTAGTATGTTCATTGACCATGAT
This sequence comes from Ambrosia x helenae, assembly GCA_030844895.1. Lineage (NCBI taxonomy): Eukaryota > Viridiplantae > Streptophyta > Magnoliopsida > Asterales > Asteraceae > Ambrosia > Ambrosia x helenae. The sequence continues at coordinate 92,500,158 of CM061224.1, read as the reverse complement.
GATGAACAAAATAATGAAAAAATATAACACGGTTTTGCTCAAAAATAGGAAAGTATGCGTACAAAATATGCGTTTAAAATACGCGTCCAAAATATACGTTCATGAAAAGTATATAAGTATAGCATGAAATTTCGTTTGAAAGAATAATATTACATAAATCGAGTAAATCGCAATTACGCAAAATAAGAGTAAATGAGTTGAACCAAAGTTCCAAATCAGTGATGTAAGAATAACTTTTAATAAATAGTGCGAGAGTAACCGCAATTTACGTGTAAGAATAATAACCGCCAATAAAAGGATAATGCGAGAATAACCATAAATAAGATAATGTGCGAACACGACTACAAATAAAATGGTGTAAGAATAAAACAATGAATTTTTTTTTTCAAATAAGGGTGCGCAGAATAGGCGTATAGCCTACTGGTATGCTGGTTTTAAATTTGGTAGTTTTGCATATATGCACTGAATGACAGCAGTCATCTAACCACATCTCTATGGAGCAATATCCAGCTATTTTGTTAAACCAAATGTTTTGTTGTTGGGAGTACAAATGTAAAAAGATACATTTTCGTTTATAAAGACGTAGTTTGCTCGAACTTTGTGTTCTAGTTGAAAGAATAGTAATAATGCATGAGAATACCTTTTTAGAAATCGAGGAATGCTTTAGGTTCAAAACAGGTTCACATGAAAAGACTTCGTAAGTACACACTTTCACGTGTTTACGAGAAATCGAGCTGAAAATTGTTTTAAGGTATATTATCAGTCGCAAGTTTCTTTCCCGAAAACATATATTGGATCCGTTATATGAAAACAAGAAGGTTTACATTTGACTTGTAAATATGCAAAACAAGTTTGTAAAATGCAAGAGGAGACCATATAAATTAAATGTGTTTCAAAAGACCAAGATTTAAAAATGGTGTGAATGATAAAAACCAACGTGTATTGCACGAAAAGCTTATAATTTCATAACGTTTCTGAAAACAAATTTCAAGCTTTGAAAAGAAGATCGAGCCACCGCAAGGAAAATGATAAGGACTGTGAACAACGTGTAAGTTCCTAACCTAACTTCAAAAAACCCAAATCAACGTTGAAAGTCCATGGTGCACAAATTTCTCATGCTGTGTTGATTGAGTGAATCAGCTCGGTATTTTTGATAATATGGTAGAAGTTTATGAGTTGTTTTGAAGACAATGGAGAATCCGGTTTGGCTTGGGTTGATTCTCCTTGATATTGTTTGGAAAGTGTGGGTAGGACAGGTATGAGGTTGTGAATGATCCCGGATGCCTTGACGAATTAGGGTTTTTCTGTATTAAAACATTTATTTAACTTGTAAGTTTTTATATATTTTTATGAAATGTTTGAGAAAAGGTAAGTGTTACTTGAAACCTTAAGGGTTTTACAAAATTTATATGTTGATAAACCGTTTGTTTGTAAAGGTCGTTAAGGCATCTCTTTGGACTCATAGTGTGCTATTGGTTTCAAGGCACAAGGTGTATGCAAGGTGTGTTTTTTTTTTGAACGACATGCAAGGTGTGTATTAATCTGGTGAATAGGCTTCTCTAAAACTGGGTTTTTGGATTTTGTGCTCTTGTGAGAAGACAACACAAGAAATAGTTTGATACGTCAATTGTTTTAGAGAGTAGTGTACCGGTGTGTATCGTGTAGATAGGCATTTATGTATGAATTTAGTCTGGCCAAAAGGAGCTAACTAGTGATAGTTGGCTATGGCTTAGGAGACTAGGCATGGTTATGATAGTGAATCAGTATAGGATAAATGCCGATATATTGTGTTAGGAGTATGGTAGACACGCAAGAGGGATACAAAAGGTCATAGCTTAGGGATATATTGTGACATCGATCAAATGAGTTTATAAACATGACGATATAAAACAGGTTTTGATTACTAAGTTTGGGAAACCATGTTCACTTTGAGCTGGGTGTTGACGCAACATTCCCAAAAATCAGGATGTGGTCGAAGTTAAACACAGAGTTTAAAAATTTAAATCGTAGGTAAAAATGTTTTAACGCAAGATAAGTGATGCTTTTTTTAAAAAAAAAATCACAAAGCATAAGCGTAGGTTTTAATGCGATAATATAGTGGGCAAAAAGTTTTAATAATGATGATAAAGAATCGAAAAGCGAATGATCACTGAATAATAGCATATTAAAACAACAAGTGATGAAATTGAAACTTCAAATGTCAAACAAAACATAAATATCAATGACATGAAATGTTGAGATTGTTTCCATAGGAAACTTTGACTAACTCAAGTATTTGAAATCTCCTAGTGACTTGTGGAGGCATGCTTTAGCCTATATAAGTGAATGCTCATCCCAAGAGTTCCCAGGTAGGTATATGGGTCCCTCGTCTGATTGGGATTTATATGAAATACAAGGCCTAGACAGAAAACTCAGGATACAGACGCTCACTCTTCCAGATTGCACGTGCCCCATCACTAGTGAATTCCAAAATTTTAGCGAGATTAAAAACGAGATGCAAAAATAGATCCCCGAGATGTGGATTTCAATCCTAACTCTAAGATGTATTTCAAAATTGAAAACTACAGTGGAATGAAACCACTCACTAAGTTAAGGATATCACTCCTAGCTTAGTGGTTAAGTTTCTTTTTGGAGGAAATACTCTTTGAGGTGTGGATATCATTCCTATCCCAAAGATATATTCGAAAGATGTATAACATATAAGGGGTGAAACTAATCACCAAGGCATGGATACCACTCCTAACTTGGTGATATCGTTTCGTTCGTGAAATACGAGTGTCTTCTTCTCCAAACAAAATACCGAAAGAATAACGAGAAAGATTCATTGCGAAAATATCTTGAAATAAAATATAAGGATAAAGAGAAATATACACGAGAGGACTCGTGAATGAAGCTTAGTTATATACTAGGCTAAAAGGCATTCTAATAACCTAATTCCTTATAACCATGGCTCTGATACCAATCTGTAACACCCCAACCGATGGCGGAATCATCGAGGTGTCACGTAGTGACGATTGTTCAATAGCTCATGGACTAAAAGTGTAAACTTGTTTAAGTAGTTTATTACATTGAAAAGAGATACAAGATACAATGATTCAAACTAACAATCTAAACTGAAATACAATGAATCCGAAATCTAAGTATAAATTCCAAAAGCTAAAAAGGCGTCTCAATAATAACCTGAAATATGTACCAATATAATATAGGTCAATACAAAAATGTATTGGTGAGAATACCCTGTTTTGAATACATATAGTATAAAAAAACGTTTAGCAATTCATGTGTTGTATACTGTTTGCAACTATGTATTTAAGTAGCATCTGGATCAAAATCAACCCTATGAAAGTGAAATGAAATTTATATATAGTATCCCCTATTAACTGTAGTAATGAAATACATAGCAATGACCAAGGTCTCTCAACAGAGTCACAAGGGGTATATACCATAGTACTATTCATTGAAATGCTAGGCCGCAACGGTTAATGATTTTGACAAGTCATAGATACACAAATGTAACACAAAGCAAACACACATGAGAATTGCAATTAGTGAAAAGAAATAGTAATTTGACATAAGGTACATGAGTAGCCCCAAACAGTAAAATGAAAAAGGAGAAAGATATACTTACTGTTTGCTAAGTAGTAAATCCGAGAAAGTTCGTCGTAAAAGTCTTAAGAATTTCGAAGAACTCAACCTATATACATATAAGATGTAACACCCCGCCCCTCTCATCACCAATATTGTCCGCTTTGCCCATCCAGAGCTCACGGATTTGTTTTTGGTTGCCCAAATGGAGACTTCCCAGGAGGTCACCCATCCTGAAATTTCTCCCACCTGAGCACGCTTAACTTTGGAGTTCTCCTCTCATCCCTAACATTAAGCCCCAAAACGCGTTGGTGATTTAAGAGGCAAGACATTACTTATGAACCAAGGATCTCTCCTGGTCACGGCCGATGTGGGATTTTCCTGGGGTGTCACATTCACCCCCGTTAGAGTCTCATCGTCCCTGATGAGGTGTGCACCCACCATCCCGAACGGCACAGGAGTGGCTCTGATACCATCTGTAACACCCCGCCCCTCTCATCACCAATATTGTCCGCTTTGCCCATCCAGAGCTCACGGATTTGTTTTTGGTTACCCAAATGGAGACTTCCCAGGAGGTCACCCATCCTGAAATTTCTCCCACCTGAGCACGCTTAACTGTGGAGTTCTCCTCTCATCCCCTAACATTAAGCCCCAAAACGCGTTGGTGATTTAAGAGGCAAGACATTACTTATGAACCAAGGATCTCTCCTGGTCACGGCCGATGTGGGATTTTCCTGGGGTGTCACATAAGAATACTAATGAGAAAAGTGACTTAAAAAGTCTAAGGTATCTAGGGTTCTAGGGCATTAGGGTTTGCTAGACTTATGTAGGGAAGATGAAGTTTTTATGATTACTCGAATAATAGTTTTTGAAATAAATATATCACGATTTAAGATTAAATATGTGACTAAGAAAATATAAATACTTATGTTTCCCACACTTAGAAACATTTCTATTCTATAGAAAAATATCCATAAAACAGATTTTATTATTTATATTTAACTAAATAATTTATTATATCTAATTAAATATAATAAACTAAAAATACAAGATATGATCCAAAAATGATATTTTTATCAAAAATGATTTTTTTATAATGTAAAATAGTGAAAATAAAGTTCTCATAAATTTTCTCACTTTATTTGCATTTAAAACCGATTTAATGAATTTAAATCACGTTTAAATGATTAAAAAAAATAGGAAACTCAATAAAAAATAAATGTTTTCCGAACCAATAATTTTTATTTCAGTTCATGATGATTAGAAATAATTCCCCAAAAATTTTGAGTTTAAAATCATTAAAATGAAATTTTAATCAATTAATTATGATTAAAAAATTTTAATGAATAAAAATACGAAAATAATTTATTTTTCAGAAATTAAAAATTTGATAATTTTCTATGAGGTGTCAAGAGTCTACATCTAAATTTTGATAATTTTTGGGACAAAAATGAATTTATTATGAATTTTTAGAGATACAAAGGATTATATATACATATAAATAGAAAAAAAAAAGAAAAAAAATAATAAACGAACGGACCTGGGGTTCAGGGGACTCGAACCCGGGTCTAGCCTATGTCACAGTATGCCCAAAACCACTCCACCAAAGATTATTTTTGTTTAACAAACTATACATAAAATGTATTTAACATATAACCAAAGTTTATCTTCTTCCCCATATAATCCAATAAACCCTAACCCTACTCCAAATCCAATTAACCCGATTCAGAAACGATGAACGAGCAGAAATAAAGGCCTTATGATTGGAACTCTATAAAAAATGAAATGTCACAAAAAAAAAATCGGACTCACAAGGTGATATAGGGGTCGAACTCGAGATAATATGCCCGATTAAAAAGAAGTCGATTACACAACTTATGGACTCGATTATACTGCGTTTATTGTGGGTTTTTGATGTTCAAATGTTGAGAAACACAAAAAGATGATTAATTTATAGACTTGTTTAACGAACCAGAGGTTTGAACCCGAAATAAAGTCGCCGACGGTTACCACATAATAGCTTGATAACTGCTTGTTTTAAAACGTTAAGAAACGATCGAAATGGGTTAATTATGGAGAGAAATGTTTACCTAATAATAAAATCGATTAATAACCATTAAAGGTCAAGTTTTTAAGTTCGCCGGATTGTTTCGGTTGGCAGATCCGGCTAAGCAAACTCACCGGAAACAGGCAAGAGGAAAAGTCCAGTGATTTTTTTAAAAGTTTTAAGAATTGGCAAAAATGGTCCCTTTAGTTAGTATAGTTAAGTTTATTATTGGTTGGTTAGTTCAGCTAAATACTTAGCACAGTTCCTCTTCCAGTGCCCAGTCTCATCACAATGAAAACACTTGGCATCCTTCAGAGGTTTCTTGTTGGCAACAGATTTGCCTTTGCCCTTCCATTTTCCTTGATTGCCCTTTTTCTTGGTGTTAGGTTTCTTAACTTACCCTCCATGATCTTCAACACTGGTGCAATCTTGCTAGGTATGTTTACCTCAGCAGCTTTGAGCATCTGATGCAACTCTGCAAGTGTCTTCCCCATCCCATTCATATTGTAGTTTCATAATGAACTGATCATTTGACTTGGGCAATGAGTTGAGAATACTATCCCTAGCCAACTCATCACTCAAGGGGGATTCCAGACGAGCCAAGTGATCAACATATGCCTTCATTTTTAGCACATGAGTGCTAAATGATGTACCCTCTTGCATACGAGTGGTTATGCGTAATCGCATCACATCAAACCTCTCATGACGAGCCTTCTGCTGGAACATTTCCATCAGGTGCTGATTCATCTCGTGTGCCATCATCTCATCCATTGTCCTTTGAAGTTCAGGGATCATGGATGCCAACACCAGACATGAGACTTTTAAAGAGTCATCAAAGTGCTTAGAGTAGTTTCTATAAGCAACAGATTTCTGATTGATGGGTTCATCAGGGACTGGCGTTTCAAGAACATACAACTTGTTCTCCGCCTTGAGAACAATTTACAAGTTGCAGTGCTAGTCCATGAAGTTGGAGTGGTTCAGTTTGTCCTTCTCTAAGATGGACTTGAGAGAGAATTGGGAGGCGGAATTATTTTCAGTTGACATCTACAAAGTTCAAAATTTAATATATTAGTACTTTATGTTTTAAATATCCTAATTATTTTATGACCCAAAAGCAAAATTTAATTAGGATGAGACCCCGATTCATCAATACATAGTGAACTGGTATGATTAGGTAGGTAAACAACGATTGTTAATTGTGTCCATTACATAACTCTCCATTTGGGGTTATCGCTTATAAGCGATGTATGTTTAACCCCAACTATACCCACTTGATAAACAAGCGATGTTTTGTCCTTTATTGTTAACTGTATCACCGGCCTATGTTACACAGGAAACGCGGTGATTACCTCCTTTTATATAGACGCCCAGATCTAGGCTTCAACACTAACATTTTGGGTTTGATTTTAATGAAGTGTTAACTCGTTAAGGGTGGAATAAACCATCAATTTAAAATTGGGATTTATTTTAATATTTACCATAAATATTTTGAATAACTTGTAGCATGATGCGAGTTAACAATAGTTTATAAAATCCAATTTTATATGATTCGTGATAATTGAAACTCCTTTCAACACTCGACACGATATAGTTTTAAATACCCTATTTAAACTATGTTGGTCGTTTTATCGCGAATGATCTTGTTTTAAATTTTAATAACACTCTTTTATTAAATATGTTTTTTAGTTTTATCAAACTTGTTTTAATAAAATCGTTGCCATGATTGTGAAAAATTTTATTTATTTTGGGTTATCTAGATTATTTATAATAAATAAAATAAAACCACAAAGCATAATAATAAAATTAAACGAATCGAGCCCCTAATAGGTCGCCCGTTTCGTTTTAGCCATAAACAAAACGAACTAGTCTTAAAGGGTTTCAAAAACTATTTTGATAACTCCCACTTGGCCCGCGATCTCTATATTCATGGAACTTGTTCCCCCTTTTTATCTTCATCTTGATCTTGTACTTGTAGGATTATAAAATTAAATTTTAAATACAAATAAAACAAATCTATTCAAATCCTATCTATTACACCGGATCCAATATCCGTAATAAAAATACAAATCAATAAAATTAAAACATCACAAACACAACCATGACAAGGGTAAAAAACCTAGGGAATGATTCACATCACAATCCATGAACAACCAAAAGCTTTTGATCTTTTGTCAAAATAAACAAAAAATTTTTTGACAAATAAAACATAGATCTAAATTATAACTTTACTATCTATACGCGCGTAACCGTGGCTCTGATACCACTGTTGGGAATCATGGTATCAAATACGAGGCGGAAGAGTTTTATATATTTAACAAAAGGCGATTATATACACATATATAATATAGGCCGATTTTATATATAAATATTATTATTTGATTTATTAATCCAATTAATAAATATTCCCAATCAGGAGCTTAGTTAAACGCATATAAACAAATATATAATATAAACAAACATAGGGGGTTTAGTAATCAACCTTTGACGACTACACCAGAATTGTAACATGCGGGTTACAATGAATCCTCGCTAGTAGGAAGTTCACAACCAAGCACGAGACACCCGAAAGCAGCAACCCACAAAGAGGAGGCGGCAACGGGGGCTTGATCGGCGGCGGTTAGGAGGGCCGCGACGGTTTATGGCTGGTCAAAACTCTTACTTGGAGAGGAAGGGATGTTGTTTTGATAAAATGTGTGGCTAGGGTTTGCACCTTAACCCTCCTTTTATAAAACATAAACTTACAATAAGCCCTCTTTGACTATACACTTATAATCCTCTTAATAATAATCTAATTAATATTAAGTTCCTCGAGTCCAAAACATTTATTATTTCACAAATAATAACACACCTAAATGTGAACTTATCTGAGTCGTGTACCAACATGTAACTCTTCGGATCGTACTGAGTTAGTTAACGTTGACGTTTAATTAACTATCAGACACAATATCTAACAGACCCATCCCCTATTTTGATTCTAATAATCTTATTCCACCTTTTAAGTAAATAAAAAACTCAAACGTGAAACCAAATCGTTAGTAAAAGTTTTGTTAGTCGGTTTCAACTGTTAACGATGTAATTATAGTTTTTCAAGGATTCAAACCATTAATGGTGGTTTAACACATAGAACGAACTAACTTGATTGTTATACAACGCCTCTATCTTTCTTTATTTTTTGAACGGCTAGTGCAGCTGTATTTGATGACACATGCTACCTCCTTCAGGGCAAATTGTGGCTATTAAACCTTGCCCAAGTTCAAATCCTCCCAGTGGTGCTTACTCCCATTATTTATATATATTTGTTTGCACATAATAGGGATCGAACTTATGTATACAGTGCCTCTATCAAGGGTTTATGAAATATGATAAAATAATTGAGATCTTTTTTAAATAACCAACATCTTTTATATCACAACATTATGTTTGTCAACCAAGCGACCAACTTTATTACATAAGTTTAAACACCAAAATACAACCATGTAAATGACTTCTAGTAAACAACTTCAACAGGCACAAAACCATTCTTTATCGAAGCTAGAACGGCATCAATTACGACTTGAGTTTTTCTACTAATAATCGGCCACTTTTTCTCTGGTTCAATCTCACCACTTCGAATTCCTGTAACCAATCGACCAAATTCATGCACCATCAACACTTCCTGGGGTAGATCGGTTAATACCTTGAACTCACTCGGTTCAGGAGTACACCAACGTGACAATTCTCCCCACCTTGAATTCGCCACTGCATAAAAGGGTCCCACATTTTCATTGAATGGTATAACAAAGTCATGGACCCTGAAGTTGCCTTTAGTTCCTAGCACAATTATGTCCATGCATAAGTTCGCGAGGAAGGAACAGTAAAAAGTTGCGACTTTCCCATCTTTTTTCCAGTTTAAAGACGCACCACATGACAAGATGACTCCTGATTCATTATACTCGGGGTCACGAAATGCGGTAACTGTGTTTGGAAGTGCGTAATCATAAGCCCATAGAATGGCGCGTATGGTGTACCATCCAGTATCTCCAAGAGCTCCTAGGGAATCAAGATTAGGGTTTACACGAATATCATTCTTTAGAAAATCTCCTTCTCCTACGTATGATAACGTGCTATGGACCTGCCAAAAACATTAGATAACTATCAAATGTAACATTTGTTAGTGACACTTGATATATATAGACATAAAAGTTTGGAAAATGACCATCTGTACTATAAAATTTAATCAATTGGCCTATTTTTCTTCTTTCTTTTACATAAATATTAAATGACTTTTTTTTAATATGAAAAATACTTATAAAGTTGACAAATATGTTTTTCTTACTTTTACGTTGATATTTGTCGTTGTTACTTTTTTCTACCTTTAGTTGTTTGTATTGCTTTATTATATATTTTTATTTTATTTTTATATATAATATGTATACATCAAAATATATGTAAGAATAAATAGAAGTTACAAAATAATTCAACTTAACAACAAAGTAACTTTATAAAAAAATGTTGGAAAAGAGTTTTTACATACTAATTATTTAAAATGAATTAAAATACAAAAACATTTAAAAAATAAGCCTTGTAGGCCCTTATCGCAACAACACAAATATCATGCACCACGTATGAACACCGTTGCGCTTAAGGCCCACACCAAACGCTCATTGTTTGAAAATTTTTAAAGTAAAAGGTTATCTAATCAAACATATTGAAGAAATTCAATAAAGATATATATATAATACCGATTTAAGTTGTCCAAATCTTTGTTCATCACAAAGAACCTCCTTCATCTTTGCTGTCCTGGGATGATGCATCCACATGGTAGCATCCATGAACTGCACCCCACTTGATTCACATGCCGCCAATATCGTATCTAGTTCACCCACGTTAAGTGCCACTGGTTTTTCTAGCAAGATATGCTTCTTCTTCTCGGCGGCCAGAACCGCCCACCGCACATGGAGGCTAGTCGGTAAAGGAACATAAACCGCATCAACATCAGGGTCGTCCAACACGGCATCGTAGCTGCCATAAACCTTGGTGGACTCTGGGAAATGGTTTTCTGATGCGAACGCGGCCGCCTTTTCAAGAGAGCGGCTGCCGATGGCGGAGACGGTAGTATTAGGGGACAGTAACATAGCCCGCGATACCTTACGGGCTATGTTAGCACACCCCAGAATCCCAAATCTGATTCGGGATTCAGTCATTTTTCTTGTTAGAGAATTGAGTAGATATGAATCACATGAATTGGTTATGTTTAGATATATAGTAGTAGGTAGAGGTAGTGACTCATACTAGAAACCAAAATTAGTGAATTACATGTTTTCCTTTCCTTTTTTTTTCTCAACCTAATAGAATATGCAATGGAGGTTTGAAGGAGGCTATGCAACAGTCCACATATATTCTCTTTTCCAAATGTGAAATCATCTCTCTTCGTCACATATGAAGGCTTTCCGACTCTCTCCCACATCGTATGCGGTTTTTGGCTAAAAAAAACGATTTAATGTAGCAATTGAACACGTTCAATGTCTTTGTATGGATACAAGCGGTAATATTTATATTTAGATTATTTTAAATTTAATATTAATTTCTTAATATTTACTTTAAATAATTTTTATTATTAGCTTATTTGAAATATTTATATATTTAATTATGAGTTTACATTTATTACAATATATACTTTTATAAACCTACTAGCTGATTACCCCGAGAGGGTCCCGGGGTTGAAAAATCTAATTTTGCGTGATAACCTATTGCAAATGGCTCAAGTTAACTAACCACAAAATCTCTCAATCATTGCATGTTCATAGTATTCTAATTAGTAATAACTCATATTCTCTAATCTAAAACCTAATCAGTAATTATCTAAAGAATCACTTATGTAAGCTGCAACTATTAAAAAACTCATCACATCTCTCTAATTTCTCACATTCTAATGGCTCTTATAATTCCTAACCTAATCAACTAAACAAACACTTAAGTTGAAAGTTGTAATCATTGCATCTCATTATGCCACGTGGCATAATCAAGAGATGGTTGAGGCCACCATTGAACGCCACGTCAGCAACTATCAATTCTTTCCGGGAGCGTCCCAGGGTTGAAAAATATAACCATTCTAATAATACTAATACTAATAGTAATAATTATTACTCTTGTAATTAAATAAATAAAAAAATAACCTTGCTATAAGGTGACACCATGTGTTGCAGTGTTGCGCGATTCTTTCTCCTAACTTTTCTTGATGAAGTATACCTAGTAAAATTCCAATGATAACATGGCGATGGGCTGATTTTCAACATCGTAAATAAGAACCTGGTTTTAAAGAATAACATGATTAATGAATAACATGAACACTTTGTGTGCTTTTTTCCTGTATGAACGAAACCCCACAAAAAAATAGTCGATTTTTCTCCGTTTTTTATATAGGACTATGGTACTCGTTGGAAAGATAATAAAACGTTCGTTAATTTGGTGTAATTTATTTCTTTAAAAAATCCCGTATATAAAAGATATAAACGTTTAAAAAATTATGAGAGGAAACATGAGAGAGAAAATTTTAAATTTATTTTTAAATTCTTTTTTTCCTAAAATAACTCAATTTAATTTAACGTTTTATGTTTATCTTTTTTTTTTAATTAAAAAAGAAATAGTGCAAAAACACTAAAATATTTCAATTATGATGCCACGTGACACTCTAAAGAGGAGGTTGAGGTCTCCATTGCACGTCACGTCAGTATATACGTTTTCCTTTATATATATAGATAGATATGATCGTTTACGTTAAAGTCTTTAACGCATTAAAATATTACCAAAAAACATCCAAGCGGCTTTCATCACGTTGATGTAGGACGAGTAAGGTGGTTCGCGAAAAAGACCACATAGGAATCAGATGAGTAAAATGTTCATGTTGTGGGTACTCTATGTTTTTTTTTTTTTTTTTTTTTTTTAACGGCTAATTTCTTATACCCATTTCTTTACACCTTTTATACCTTTTTTGCACACCATTTGAGTTGAACTTCCAAACTCACCTAAAAAAGGATTTCCTTTTTACCACTATGCTATAACTGAAGTAGCAGGTACTCTGAGTACTGTTAGAAAATCCATTAGGTTGATATGAAATGACAAGTGTATCATTTCACTTAAAAAAAATAGTAAATTACTATTTTAACCCTTGTAATTTAACTTATTTATTTTTCGGTCCGAAAAGGGATCTTATGACATTTCAACTCTTGACAAGTGAATTCTGTAACTATTTTAGTCTCCGACAATAATTTTGTTAACATTTATAGTTAAATCTAAGGGTATTTAAGTCATTTTGCATGTATAGACTATTTATATAAATTATTAAGATCATTTAATTGTTATTATTATTGTAATTGGTGGTGGTATAAATTAACCAAGCTAATATTATAATTTTGGTCACCGAGAGTTGAAAAGGTTAAAAAAAAAAAAAGGGGTATCGGGAGGGGAATCGTTGTTTGCTATTGTTCATCAGGTGTACATTCCTCTATTAATGGGTTGGTGGTCCATTGACAAAGGTTTAGTCTTTAAAACACATAGATTGTAGGAGGTCTTAGGTTCAAATCTCAAAGACCAAGGGATTAAATAAGTTAACCTTAAAAAAAAGAGTACGTTCCTCCGTTTGCGACTAGAGTTAAAACGTTTGTGTTTTTTTTCATTTTTTTATCTTAATATAATTTTAATTTATTAGTTAGTGTAGTGTCACTCACAAATGTTAGGATATTTGTTTAAAACGCATAATTAATGTTTGATTTATTATAGCTATGTTGAAATTTACATAAGCTAATCTTTTTCTTTTTAATAATAGCAAATATATACTCAGCCATATAATAAAAAAAAATACGTTGAGACCGAACCCTGCACTAGACCTACTAATAACACGGCCATAGAGGGCGGAAGAAGGGTTGCCTCCTCGACTTTGGGACTACGCAGGATAATATAACAATTTTTTTATAGCCAACAATGTACCAAAAACTTGTTTTTTTTAAGAGTAATAATGTGGATTTCCATTTCTTAAACTTATCAAAGATTAGGTAATTAAGCGGGCAACAAACTGCGGCAATGCTAGGGAGCCAAAGGTATCAAAGTCCAAGCGAACAAAGACATGTTGGTTGTATTCACAAGCTTTAGCATGCTTTATTTGGAATTTAAAACTACATCATTTTCTTAGGGGAGACGGGGTGCAACCCGTGTTGTCCGCGGGTACCCCAGTACCCACACGATAACATCGCTGCCGTGAGTACTAATAGGGATTATGTGCACCGTTTCCCGGTTCTAACTAACGGGTGTGAAGCTTAAATATTAAATGCAACGGTCAAACATAAAGGGTTAACATATATGTTTTTTAAATGCAACGGTCATTTTTTTACCGTTTAAAAAAGGGGACGGGCATATAAAAAAACAAAAACTCTCAACTTTAGATAACTAACTACTTTCATACACAAACAAATGGATGCAAGAAAATTAAAGAGTGAAGCAAAGGGTGGGTGGAGATCCTCTAAATCAAGAGGAGAGGGTTCAAATAGTAGAGGTAAAGGTTCGGGTTCGACCTCGGGGTGCGATGAAAGGTTATAGGCCAGTTATTAATTTTCCACAAAGTCGGCCACTCCAAGCACCACAACCATTTTATCAACAAACACAACCACTTCAACCACAATACCAACAACCCTAACAACCCCAAAGCCAACCCCACCCAATTATTATGTACATTATTTTACGCCACCTCAATTAACACCACAAAAAATAAAGGAGTTTGACGTGTTTGCAATGTCAGTCCAAACATTCATCAAGAAAATGATGATACATGGCGAGACCTCCACCTACGTGAGGATGATGATGAGGAAGAGGAAGAATTTGTGCCAGAGACACAATTCAAGGCACATGAAGATGAAGGATATAATTTAGACGATGATGTGGAAGAGATGCTTGTTGTAGAAGATGAAGTTGCAGAAGTTGACAAGCGGGAGAAAAAGATATTTGGCAAGCGATCAAAAGTTATGAAGTGGTCAACGGCACAAGAGATTGCCTATACGAAACCTGATTATACCTATACTATGTTTTAAGATACCTATATCTATAATACACCAATAGGATTATACAAAGACTATACGAGACCTATGCTACATCATAAATTTTGTAACATTGTTTGCTAAAACAAGATTAATTAAAAAATATATTTAAAAAACTGACTCAAATTTGAATAAAACTTTTATAAAATTAATTATTATTGTATAAAAATGTTTCTAAAAAATAGTCATCGATGACGATACACCCCAGTATAGGCCTACGAAAGGCGTAACAATTCAACTGTCTAACAAAATCTGACAAATCCGTTTTCTTTGAAATCCAAAAAGCTATACCCTAATTGGAGAGGAGGCGGCGGCGTACGGCAAACTACGGGAGACAGTGATGATCCGGCAACAAGAACAACGTTTTACGTCACTAACATAACGGACAGGATTACAGGTTTGAGACTCAAGGAGGCGTTTCGTCCTTTTGTTTGTGTGACTGATGCTTGGGTTCCTCGTCGGAAAACTGTAAAAGGAAAGGTCTTTGGATTTGTTCGGTGCCAGAAAATAAAAGACCCTTATTTTGTTTTGGAAAGGCTGAATGAGATCATGATTATGGAGTCTCGTTTTTCTGTGTCCTTGGCCATGTTTGATCGCTCACATAGGAAGATCTCTTATGATACGGAGGAGCCGGCGAAAAAGGTTTGGCTACCTAAGGAGAAGAATGTCATGATGGAGGATTTTCCAGCGTTAAATGCTGCTTCTTCGGGCCCGTCTGGATCAAAGAAAACCTTGGTTGTGGAGGATGTAGAGCGGCTTATCCACTTCACTGTATGGGGTGTGCAGTGATCGGGTCAGCGGATTCTATTGGCCATCTGCATTCTGTGAAGAAGATGGTATATGAAGCGGGGTTCAAGGAGGTTGCGGTGTCTTACTTGGGTGGGTTGTCGGTTCTTATTTCGTTCAGAAATGAAGACGAGATGCGGGATTTCATTGTATCAAAAGAAGAGTTTTGGAAGCCTGTATTAGTGACAGTCACACCTTGGGTTGGTCAGAATATTCCCTTCGAACAGATTGTAATGTTAAAGATTGTTGGGATGCCGTTGCTGCTGCGGGATAATGTTTTCTATGACAGAGTTGGAAGTTTATTTGGCAAAGTTGTTTGGCCGTCTAATTTTTCGTGGACTGGTGTGGAGAATTCTGTTGGCTTTACCCATGTGCTAACTATGATGGCTGCAAGAATTGATGAGGAAGTTAGCATTTGGTGGAAGGGAGTTGGTCGAAATGTTTTGGGTGGTTGAAGAACTATCTACTTGGATTCCAGAGTTTGAAGAGGTTCGAAAGGACGACGTGCCGGAGGACATGGAGGAGGGAGAAATCTGGGAGGACTTGCCGGAGAAAGGGGTCGGTGTTGATGCCGGTGCAATTAATGAGCCGCAATCTCAGGCGGATTTGACGGGTACGTTGCATGGGTTTGGAAACATTCCTAATCGGGAGAATATGAAACAACCCGCTCAAAATTTAATGGGGTGGGCTTTAATTCTTTTGTGGGTATTGGTTGCTTGGGAGTGGGCCAGGATGTGTGTACTCCTAATGGGCCGATGCGGCAAAGTCAATTGGGTTTTAATGTGGGCCATTCCGTTCAATTCAATAGTCGTAAGAGACCAAGGGTCTGTTTTGACAACTCTCCAGAAGATATTATTTCCACCTCGGTATCAAGTGTTTTAAAGATTTATCCAACGACGTCTGTTCCAGTTCCGGATTTAAATACTCCCGATGAAGGGAGGGAGGTAGTCGAAGAAACCCAGTTGTGTAACAGTGAGAATCGGAGGTGGGAGTTCTTGTACCTGCTGAAAACGACCCAGAGGACCCGAATGGTTTGATGTCGGTTCCTGTGGAGATGGTTGAGGAGGCGGTGGGCATAAATCTTGAAGTAGACGATACGGTGAAGGTTGGTAGTTTGGTTGGTATTAATCTTAACAACTGCGAAGGTCCAATTGCGAAGGAGGTTATTGCGAAGTGTGGTGTAGTTGGTAATCAATGAATTTCCTTTCATTGAATATCCGTGAGATAAGGACGTGCGGGAAGGTTGGATGGGTTAAAGGATTGAAGTCGGCTTACGGCGTTGATTTCTTGGCTTTTCAGGAATCGAAGATTTTGGATCCGCCTTTGCGATTATTATCACAGTGTTGGGGTAACTCTTCTTTTCAATTTGATTGTGTTAATTTGGATGGTACTGCAGGTGGTTTAATATGCTGGTGGGATTCGTCTTGTTTATTAAGATAGGGGTTATACGATCCACGCATGTATTGGTTATTTTGGGTTTTTTGACTCACTCGGGAATTCTTATAAACATTGCAAATGTACACGCGCCCAATGATGCTACTGCCAGGCGTCAATTTTGGGACCTCTTACTGTTTTATAGACGTTCGTTACTCGGGGTGTGGATATTCTTAGGTGATTTTAATGAGGTAATGGCGTTTGATGAACGTGTTAATTCAGAATTCTTCCCGCAAAACGCCTTATCTTTCAATGAATTTATTGCGGAAGCTGAGTTATTCGAATATAATATGGGTGGGCACAGATACACTTATATGTCGAGTAATGGGGAAAAGTTGAGTAAATTAGACAGAGGTCTGGTGTGTAATGAGTTTATATTCAGGTGGCCGAATGCGAGTTTAACGGCGTTGTCCCGACATCTTTATGATGATTGTCCACTACTTATGTCCTTAAAAAATTCTGACTACGGGCACATCCCATTCAGATTTTATAATTCATGGCTGCACATTCCGGGGTTTGTGGATTATGTAAATTCGATAGCCAATAACCTTGTATTCGATGGTCCAGCGGATATTGCATTATCAATGAAGCTTAAGTGGCTCAAGGGTAGGATTAAGCTTTGGGTTGATGTGGAAAGAAAGAAAAGGGTTGAGAAACATGATATGTGCAAGCGATTGGCGGCTGATTTGGAGCAAATCGCTGACCAGAGGCTGTTGACTGAGGATGAAATGAAGAATAGAGTTGAAGCTCGAAAAACAGTGTTGGAGGAAGAAAGATTAAAGGTCCTGGATGCCAGACAAAAATCTAGGACCCGATGGCATGTGATGGAGATGAAAACTCTAAGTACTTTCATGGTGTTATGAGAATGAATTCTACTAACAATCGGATTCATGGATTCGTTGTGACGGTGCCTGGTTCTCGACCCGATGGTGGTAAAGGATAAAATTGCCACTTTTTTCTCTAACAAATTTAGTTTTGTTGCAGGTCCGAAACCGATTTTCTTGTGTCCAGACATAAATCGGCTATCACATGAGGACGTCCAGCTCCTGGATGCTTCGTTCACATTGGATGAAATAACAATAGCAGTTTTTGACTGTGATGGTGAAAAGGCACCGGGGCCTGACGGATTTAATTTTAGTTTTATCCGAAAGTTCTGGACCGTGTTAAAGCAGGATTTTTTGAAGCTTTTTGGAGAATTTTATGCTAAAGGAGCGGTTACTGATGGGTGCTTCTCGGCTTACATCGCTTTGATTCCTAAGGGGCGTGACCAGCCTACTCTTGGGGATTACAGACCGATTAGCCTGGTTGGTGTTTTAAACAAGGTACTGTCTAAAGTTTTGGTGTTGATATTGAAGAATTTTATGCCATATCTTGTTTCGGAGGAGCAAACCACATTTATTAGTGGTCGGAATATTTTAGATGGCCCCCTGATTCTGAATGAGACTATTGCGTGGTTGAAGAGGGCGAAGCGTAAGGCTTTATTCTTAAAAGCGGATATTGAGAAGGCCTATGATTCATTAATATGGGATTTCCTAGAAGACATTTTAAACCCAAATGAATTTTTCATTGAAGTGGAGGGTTGGATAATGTCGATAGTCCGGAATGCTCGGGCTTCTGTTTTGGTGAACGGGTCTCCAACTGTTGAGTTTTCTTGCCAGCGGGGGCTTCGTCAAGGGGACCTCTGTCACCGTTCCTCTTTATTCTAGCCATGGAGGCACTTACTCGGATTATGAGAAGGGCGTGCCATCTTGGTGTGTTTAAAGGTATTCAGCTGGGTGGTTCGGGCCCTTTGTTTTCTCACTTTATCTATGCAGACGACGTGGTGTTCTGTGGGGAGTGGTCCCTTTCAAATGCAAAAACTTGAGGCGGATTTTGCGGGGCTTCTACTTGATGTCAGGATTGAAAATAAGCTCTAGGAAGAGTAATGCCTATGGGGTTGGGGTAGAAGAGAATGAGGTTAGAGACTTGGCTTTGGCTATTCACTGTTCTCATGATCGATTCCCTTTTACTCATCTTAGGGTGCCAATTGCAATGAATATGAATTTGGTGCGGAGTTGGGAGCCGATTATCGAAAGGGTGAAGAAAAAATTATCGACATGGAAATCTAAAAGTCTTTCCTATGGAGGTAGAATCACTTTACTCAAATCGGTGTTGAGCTCCCTACCTCTTTACTATTTTTCGTTGTTTCGGGCACCTAAACAGGTTATTGATAACCTTGAGCGAATACACCGGAAGTTCTTTTGGGGTGGCACGGAAGATGTCGATAAGATAAGTTGGGTGGCTTGGGATAAGACGGTTTCACCGTTAAATATGGTGGAGTGGGGTTGGGGGCGCTTAGAGATGCAAACTTGAGTCTATTATCCAAGTGGTGGTGGCGATTTAAGATAAACCAAACGGATCTCTGGCGAAAGGTGATATGGGCTATACATGGAAGTAGTCGAGGCTGGAATTGTATTCCGGTTAAATTATCTATGGGGGGGGGGGTTTGGAAACAGATTGCAAGCGTCCCGCGGTTGTTAGCAGCTTTTAATGTGGAGCCATAAGCTGTTTAAAGCGCATCTCAGAAACGGTACGGGTATTAATTTCTGGCTGGACTGGTGGTTAACTGATGACATATTGTGTAATAAGTTCCCGGAGCTATTTGATTTGGAAAAGAACAAAGCTTGTCTGGTTGCGGATAGGCTACATGCTTCGCTGCAGGGGCTGTACATTCAGTGGGAATGGAGGCGAGCGAGTCTGAATAATGTTGAACACCAGCAACTTCTGGATCTGTTACAACTGCTGAACAACGTCACTATCCTCCCTGCGGATGACTTTTGGACTGCAAACGTGGATAGTTCGGTTGATTTTGAAGTGAGAGCAATAAAAAATCGGATAGTTCAAGAAACTTGTACCATACCGGCGGAGGCTTTTGAATGGTGTAATTGGGTTCCAAAGAAGGTGGGGTTGGTGGCATGGAGAGCGTTTCTGGATCGGCTACCGACTGCAAATTCTTTAGCTCGGAGGAATATTCATGTGGCCAATCCGGTTTGTTGTATGTGTGACACAAATGTTGAATCTGTTGAGCATCTGTTCACTGGATGCACAGTGGCTATGGAAATATGGCAGGCGGTCTGGGCATGGTGTCGGGTTCCAAACCTTATCGCCTTTCATGTTCGAGACCTCCTTCTTTATTATAAAACGGTTATCTCCAATTCTCGGGCAAAGAAACCGTTATATGGCGTAGTGCTGACAACTTTTTGGAGTTTATGGAAGGCGTGGAATGACCGCATCTTTAATCAAAAGGCGACTGTGGTGCGGAATGTCTTTGAGGAGATAAAGATCATGAGTTACCTGTGGATTACCAATCGAGGCAAAATGTCGGACATGACTTGGGCTTCTTGGTCTAGCTTTGATATAACTAGAATGGGGTAGTTTCGGATATTGTTTATGTTGATTTGATGTACTCGGACTGTTTGTGCTAGTGTATTGTTAGCGTGTTGAATAAAAGTTTTGTTGGCCGTTCAAAAAAAAAAAAAAGAAAATAAGGAGAATCCTGTCTAAATATCAAGAAGATTTGTAAAAACATCAAGTAATATTATATAAAGGGACCACCCACCTTATGGTGGAATGGTATGTAGGCTCAATGACAAAATACCCTTGGCTGAAAGGTCATGGGTTCGATTCTTGAGAGCCCCGGGTTTTACCGATTATTACATTGTCGTGCTTTCGAGCGGGTGGATAGTCGGGTTTTCCCCAAAACTGGTGGACTTGGTGAAACCAGGAGCTCCTTTACATGTCTGGCTATGCCGGGTGGAAGGGGTCCTGATTTGACTGAGTAAGGACTCCGAAGGGAGTTCTTGGTGAATTTCGTTGGCCGTTCAAAAAAAAAATATATTATATCAAGGGAAAATCACCAAAATGGCCCGTTGACTGTGTGATTTACCATAATAGCCCGCTCCCGTCTCTTTGGAGAGATGGGTCACGGCTCCCAACGAGTCTGAACCGTCTCCGGAGGGGCTTTGGTTTCCAACCAATAGAAAAGCTCCATGTGGCGTCTATGGTCCCGAAGACTGTCAGGCATCTCCAGAGACGTGTCAAAGCTGCCAAGCCGTCTCCGGTGGCCCTTGAGACGTCTCACTGATGGCTCGTCTCAAGCCGTCCTCGGCTCGGCTTTAGCCGTCTCCAGGCCCTCCTGAACTGTCTCCAATCGTTTTCGGTGGAATTTTTTTTTCACATTTTTTGGGGTATAAATAGATTGGTTTGAGTTGAAAAAAAAAAATAAACACATATTATCTTTGCACTTTTATCCCCTCTAATTATTCATTGCAAATGTTTTACCAAAACAAATCATATCTTCTCAAATATTCAAAAGAAACATATCTCCCCAAGTATTCAACACGGTTCAAAAGATATGTTTTTAGATTATCCGACATGTTTTTGAGCTTCAGAAAACCGAAATATTTTTTCGGTTAAGATTATGCCACTTTTTAAACCTAAACCTTTGGGGCTCATTTAATCCCCTGCAACTCAACATCCCTTTCCCTTCACATTTTCTATTTCCTTCCCACTCCCATCACCCCCACCTGACCAATTGATCAATATACCCTCTAAGTCCCCACCCTTTTCCCCGCTCATTTTGTTTTTCCTTCCCTCGCCACCACCTCTACCAGACCTATTGATAGCTTCTGCTCTTTCCTCCCTTATGAAAATGATTATGGCCATCTTTTTACCTAGTCATTTTCTTTTTTCCTTAAGTTGTACCATCACCTCTACCACACTAATTCTTACTAATCCTTATTAATCCTTATTGGCACCTTCAAAATTTTTTAGAGTTGCATGTTAAAAGTTGATGAAACTGAAATTTTAAAAATATTTGTTGTGTATGTTGTTTTGTTGTAAATTTTAATATCATTCAATTTGTTATAAATTTAAAAATAATAACTAAAAATAAAAAAAAAACTAGAAAAATCATGAGAACTGTGAACCGGAACAAGCCGTCTCGGGAAGTGTAAGACGGCTCAAGTCTTCTCGGGTACCGTGAGACGGCACAAGCCATCTCGGGAACCGTAAGACGACTCAAGGGTTGAATATAAATGTCCCACTTCACTTCACGAAATTTGTACCCCATTTCCACCACGTGTTCTACATTTAAAAACCGATCACCTTTCCAACCCATTATGTTTTTAAATCCTTTACTTTTCCAACCCAAGCCTAACGCCTCATTTAAATATTGTCTGATTATATTTGGATTGTTGTTACATCTACATAAAACCACTTGGATCGTTCTTACATCTACACGTGAGTTAACCCGTGTAGAATGCATCTACGATTTGGTAGTCTATATTATTGGCAAGTTCGTCGGCCGCCCAAATCTACGTCATGACCTGCTGGAACATCCGTCTTGTACGTGTGAAAGGACGTCAGTTGTGGTATTTGGGAGAACTTGCTATTTCCATTGTACGGACCGTTGGTAAACATCTGTCCGTACATATTTTTGGTAGTCTATATTATTGGCAGGTTCCTCACCTCGCGATAAAATTCGCTATTTTGCCAGCCGGAGACGTCTCAGAATACGGTTCTCAGTCCGCAAAAGACGCCACCGGAGATGTCTTTTGCAAGGCTGAGACGTTCCCGGAGACGTCTCCGGTGGGTCTGCTGTGTTGACAAGCCGAGCCGAAGACAATAAGGCGAGCCATAGACGAGCCGTCAATGAGACGTCTCAAGGGTCCACCGGAGACAGCTTGGCGGCTTTGACGCGTCTCCGGAGACAGCTCACAATCCTTGGGATCATAGACGCCACGTGGAGCTTTTCTATTGGTTAGAAACCAAAGCGTTTCCGGACGACGGTTTAGACTCGTTGGGAGTCGTGACCCGTCTCTCCAAAAAGACGGGAGCGGGCTATTATGGTAAATCACACGGTTAACGGACCGTTTTAGTGATTTTCCCCTTATCTATACTACATTATAAAGGGGGAGACATGGGCAAATATGTCCAAAATGTCAAAGTTAAGATGACATTTGAAAAAACACAAGTATAAATCACTAAATTTTACCCACTTTCTTTCATTTATACCCCTACTCACAAACTCCAAAGCCAAATATTCTCTTTAAATGAACGTTGCAAACAATTGTCTGCCAAGGAACGAGGTGAAGTAAAGAACAAATTGAACCACTTGCATAGTTTATGTTGTAATGCCTAATTCTTGGTTTAGTATTCGGAAACCTTTAAACTTACAAATGCATCGTGTTCCCACCGCGAAGCGTGACACCCTACTAGATGGCAAACAAAAAATAAAGACATTGTTGTGGGTGTGTCATGTGGCATTACATTGTTGGTTCAAAAATGAAATTAAAGAAATACGTGAATAGAGATGATAGGCATAAGTGTAACTACTCTTTATATAACAAAAAGTTACGTAGATAATGGTGCAAAAACAATAAAAATTTGCCCCAGCTCACTAGAACGCCCCGCAGTAACGTACAGGTTTCCCACTGATATAAATGGTTTTAAAAATACCTGATTTTGTACAATCTGCCCATTAAGTCGACGGGGCCAAGGAGTTATAACGCCTGTCCTCGTCGCCTTTATTAAAGGTTATATATGTATACCTAACTATGATTTTTTCCCAACACGTGTTAGGTAGGATGTAGGAAAAACAATTAAGCACGTGGTTTGTTTCAAAACTTTTTAAGTCAAGCTTCGTATAGTATGCCTTTCGCTCTTGATAAATAGCTAGATATTTTATTTTTTTCTTAAATGCAAATTATTATTTATGATAGAATTTGATAGAAATAAATTTTGCTTTTATTTACGACAATTTAATTATTAATTTGTGGTATTTGTTATTTATTTGAAACTAAGTTTAATGTCCGCGCTCCGCGGCAGATGGGCAAGGAAATTTAGTTGTCAACTTTTGGTTGGAATGATACCGAAACTTGGTACAGAACTCAAAAGAGATAACCCAAATACTGTACCGTTAGCAATCGAAAGAAAAAACCAATAAGTTAAAGTGACGGTATAACCGAAATGATAACAACATGTGTGGCTTGACCAAAATAATAAAAATTATTGATTGGATTAGGTAAAACCAAACCAGCCTACTCGTTTTAATTCCCTTAATTATCGTATAACATTTCCTATAACATTATATAAGTGTGTGTATATATATCACACACTTATTTATCATAAAATTATTTATTGAACGGATTTAAGAATGCATGTATAAACCATAATATGTATCAAAGCGATTCATCATGTCTATGGTACATTTCTCCCCCTACAAAGTTCAATCAATATGTGCACAACCATTGATAAAAAAGAAAAAGCGACATCCACATGTTACAACATTTTGTGAACAATTTGTACTGCACTACCATTTACAATCTTGTAAAACAAAAGTAGTCGGGTATATTTCTCTTATTTCATTTTTCTACCTACCACCCCACCTATTTTCAAGTCTTCATGTCATACCTTTAAATTTTCACATGCGGGGTTTTACCGCGAGGCACGTGACACAACAGGATCTAAGTCAACGGTCATAATAAACGACAACTATATGAAATGAAAACAACGTAAACTGCCCATTAAGTTTCAAAATCATTCCAACACAGCGGAAGCAAAATGTTATTACAACCCAAAAGTAAAACATAAAGTCTGAAATGTTAAGTAAACATGCATATGAATCCTAGACGCCGTGAGACTCCGTGCGCCTATTGATAGTTGTTACCTTAGCGACCTAAGACAAACATGCTAAAAACGTCAGCAAATAATGCCCGTGAGTTCACAGGTTTTTCATGAAGACCGACTCCAAAAGTTTCAATGAATACCCTTGGCCAAACCAGGCCACACGCATGCAAATCATATGAATACCTGTCGCTACTGCGATTGGAAAACCATTACTGGACTCGAATACTGCCCGAATGAATACTGAATAGTGGATACCTAAGAGACAACATGCACCCGTCCAACCTCCAATTGAACGAGTGGGGCCGGTCTAGCCCAAATAACTGATCTATCCACATTTCCCCCGTTGTGCATCCCCGCACTTCATGGTTCTCCCCAGGACTTCCAAAGATCGCATAGTAACTCAAATGAATACTCTAAGTACATAATGAATACATGAATACCAAAACATAGTTTGACACATCCTTTATGAAAACATATTTGACGCACATTTAAAGAATACAACATGTTTTCTCCCCCGAAAATATAAAACCAGTAAAGAGTGGGGCCATGAAACTCACCTTAGAGTGCATCTTCAGTTAAATAGAAATCCGACACGTGTGTGATGGTCCCGACTATTGGCGACCTATCAATGAGTTTAAGTAAGCATATTGACTACTAACCCGAAGGTTAACTAGTCCCCGATTGTCCAGATCTTGACTATGTGTGTTTAGAAATGTGTTTGAGTGTTAACCGGACATACCAGACTGACTTGACATCCCGTTGGTGACCCATTACATCAATTAATCAAGTACATAGGATTAACACATGAGTTTCAAGCATACAACACTTAGTTTGCATCAAAAATCGCACATATGGAGTTGTAAGGTTGAATTAGCATAAATCAGGACCAGGTTCGACCCAATTGGCCTTGGTTCGACCCCTTTGTGGCTCATTCGACATATACACAAGTTCATACAACCTAATACAAGTTCATTCGACCTTATCACATGTTTATTCGACGTTAACATGTATTAATTCGACCTAAATCAAGTTCGTTCGACCTAACCGAATCACATTCGACCTACCTGAAACTACATTAGACCCCCTGGCCCTACCTTCGACCCCACGCTGGTCGAAGGAGTGCCAGGTTCGACCCCTACAGCAACATTCTTCCTAAAACGCATCAAATCGCATCAAAACTATCCGAAAACATCACAAAACACTGCAGTCAAGTATGAATAACATATCCCTACAAAACCCTACCAGTTTTATTCCAAAATCCATCCGTTTTAATACTTACCCAAAATGGCAAAATTATGAAAACGTCACATCATGCTTGGAAACTTTACCCTATTAGGAAACTTTCTGAAATCATTCAATAATCAACTCATCATGTTCAGATTATCATGTGAAACAAAACCCCTAATCATATTATCCATAATAACATCATGAATCTAATCCCTAAATCTATCAAAATCCCCAAAACAAGCAAAATTTCATCATCCAACAATTGATAGCCTAAAATATCCAAAACCTATCATCCATAGCAGCCCTAGAACCTTTCTATAACATCTATGCAGCACATAATCATCATACAACACATAACACACATAACAACATCATTAACACATGTTAACTTGTATGAAAACTCATGTTTAATGATTAGGTTTTGTTTAGAAAGATATTAGGAAGGTTTTTAATTGTGAAAACCATCTTAAAACAAATCTGGACCTTTGGGGTTTAATGAAAACGAATCAAAATGCTTTAAAAAGGATTTAGGATGAAGAACACACCTTAGATCTTTGTTTAGAAGTTGTTTGTAGGTTAGGTTATGAAAAAAAAAGAGCAAAAACTCCTTCCCTAGTGATTAAAGTTGAGAGAGAGTGTTTAGAGGCGTTTAGGGTTTGTGAAATGATGAAAAATGACAAAGTATGGTATTTATACTAAAGCCTAGTTCGACCCCATGCATGGGTCGAATGAGAATAATGGGGGTCGAATGAAGCTTTTAAGCTTCTGAATGTCTGGTTCGACCCCCCTACAAGTCGAACCAAGACTGGGTATTTTCAAGTTTTCCAGTTTTGTCGTTTTAACGCATTTAACACATCCTAACACATGAACATACAATCCTAACATACATTGAGCATGTATAATCATGGATAATCATCTAAACATCGTTTAAACACATATTTGCATAGTATACACCATATACAGATCAATTCATGTTTGTTGCTTAATCTAATTCATGTAATTCACCAACAACGGGACTCACGACTTGTGTGTGTGTGTTATTAACCCAATGATCCTCCGAATCATTGAACCCGGACAATACGTAATGAAATCTGACTCGATTGAACTAGTTAAATATGTTTGAATAAACATTTTTCGCTAAGGTAGACTTATGTGTTTGTGAAAATGTTAACCTGAACATGCCGGTTGTCACACTTCAACCAATGTCAGAGTCATGGTTGCCGTTTTTTCCCTCTCTTCGCGGCCTTACAGTTATTGAACAACCAACTGTAGACATATTTGTAACATTTGTACTTTTTGTATTTTCTGTTCTAGTCATTGTATTCTAGTATCTTTTCATTTTGCACCCTTGTAATCCCGAGCTTATGATCAATGGAAAACTATTTTATCAATTGCATTTAATCTTAATCTATTTCATTTATTCTATAAATTCTACGTGACGCAAACTTTATGTAACGTCGCGTGATTTTTAATTTTCTTGTATTCTAAATTCTATACTTAAACAAATTCCAAGTTCGCCTTATTCGTTTCTTTTTATGTTACTCCTACCAATTCATGACGAGTCGTCATTATAATTTATCTTAATCAATTTAGGCATCATAACAAGAAACTAATTTAATTAAGATCTTAATATATATATATATATATATATATATATATTATAATACTTTAAGGTTAAAAAGAAAAAAAATAGAAAACGTAAATTTTAAAAAAATGTTAATGTTTCTTTAGCTCAAAAAAAAAAAAAAAAAAAAAGAATGATAACATCTAACACCATTTAAATGTCACCTTCGTATATTTGTTTTTCGTGGTCAACAGTAGCAGACAACTAATCTGCACCATCACATTTTAATTAAACTTATCCCCATTTAATCTTTTCCTAACCACCCTATTAACTCTATTTAATACCCTACCACCTTAACCCACCTATAAATACTACCCCTCCCCATTCCTTAATCCTTTGTTCATCTCTAAAACTCTCTAATCTTCAAGTTTTCAAGCCAAACTTTCTGTTTTGCATCAGTAAGTTTATTGGCTTAAAACTTCAACTTTCATTCTATTTTTCTTCTTCTTTTTCATCTAAAACTCCTTGGAGAAACCTCTAGGATCTTCCCCATATTTATCCACAGAAGTGTGATAAGGGTAGAGCACCTAAAAGAGGTTCCAAAGGTGGTTGTTTTCTGAATTATACTCTATAATAATATAAACATATACTTTCAAGTTTCTATCTTACTAGTTTATTATTAATCTTTGGAAGGTTTGTGGTTACACCCTACCTTACCAACTCTCTTGACCCTTCTTGTGCTACGAATTTATACACACTAGAAAGGGGAAATCCCGTGTCCAAAACCCACGTTTATTCCATAAGCGAAGTGGTTATGACATGAACCAATCAAATGGATTCACATTCCTAACTTTATACCATCCGAATCATCTATGATGGTTTTGTGCTTTGTCTAACTTAATCTCATGACCATCTGGATTGCCCTAAAGGCAATTTGTGCTTGGTTTGCCTAAAAGTCTTGCATGACTCTCGTGAATCTATAATCTAAACTCGAATCTAAGACCCTTTATTCTCTAATTCTAGTTAACCAAGGCTAAGGAACTAACCTCCCAAGACTCGTCTTTGGAGCCTTACTAAACGCACCCAAAGGTGAGTTCATACTTGTCCCCTTTTTACTCTTTATCACTTTTGGGGTGCAAACATGTATCATATGCAAAACACACTAATGCTTTCATAAACACACATGCTCAATCTATTAAACATACTTATATGCTACTTGCCATGCTTATGATTCTTAGATACTTAGACATAAATCATTAACTATTATTAGCCCACTTAACATGTATAGCGTAATAGGACTAGCACACCGCCCCCTTTATGGGTCATTGTTAAGATTTAAACGACCTATCATGAATATGTTAGGTATACGCTGTGGTACTCGCGGGTTTGAGTTATGTCTTTTGTATGATAGGTATGTGCAATGCTATAGTATGAGATTTGAGTAAACCATTCTAAAATACTATGTATGTAAACTAAAACTAGTATGCTTACCAATGCTTTATGTGTTGACGGATATTTTATACATGTTGCATGAAATGTTTAATGCAAGTTTATTCTAGAAATCTACTTAGGATTAGACTAGAAACACACGCTAGTTTAAATTCTATATTTTGATGTTGTACTTTCCATTTTATGAAACAATTTGTATTCTGTTATCTTTTAGACAATGTTTATGCTATGAATAAATTTTTTCTTTAAATTATATTGTCACGAATTCTAGTGTCATGAAGTCTTTGAACAATCTACCACAAGTCTCGTCCCGATGTATTCCGCCATCGGTTGGGGTGTGACAATATTTAACCATCCAGCTTCCGTCCGTCGCCTAGCACCGAATAACATAGCTAGTTGCTTTCAGTTGCACGAAAGATCTGGATTTAGTAGCTATCACCATTTTATGGTTTTCCACTTAAGGGTTTCATCTCGTTCAATACACAAAATTGGAAATGATGGTGAATTTAGAACTTAGATTAGCAGTACATCGACGGTGACGAATATGAAAGAGGGTCGGTAGTGGGTAACCTGGTCTGGACTCTGGAGGGTAGGATAACAAATGAGTGAATATTAAATATTAGAGTTAAATGCCAATTTCGTCCCTGAGGTTTGGTCCAGTTTGCCACTTTATTACAAAAAAGTTTTTTTTTTTTTGTCAAATTCATCCTTTTCAATAACCTAGTTAAAAAAATCTCGTTAAGGTCAGGGGTAGGGTTGTCTTTGCCACTTTAATGAAGGACAATTTTGTCATTTGATACCCTATGATTATTTTAATAAAAAAAACCCATAGTGTTCCCCTACCCACCTCACCCCCACCTCTCTTTCTCTCTCTCTCTCACACACACACATACACAAACACATAACACACACACTCTCTCTCTCTCTCCATTTCTTTATTCTGTAATACATTCCAACAACAACAACAACAACAACAACAACAACAACAACAACAACAACAACAACAACAACAACAACAACAACAACAACAACAACAACAACAACAACAACAACAACAACAACAACAACAACAACAACAACAACAACAACAACAACAACAACAACAACAACAACAACAACAACAACAACAACAACAACAACAACAACAACAACAACAACAACAACAACAACAACAACAACAACAACAACAACAACAACAACAACAACAACAACAACAACAACAACAACAACAACAACAACAACAACAACAACAACAACAACAACAACAACAACAACAACAACAACAACAACAACAACAACAACAACAACAACAACAACAACAACAACAACAACAACAACAACAACAACAACAACAACAACAACAACAACAACAACAACAACAACAACAACAACAACAACAACAACAACAACAACAACAACAACAACAACAACAACAACAACAACAACAACAAACCAAACAAAAAATTCAGATCAGAAGCAAGATTCACATTATATCACCTACCATCACCATTAATCGAAGACCCATTCATCAGGTACTCTCCGGTATTTTATTGTCCAAAATTTATGAGGGCCCAAAGTTTCACTGTTAGTTGAGATCTTTTACTACATTTACCCTTGATCCTGTAGCTCTCGTGGAGTTGTTAATATAAAGAGAGAAAGATTAAGCGTGAAGAGATAAGAATCTCCGGTGGTGGTTGTAACCAATGGTTGTTGGATGGCGGTGGTTATTATTATTATTATTATCATCATTATTATTATTATTATTATTATTATTTTTATTATTATTATTATTATTATTATTATTATTATTATTATTATTATTATTATTAGAGTTAAATGCCATTTTCGTCCCTGAGGTTTGGCCATTTTTGCGAGTTTCATGCAAAAGTTTATTTTTCTCACCTGAATCCAAAAGTTCTCAAATTATTGCTGGTTTCGTGCAACTCGTTAACTCCATCCATTTTTTCTGTTAACTTTTTGTAAAAGGACCAAAATACCCTTATATTTTATTTTTTATAATGTTTATAAAGCAGGGAGATGCTAACGTAAAAAGTCACTTATTGTACAAAGTGTAAGAAACAATATGGAGCATATGATTAAATTTGATAATCAGGGGCATGATGGTAATTTCTTAGCGTCATTAAAGTTCCACCCCCATTTTTAAAACGACTATAACTTTTTCATACGACATATTTTTTTCTTTAAAAAAAATTACACCATAAAAACAAGCTTTTCATCCTCTTTCATTTCCATACCATATTGCTATACTTTAAAAAAAATTGTTGGGTTGATAACTTGCGTTTTATTGAGGGTATACTTGCGTTTTAGAAATGCAAGTTATACCTGATAAGACGACCTGATAAAACGACCTGATCAAACACAAGTTATAAATGATAAAATGCAAGTTATACATGCTAAAACGCAAGTAAGTAATATCAAGTTTTTACATTTAGACGCAAGTTATTATTGTTTAAACGCAAGTAGGTAATATCAAGTTTTTACATACGTATCAAGTTTATTATTGTTTAGTAGCCTTTTACTTACAAAAACAACACTGTAAAGTAAGGTTACTAACTAATAAGAGTAATACTTTATGTAAATGTACATTTTCCTTCATCGATAAATTAATAAATTAACAAAGTTATGGGCGTTAAAAAAATGGGAGTGGAACTCAACCATTGTGGGTTATGTGATACCCCGCAATTTCAGGTTCCCACTTTAATTAAACTCTAGTTACATTCTTTGCATTCTACTTAACTAGGGTTAGGTAGATAAGTCACACGTTGCACAGTTATAGGTTAATAACTGCATGAAGTGGTAATTCGGAGAATTACCCAACTATATACATGAGTAGTGAACCTCGAACGTTGGTGAATGGTAAAATTTGACAATTGTGAATTAATTGATTGAGATTGATTGCAATTACGTGCTTCTGTGAAACTATGTGCAAACTGTATGTGATTACGTGAACTTAAACCGAAAGCGTTAATCGTAATGGGTGGACCGTTAGGATGGTTGAGGTCTTAACACATGGGGTTACACTTACTATGGTCCAAAATAGCGAAGACATCGAAGAAAACACGTGGTACAACGAACCAGGCCACCCGAAGCGAGCCGGGCAGAGTGAGCGGCCGCTCACTTGTGATGCGCGGCCGCTCGCGGGCACCTGACGCAACCAAACCGCCTTAAATCACTATTTAAACAATATTAAACCTCATGTATCCCCTAAACTCAACCCTAATCACCCCCTACTGCCTAGTTACGAAAATATTAACCTCAAACACCTGCTAAGGCTCAAGAACATCGATCGGGAAGCTTGGAGAGCAATCGATTGGTGGTTTTGAAGTGCTTATGGTATAATCTTCAATCTCTTGTGTTTTAATCTTCTCTAATATGTTTTTAAAACATCATAACCGAGTTTGTCCAGGTCTGAAACGTTTTCATAAAGATTAAAACTTGATGTTTATAAAGATTGAATGGGCTAAACATAATCTTATGTGGTTATTATTTGATAGGTTGCATGATATGCATGTTTATGATGTTTTAGACTTCTAGGGTTTATGGTTGATGATGTTTAGCATGTATTTTGTAAGGTTCTGATAATGTTATGTCTTATGAATGTTGTATGATGTTTGTTGATCGATTATAGGCGTATATGAGTAGTTTTAATAGGAGTTTATGCATGATTAAAATCTGGATAAAGTGTTTGGGTCAACTTGTAGGGTCTGTTACGTGACTTAAAAATATTAGTTTTGATTATTTCTTTACATGGTTGTATTATACATTGTCTTAGCTTTTCATAATGGGCAAAATAATCTGATTTGGACGTCGTTTGATAAGTTTTTGGAATTTTCTTTGATTAAAGGTCATATCAGATTTTCGGATTAGTAAACTAGGTCAACTTTAAACGATCATAACTTGAGTTTTACAAAGAATTAAATTGTGAAATTTGGACAGTAGGTCAATATTGGAATAACTTGGCTTTTCCAAGTAGATTCATCCCGTTTGGATGAATACACAAGTTTTGGTAATTTTTCTACTAACCTGATCTGTTGTGAGTATTTTCTGGACATAGCTGTATTGTATGATTTTTCATAATTTTTGTGCATGGTTTTATCACGAACTAAAAATATGGACTTGTCCGCTAGACCCCCTGGACTATTTAGTAAATGTTTGGCAGTCTAATTCACTGGATAAGTATTTTTAATAAATTAGTTTTCATGGCGCATAATCTGTCCTAAAAGCGCAGATTGTGTAATGTACGTTTATAACATTCAAAAAAAATGTACGTTTATGTGACTATTTGGAGTCTTATATGGTACGTGTTTAACATGAACTTGAATGGACACTTATATGAGACGTATATGAAGTGTAACACGGATAATAATCAACATGTTCACCAACGGGTCCGTAGGGTTTACTTGTGCATGTAGAATCATTAGGTGTCACTTACACGGTTTTGAACTTTTAAACATCTTGGACAAACGGGTATATGGTGTAATGATATTACACAAATACTCACTTAGTGACACATGTAATAGGGAGTCGGTAGCACATCCTATTTGGGAAGTTTGGATAAATTGCTTGCATTCTAAGGTGAGTTTCACTACTTTTTTTTTTCTTGAAAGCATGCGTCTCGGGTTTGAGACAACTTACAAAACGTTTTATAGTCTGGTTTGGGACTACTATTACATCTCAGGTTTTGACTCCTCGTGTGGGTCGGACATGACTCCTTGTGTAGGTCGGATTTTGACTCCTTGTGTGGGTCGGGTTTTACGATTCCTTGTGTGGATCACGCTTTTATCAGTTTACAACTTTAACTGTCCTTTGTGAACTAAACACACTCTATCACTTAAAGTCCTTACACATTATTGGGTTAATCGCTGGAGGCGAACAAGGTATTAGTTGATAGCGCTATTAGGTTGTGCAGCAACCTCATGCTTGAGGTGCTTGTGTCACAGGCATGAACTTCTGACCACATCTTTTCTACTAGTGTTGATAGACACTAGTACTAAGGCAGATTAACGTATGTTAACACATTTCTGAAGGTTCCCAATAATCACATGTTTAGTTACAATGAGTGGGCTAGCTACCCCTGACAAGCTTAAACTGATGACACTTTAACATTTGCGTTTTTGACCCCTTTATACCTGTTATCCAAACTGTGAACTCACCGACTTTATGTTGACACACGCAAGCATGCTTTTGCAGGTCGCTAGGTATGGAGCACGCGTAGGACATGCATCATATAGTGTCATTGGGATATGAACACTTAAACTATTTTTGAATATTTACTTATTTAAGCTTGGTTTTGGGCGCTGTGTTTTGCGCATACTATTACTTAACTGTTTTCTATTTCGCTTCCGCTATTACTTAATTGGTTTGGTTAACTTTAAAACTTATTTTTTCAATAACGAACTAAATGGTTTGGGCATTTAGAGTATGTGACAACCTGCACCCTTCACTTTTCATAAATGTGCATAATTGGTTCCTCAACTATTTCAAAATTTTCATTTTTAGCCCTCGTATTTTAATAGGACCAAAATTCACAATTTAATAAAACTTATAATTTTTATAAGTAAAAGTATGCACGTTTTATACTCACATCTACACCCGAGCACGTATGTTTCAGACCTTGATACTCAAAGCCCTTAATTTTCGGTCCTAAAACAACTTAGAAACAGAAGGAAACAAGTCTAGAACTTAAAATTGATTAAATTAGAAAAATTATTTATTTATTTATTTATTTTTTTGCTCTCGCGGTCCGCGGAGACAGTCAAACAGTCAAAGTCCTAGTCAAATTCCTAGTCAAAGTCCTAGTCAAATTCCTAGTCAAAATCCTAGTCAAAGTCCTAGTCAAATAGTCAATTCATCTTAAAACCTTACTTTATTGTGTTGACCAATTTTAAAGACTAATTGAATCCAAAACTAGTATAAAAACCCACCTATGACCCATTACACTTTGCACCTCTAAATCGATTGTTTCAATTCGATTAAACTCTCCCTCATACCTTTCTTCTAGAGTATATTACTTCTACATTTGAAGCTTTGATTATAAGCTCTTGTAATTGGAGAATTGGAAGCTTGATATTTTTTCCTATTCGGTTTCTTTTCTTCTAATTTGGACTAGTTTCGTTGTTGAATCTTTGGATTGCTCGCATTTTCACGCTCGCTTAGTCATCTAGTCATTTGGCGAAAGTGAGTAATTCCTATCCCCCTTTTGCTTTTATTCATTTTTGGGGTGTTACATGTACACTTATACAAATTACAAATACAAGCTTACATTTTTACAATACAATTCTAGTACTATGTGCATTTGCTTACAAACATGCTTTATGCTTAGACATTACATGTAGAATACATTTGTACTTAGTGAAATCATTAACATTGTACAAGCCGACCTTAACATTGGATAGCGCTATTCGATTGACAACCCGCCTAGGTTGATTCTCCCCCTTTTTCATCGGGGAATCCGTGGTCATTGTTAAGTTATTATCCAATTATTTGGATAAGTACACCGTCGTTCATTTAGTACATTATACAGTCACAGGATTGATTTCGCTCATTTGTATGATACATAGTTTACATAATTGCACCGTAGCTTTGCACTTGAATTGTATAACATTTTCCAACTTACTATATATATTAAAACTAGGAATGCTCACCAACATTTCATATGTTGACAAAACTTATTTTGTACATGTTTCAGGTGCAGTTTGAATCTTAGTTCCATTGCATTGGATTTTAGTGCTTGCTTTTAATAAGTTATTTCAATTTTCATGTTTTGTTCAGACTTTTGTATTTTTTTCCCATTTCATCTATGTAAGACAATTTAAATTATTCAATAATATATTTACATTTTAGTACCATGTGCTTTTGAACAATCGTCACTACGTGACACCTCGATGATTCCGCCATCGGTTGGGGTGTTACAGATTGGTATCAGAGCCATGGTTATAGGGAATTAGGTTATTAGAATGCCTTTTAGCCTAGTCTATAACTAAGCTTACTTTCACGAGTCCTCTCATTTATATTTCTCTTATTTCTTATATTTTCTTTCAAGATATTTTCGTTATGATTATTTCTCGTTATTCTTTCGATATTTTGCTTGGCGAAGAAGAGACTCATATTTCACAAACGAAACGGTATCATCAAGTTAAGAGTGGTATCCATACCTTGGTGATTAGTTTCACTCATCTATATGTTATTTATCTTAGGAATATATATTTGAGATAGGAGTGACATCCACACCTCAAAGAGTATTTCTTTCAAAAAGGAACTTAACCACTAAGCTGGGAGTGATATCCTTACCTTAGTGATTGGTTTCATTCCACAATCGTTTTCAATTTTGAAATACATCTTTGAGTTAGGAGTGAAATCCAAATCTCAAGGATCTATTTTTGCATCTCGTTTTTAATCTCGCTAAAGTTTTGGAATTGACTAGTGACGGGGCACGTGCAATCTGGAAGGGTGAGCACCTGTATCCTGAGTTTTCTGTCTAGGCCTGGTATTTCGTATAAATCCCAATCAGATGAGGGACCCGTATACCTACTTGGGAACTCTTGGGATGATCATTCACTTATAGGCTAAAGTACGCCCCCACAAGTCACTAGGAAATTTCAAATACTTGAGTTGGTCAAAGTTTCCTATAGAAACAATTCCAATGTTTTATATCATTGATATTTACGTTTGTTTATCATTTGAAGATTCCATTTAATCACTTGATGTTTCATATGCCATTATTCATTGATCATTCGGTTTTGAATCCCTTACCATCATTACTAAAACTTTTGTTCAATATATTATCGCATTAAAGCTTACACTTTTTCATTTATGCTCATGATTTTTACATTATAAGGTATTACTCGTTTTGCGTTAAAACATTTTTACCCACAACTTAAGCTTTAAACTCTGTGTTTAACTTTGATCACATCCTGATTTTAGGAATGTTGCGTCATCATACAGTTAAAAATGAACATGGTTTTTCCAAACTTATTATTTCAACCTGTTTTATACATTCATGTTTACAAACTTACTTGATCGAAGTCACAGTATATCCTCGTATACCTAATACTAATATTGTTGCACCCAGTCTCCTAAGCCATAGCCAACTACCATTAGTTAGAACTTCTTAGTCAGACTAAACTCATACATAAATGCCTACCTACACGATACGCACTAGTACACTACTCTCTAAAACGATTAATTTGACAACTTATTCTATAAGTCTATTCACAAAGCCTATTCGCCAAATTAGAACACACTTTTCATACACCTTGTGCCTTGAAACAAATAGCCCGCTATGAGCCCAAAGAGATGCCTTAACGATCATGAAAATAAATGATCTTTCAATGTATAAATTTCGTAAAAGTTTGAAAATTTAAAAGGTTTCAAGTTTACCCAGTCTTAACGGGTAACACTTCGATTTTCTCAACATTTCATAACAATTAAAAATTTCCGACTTTTCAACCCACAAGTTAAAGAAATGTTTAAATACAGAAAATTTTATTTTCCAAAATTCGTCAAGGCATCTGGGATCATTCACAACCTTCACATCATTTTAAATCTTGGTCTTTCGAAACACATTAGATTTACATACACTTCATGAAATGGTTTCATCTTACATTTTATAAACTTGCATTGCATATTTTACAAATCAAATGTAAAACTGCATGTTTTCATATAACGTATCCAATATATGTTTTCGGGAGAAATTTGCAACTAATAATATACCTTATAACACTTTTCAAACTCGACTTCTCGTAAACACATGAAAATGTGTACCTACGAAATCTTTTCAAGTGAACATGTTTTGAACATAAAACATTCTTCGATTTCCAAAAAGTTATCCTCATACCAGTAGACTATACGTCTGTTCTGCGCACTTTCATTTACAGTAAATTTCATTATTTTTTACACCATTCTATTTATAGTTACGTTCGTACATTATCTTATTATTTTTGTATTATTCTTTTGTTGGTAGTTATTTTCACGCGTTATTCACAACTATTCTCGCACTAGTTATTAGTAGTTATTCTTACAACACTAGTTTTGAGCATTAATTTCACTCGTTTACTTTCATTTTGTGCAAATTGTGCGATTTACTCGATTTACGTTATGCTATTCTTTCAATCGAAATTTTATGCTATACTTATATACTTACATGAACGCATATTTGGTATGCATATTTTTTTTGTTGTGAGCAAAACCCTGTTATACTTTACATTATTTTTTTCATCATCATGGCCAACGAACATACTAATTGATAGCTCGCATGAGATCTAAGCCAGTTCCCATGTACGACTCGGTTTCGAGTATTCCTCTAACCCGAGGGGAACGGTGTAATCCTCAGAGTTTATCAATATGGTTGTTTAGAGCCCAATGATGTGAACAAAAATTTACCGGTTAAGGGTGAACCCGAAAGGTGAAGAACCCCTAATCATGTCTTAAACTTACACATTAATCTCATTACGGTTAAAAGGTGAACCTGAAAGGGGAAGAACCTCTAACCGCATCTTATACTTGTGCAGTATCTACTACTTAACACATTTTGGTTGCACGCATTGTTTCTTGTATTACTTATGTTAGTGTTATGGAAAAGCATAGCACCCCAGTGTAAGGTAAATCGATGATTACGGTCCGGAACGCAATCATGGGTTTACAGGTACATGGGGGGTGGTGTGTGATTCTACGTAGGCTATTGGTAGACAATCAGTATGAGTCCAAAGTATCAGTAGTGTGGTGGGTTAGCTGCGGGACACCCTATATATAAGCACGAGCGATACTACGGGAGCGGACTAGGAGTCTGACCAAGAACCTACCCATTACTATCTCTTTATTAGATCGTTGACCAATAACTAGCATTTTCGATAAGAATATTCTTACACGAGCTTCAATTCGACTTCCTAGCGTCTTTCTCTGGACCATCCACACAGAAAACACAAACTTTGTATACTCTTACACTCTCTGTTAGTCGAAATCCTGTTACATGTCCTTAATAAAGTTCGGTCAGAAACTTCTCTAAAGTAAGGGAAGCTACTATAACACTGCCCTGCCCTAACCAGTTACATACTTTTCCCAAACCTTACTCATTATAAACTCTTAATTCTCTAACCTTGGGTCAAACTTTAAGGATTTTCAAACTTTTATTTTGGGTATTAAACAACTACTTCAAACTTTGTCAACTCATGGCAAATGCATTTCTTAAAATCTACTTGCCTTTTTACAAATGTCTTTTGTTTCATGGAAACCTTCACTTGAAAGTAATTTCGGGACGAAATTTTCTAAAGTAGGGGAGACTGTGACAACCTGCACCCTTCACTTTTCATAAATGTGCATAATTGGTTCCTCAACTATTTCAAAATTTTCATTTTTAACCCTCGTTTTTAATAGGACCAAAATTCACAATTTAATAAAACTTATAATTTTTATAAGTAAAAGTATGCACGTTTTATACTCACATCTACACCCGAGCACGTATGTTTCAGACCTTGATACTCAAAGCCCTTAATTTTCGGTCCTAAAACAACTTAGAAACAGAAGGAAACAAGTCTAGAACTTAAAATTGATTAAATTAGAAAAATTATTTATTTATTTATTTATTTTTTTGCTCTCGCGGTCCGCGGAGACAGTCAAACAGTCAAAGTCCTAGTCAAATTCCTAGTCAAAGTCCTAGTCAAATTCCTAGTCAAAATCCTAGTCAAAGTCCTAGTCAAATAGTCAATTCATCTTAAAACCTTACTTTATTGTGTTGACCAATTTTAAAGACTAATTGAATCCAAAACTTGTATAAAAACCTGTTGGGCTAGATTTTATAGGTTTACGCTTGTCTTTATTAAGCCTGTTTGTATGAATTGGGCTTAGTTTAGTTAATGGACTTGGGTTAGGCCATGTGGGCCAAGGCTTTAGTGGACCCTATATAATGTTTTGTTTGATTCATTGTTAGGGTTACACATTCATTAGACTTTCATAATCCTCACATTTGTAATTCTCTGGCCACCACCTTGTACCAGACAATCCTAGAGATTGTGTGCAAGGTGAAGCAGCGGTTCTATTGATTTCATCGGTGTTAATCTTTTGTTCTTCACATTCAATCTTGTTTTCCGCACTCGATTGTTTGTTTGATACCCGGTAGAGAAGATCTTGGACTTACAATTGGTATCAGAGCCTAAGAAGTCTTTCGAAGGCTCGGTTTGTTATCAAAAAGGAGAAGATCAAGGAAGATTTCATTGCAAGAAAGAAATGGATCAAATGGTTAACCAAACAAACTTGAATGGACTACATACTGATCAACTACTTGTGGCTGCTCAAGTGGACAAAGCTATGGAATCTCTCATTGGCACACATCAGAAAATACCTGTTCTCCAACTTGGGATGTCCTATTCTGAGTGGAAGTTCAGGTTCATTCAAGTCATGAAGATTAAAGATGCAAAGGCTCTACGATCCATTCAGAATGGACCATGTGTGATCACCTATGTGACCAATGAAACAACTGGAGACATTGCAATCAAGCCAGAGACTATGTACACCGATGAAGATCGAGAGAAAAAGGACGTTGATGAGAGGGCAATGGCTTACCTTAATCAAGCACTGTCACCTGAAGTATCAATTGGAGTTCGTGACAATGCCACTGCCAAAGAACTTTGGGCAGCTCTTGAAAATTTGTATGAGGGAAATGAAGAAATGAAGGAAAGCAGGAGGGAGATGCGGAGTCAAAAGTTTAACGCCTTCAATCACATTCCAGGAGAATCACTTGAAAGTCAGATTCAGCGTTTTGTGGCATTAGTGAGTGAAATGAAGGCCAACGATATGAGGGTAGACAACTCAGTCATGATGTGGGACACACAGTTATTTCGGTCTAACACACGTTAAGAATATAAGAAAAATATCGGACTTGAGGACGTGTGTGTATGTTTGTTTAAGTGGATAAACGATGCTGGTAATCGTCTTGGACTGTTTTCTGGCACTTTAATAAGTTTATTAGAACAAATATACTAACGATGTGTTGCATTTTAACAAAGCTGATATGATCTTCTTGCACATGATTCTCACCAAAAAGATGTATTGTAATTGGTTTGAATTTTTGTTTTAATTTGTTTATCTGTTATGAAAAATTGACCATTCTTGAAGTTTTGATCGATTCTCGAAGGAAATTCAGGTTTTTGAGATTTTAAAAATAAAGTACACTAATGTACTTGGTGTTCATGTATATACTG
This sequence comes from Ambrosia x helenae, assembly GCA_030844895.1. NCBI lineage: Eukaryota > Viridiplantae > Streptophyta > Magnoliopsida > Asterales > Asteraceae > Ambrosia > Ambrosia x helenae. The sequence goes on along the minus strand of CM061224.1, from coordinate 92,459,118 downwards.
GACCCTCTGTTGCATAAAATTGTTTGCTCACAAAATTCTGAGAATTTGCAGAATTTTATTCGAATCAAGAAACAGGGGTTGATGAAGAATGAAAGAGTTCCAGTTGCTAACAAGCATGAATATCCACACTGAGAAGATGTACCTGAGTCAGAAGAACCTGAAGTGAATCATCTTTTGACAATGAAAGTACAAGTGAAGAAGTACCTGAAAAATTGCTTGAAAGAGAAGATTGACAAAGAAAAGAGCTTCTGAGAATCCTCCTCTCACGTTTTCTTTTAACAAGATGTTCAAGCTGAAGCTGATAATGATTAAAGTTGTGAAGCTACCTCCAAGAGAACAAGAAAGAACCCAAGATTGGAAGATCAAGATCTGAAGATTCTTCCTACTAAGCCATGATAAAGACAGCATAAACCTAGGGGGATATTGTTGGGCTAGATTTTATAGGTTTACGCTTGTCTTTATTAAGCCTGTTTGTATGAATTGGGCTTAGTTTAGTTAATGGACTTGGGTTAGGCCATGTGGGCCAAGGCTTTAGTGGACCCTATATAATGTTTTGTTTGATTCATTGTTAGGGTTACACATTCATTAGACTTTCATAATCCTCACATTTGTAATTCTCTGGCCACCACCTTGTACCAGACAATCCTAGAGATTGTGTGCAAGGTGAAGCAGCAGTTCTATTGATTTCATCGGTGTTAATCTTTTGTTCTTCACATTCAATCTTGTTTTCCGCACTCGATTGTTTGTTTGATACCCGGTAGAGAAGATCTTGGACTTACAAAACCCACCTATGACCCATTACACTTTGCACCTCTAAATCGATTGTTTCAATTCGATTAAACTCTCCCTCATACCTTTCTTCTAGAGTATATTACTTCTACATTTGAAGCTTTGATTATAAGCTCTTGTAATTGGCGAATTGGAAGCTTGATATTTTTTCCTATTCGGTTTCTTTTCTTCTAAATTGGACTAGTTTCGTTGTTGAATCTTTGGATTGCTCGCATTTTCACGCTCACTTAGTCATCTAGTCATTTGGCGAAAGTGAGTAATTCCTATCCCCCTTTTGCTTTTATTCATTTTTGGGGTGTTACATGTACACTTATACAAATTACAAATACAAGCTTAAATTTTTACAATAGAATTCTAGTACTATGTGCATTTGCTTACAAACATGCTTTATGCTTAGACATTACATGTAGAATACATTTGTACTTAGTGAAATCATTAACATTGTACAAGCCGACCTTAACATTGGATAGCGCTATTGGATTGACAACCCGCCTAGGTTGATTCTCCCCCTTTTTCATCGGAGAATCCGTGGTCATTGTTAAGTTATTATCCAATTATTTGGATAAGTACACCGCCGTTCATTTAGTACATTATACAGTCACAGGATTGATTTCGCTCATTTGTATGATACATAGTTTACATAATTGCACCGTAGCTTTGCACTTGAATTGTATAACATTTTCCAACTTACTATATATATTAAAACTAGGAATGCTCACCAACATTTCATATGTTGACAAAACTTATTTTGTACATGTTTCAGGTGCAGTTTGAATCTTAGTTCCATTGCATTGGATTTTAGTGCTTGCTTTTAATAAGTTATTTCAATTTTCATGTTTCGTTCAGACTTTTGTATTTTTTTTCCCATTTCATCTATGTAAGACAATTTAAATTATTCAATAATATATTTACATTTTAGTACCATGTGCTTTTGAACAATCGTCACTACGTGACACCTCGATGATTCCGCCATCGGTTGGGGTGTTACAGAGTCGTTTATGTGACTTATGGCTATGGGATCTTGGTTTGTCATGCACCTTGCGGTATAAACCTCGTAGTGGAAATTTGAGGGTGTGACAGATTGGTATCAGAGCCATTGGTTATAGTCAACTAGGATTGCATTCTAGTCTATAATCATCATAGCATAAGTATTAGTACACTCACTATTGTAAGTGCACCACTTATTATTTTCTTGAATACGTGTACTGATCTAACGTATTGCAGGAAACCATGACTAACCCTACTAATAGGAACTACTCTTATCGTGCTATCGAGGGGCCACAAGCCCTATTTCTAGATCCTTATGAGCATCCAGGTTCGCCACGGGATCCATATGAGGATACCAATCGATGGCTGTAGTTCACTAACATGCTGCACTCATGGGTTATAGGATACAGAGTGTCAGCTCGGGTACCTCCCATTGTTGACTCGTGGGAGAGGTCGCTTGCAGGAATGGTAAGGCATGTGCATACTGAGTTGGAAAATGCCTACACCACTGTCAAGCAATTTCAGTTTTGGATGAGGAATGCTGATGAAACCCTTAAACACATGGAAGGACAGATTGATCACTTGTTTGGTTAACTAGGAAGGGTTAAGAAGGAAGCTGATGAAGCTAGGCACGAGATGTCAGCTACTAAACAGGATCTAGCAGCTACTAGAAAGGAGTTAACTTTGGTTCGCAACAGACTTATGGAAGCTCTGGGACAAAATGGAGAGGAACCAGAGGAGGATCCTAAAGAGGATCCTGAGGAGGAACCTATGGAAGGAGGATTCGATGCTCTTGGAGCAGCACTTGATGCAGCACTCGAGGAGGAGCTTGAGCCAGAGGAGGAAGAAGAGCCATTGGAGATCGATATTTAGGACGAGAGTGGGGATGAAGGCTCGTGCGTCTCCATGGATCACGTGGACGATTGATATTTTTATTATTATCCTAGCGTCTAATATATATATATATATATATATATATATATATTTATATATTCCTTTAATGACTTTTTATTTTATCGTTGTGAGACTCGAGAACCGTTTGGCTTACGTTTGGATTTTTATTATTATTACTATCAATCGACCACTTTACTTTATTCTCGCACATATCATTTATATTATATTCTAGTTTACTTGTACAATGAGAACGATTGTATGTGAGACATATTATCGCTTTCTTATGAGTATAGTGTAAATGTAGAATTGCTATGGCGGGAGGAGGTCATGGAAGAGGAAACATTAACATGACGCAAGAAGAGCTAAACGCACTCATTAATGACAGGGTGGTTGCGGCCCTATCAGCTTTTCAAACTGGTAACCACTCTTCCGACCAAGTCTATTCCTCTCTAAACCCTCGCCATTACCTCCATCTTACTCGAAATCTCTAAATCCTTGTGCAGACCAACCTACTCGCAACGCACTTATGAACTCTGATCAGACAGGCCCGCTCTTCAGACGCTTTGAACTCCATATAGAGGGGTTTACTCCCCAGGTATTGAGCACGGCCACACCAATAAACGTGGGCAACATTCAGCAGACCATCCGCCTAGCTCATGAACTGACAGATAAAAAAGTCGAAAAAAGGGGTAGTACCTTCGCATGAGACGCCGTCATCTAGTACTCGTAACAACAAAAGAAGGCGGGAAGAAGTCGCAGACAAGATCCCAAGTGGTAGAAACATCAAGACTCATTATGACAAAAACCAGCACCAGCACCACTATAAGGGGAAACACCCGAAGTGTAATCGGTGCAAGCACCATCACTCCAGTATTTGTAAGGTGGAACTATGCGAGCGCTGCGAAAAAGCCGGTCATGTGGCTAAAGACTGCCGTGTCAAGCTCCCAAGGAATTATCAACGTCAGCAAGGGCGGCCATACCATAAGGGTACTAAAAAGAGTGCTTCAAGTGTGGGAGTGAGACCCACTACAAGAGGGATTGTCCTCAGCTTAACGGAGACAACATCATTAGTGATAACAATGTTATGACGGGTACGTATTCCTTAAACGACATTCTCACTTTAGTTTTATATGATACTGATACAGACTATAGTTTTGTGTCATCGAAACTTAGCAAACAACTAGGAATGATTCCTACTCTTCTTGATACCCCGCAGTCTATAGGACTAGCTGATGGGAAGTCTGTTAAGGTAACCCACATCCATCGTGACTGTAAGCTCGAGCTAGATGGGTAATTATTTGCTATCGATCTTCTGCCTATCACCCTAGGAAGTTTTGATCGCGTGGTTGGCATGGACTGGTTGTCCAAGCAACGCGCTGAAATTCTTTGTCAGGAGAAAATTGTTTGCAACCCTCTCCCTAGTGGAGAACTATTATCTATTCAGGGTGATCGTGGTGGTGCCATGGTGGGCATCATCTCCCTCTTGAAAGCCCAGGAGTGTATTCGAAAGGGCTATCCAGCTATTCTGGCTAACATTTCTGATACTCGAGTTGATGTTGAAACAAAGATTGAGGACATCCCAGTAGTTCGATATTTCCCAGATGTATTCCCATAGGAACTACCCGGACTTCCACATGTTCGTCATATGGAGTTTCAAATTGATCTTGCACCTGGAGCGGCCCCAGTTGCACGCGCACCATACCATCTAGCACCAGGAGAACTTCAAGAAACTATCTACCCAACTCCAAGAGCTATTGGATAGGGGCTTTATTAGACCTAGTTTTTCACCTTGGGGAGCCCTAGTCCTGTTTGTTAAGAAGAAGGGTGGGAGCTTCCGCATTTGTATTGACTATTGGGAGTTGAACAAGGTGACAGTTAAGAACCTCTACCTATTTGCCTCGTATTGATGACTTGTTCGACCAGCTTCAAGGGTCGATTTTCTATTCTAAGATTGACTTGAGGTCAGGATATCATCAGCTGAGAGTCCGAGAGGAGGATGTGGTGAAGACATCCTTTCGAACTCGTTATGGATATCATGAGTTTTTGGTGATGCCATTTGGGCTAACCAATGCACCGGCTGTGTTCATGGATCTTATGAACCGCGTGTGTAAGCCTTATTTGGACAAATTCGTCATAGTGTTCATAGATGACATATTGATTTATTCTAAGAGCAGGGAAGAGCACGAGCAACACCTGCAGCTGATCTTAGAACTCTTGAGAAATGAGCAGCTGTATGCAAAATTCTCCAAGTGTGACTTCTGGATTCGAGAGGTCCAATTTTTAGGACATGTGGTTAACGAAGCAGGAATACATGTCGATCCCACCAAGATTGATGCTATTAAAAAGTGGGAGGCTCCTAAGACTCCTACAGAGGTGCGCCAGTTTCTTGGTCTTGCGGGATACTATCGCAGATTCATTGAGGGATTCTCTAAGATCGCTCAGCCCCTCACTGCTTTGACACAGAAGGGTATTACTTACAAGTGGGGAGATGCCCAAGAATCTGCTTTTCAATTATTAAAGACAAAGCTTTGCAGTGCACCTATACTATCACTACCTGAGGGTACAGAGGACTTTGTGGTGTACTGTGATGCGTCTATCCAAGGGTTAGGGTGTGTGCTGATGCAACGTGATAAGGTGATCGCGTATGCTTCACGTCAATTCAAGGTTCATGAGAAAAATTACACCACCCACGACCTGGAACTAGGAGCGGTGGTTTTTGCTCTAAAAATTTGGAGGCATTATCTCTATGGGACGAAGTGTACGATCTTCACTGATCACAAGAGCCTCAAACACATATTCGATCAGAAGGAGCTGAACATGCGACAGCGTCGATGGGTCGAGCTTCTGAATGATTATGACTGTGCCATCAAATATCATTTAGGAAAAGCTAATGTAGTAGCAGATGCCCTTAGTCGTAAGGAAACGAAACCCAAACGGGTGCGAGCTTTACAACTTACCATACATTCTAATCTTCCTAATAAGATACGTGAAGCCCAGGGCGAGGCTTTGAAAGAAGAAAACATCGGGCTTGAAACTTTACATGGTGTTGATAAGCACCTGGAACTAAGGACAGATGGTCTTCAACACTTCATGAATCGAGTCTGGATTCCACGTTTTGGGGATCTCAGACAACTGGTACTCGATGAAGCTCACACCTCTCGTTATTCGGTACATCCTGGTTCGGATAAAATGTACCAAGATCTCAAAACTCTTTATTGGTGGCCAAACATGAAAGCTGAGATAGCCACTTATGTTAGTAAGTGCTTGACTTATGCAAAGGTTAAGATTGAATATCAGAAACCTTCAGGCTTACTCCAGCAACCAGAAATCTCTATGTGGAAATGAGACGGAATTTCTATGGACTTTATCACAAAGCTCCCTAGAACGCCAAGTGGGCATAACATAATTTGGGTTATCGTCGATCGTTTAACCAAATCGGCACATTTTCTGGCAATAAAGGAAACTGACACGCTGGAGAAAACTGGCCAACATCTACATCAAAGAGGTCGTCTCTAGGCACGGGGTGCCTACTTCCATCATATCTGATCGCGATGCGCGATTTACTTCTCGTTTTTGGACTACTCTCCAAGATGCTTTGGGGACTCGCTTAGATATGAGCACATCCTATCACCCACAAACGGATCAACAAAGTGAACGTACCATCCAAACATTGGAAGATCTGCTACGAGCGTGCATGGTGGATTTTGGCAACAGTTGGGATAAGCACTTGCCTTTGATTGAATTCTCGTATAACAACAGTTATCACACTTCCATTCAGTGTGTGCCTTTTGAGGCACTATATGGACGTAAGTGTATGTCTCTCATCTGCTGGACTGGAGTTGGGGATAGCCAGCTGACAGGTCCCGAACTCGTGCATGAAACTTCTGAGAAGATAGTGCAAATCAGAAACCGAATGGCTGCTGCTCGTGATCGACAGAATAGCTACGCTGATAAGCGTAGGAAACCTTTGGAGTTCCAAATCGGGGACAGGGTACTGTTAAAGGTGTCACTTTGGAAGGGGGTGATACGCTTTGGAAAATGGGGGAAGTTGAACCCACGATACGTTGGACGATTCAAGAGTGTCGAAAGGATTGGTCCAATAGCTTACAGGTTAAACCTGCATGATGAACTCAGTGGAGTGCACAATGTATTCCACGTATCAAACCTAAAGAAATGCATATCGGATACGACTCTGGTAGTGCCACTGGAGGAGATCCAGGTGGACGACCAGCTACGGTTCGTGGAAGAACCAGTGGAGATTCTTGAGCAAGGCGTCAAGAAACTCAGACAGAGCACTATACCTATTGTTAAGGTGCGATGGAATTCCCGTCTAGGACCGGAATATACATGGGAACGCAGAGATCAAATGCGGCTCAAATACCCACACCTCTTTAATGAACCTAGACCTATGCATAGATCAAACGCTAAACATAAAGCAGCTCGCTCAAAGTGAATTTCGGGGCGAAATTCCTTTCAACTTGGGGATGATGTGACATCCGGGAACCAAGAAAACATTATTAAGCTGGCCTTACTATTTACTTCCTGAATTTCGGGACGAAATTCTTTTCAACTTCGGGATGATGTGATACCCCGCAATTTCAGGTTCCCACTTTAACTAAACTCTAGTTACATTCTTTACATTCTACTTAACTAGGGTTAGCTAGATAAGTCACACGTTGCACAGTTATAGGTTAATAACTGCATGAAGTGGTAATTCGGAGAATTACCAGACTATATACATGAGTAGTGAACCTCAGACGTTGGTGAATGGTAAAATTTGATAATTGTGAATTAATTGATTGAGATTGATTGCAATTACGTGCTTCTGTGAAACTCTGTGAAACTATGTGCAAATTGTATGTGATTACGTGAACTTAAACCGAAAGCGTTAATCGTAATGGGTGGACCGTTAGGATGGTTGGGGTCTTAACACATGGGGTTACACTTATTATGATCCAAAATAGCGAAGACATCGAAGAAAACATGCGGTACAACGAACCAGGCCACCCGGAGCGGAAATTTAAGGGTGTGACAGGTTATACCTATTTTGCCCTTCTCCCCCTCTTTTAGAAACTCAACGTATACTTTTCCTCTTTTAATCTATAAATTTATTTATTTTGATCAAAGGCCCAAAATACTTCTTATACTTTTTACGCTAAACTACTTGTTACACTAAACTTTCTCTATAAAGATCTTGTCCCTCTGCATTTAGTCTCTCTATCTCTATCTCTCCTACCCCTCTCTCTGCTCTGCCTCGCTTTACTTTCTCTCTCTGTTACCTTCTCCATCCAACCTTTCCACCGTCGCCATCCAAACACCACGACACCATCAACCACCGCCTCCTCCATAATCACCATCTTCTTCTTCTTCAACAAACAAGACCGTCGCCATCCAAACACCACTCAGAGACCCAACCCAAGCCCGAGACAAGTTCGGTTAATGATAAATGGCCCGAGTATGGTGATGGGTCAACCGAAGCAGTTGCAAAAGACACTGCGGTTAATTCTAATGATGTTACCATCATATCCTCTTTTTCTTTTGTGACCAAAGCTTCAAACTTAATTTCTTTGGTAGTTCTAACTAGAGTTTGGTGTGATACAAATCCCATGACGGTGGTTGTGGTGTTTGGGGTTATACCGGTGGTGGTGGTGTTTGGAGTGATTGATCGTGAACACATATTTGGGGGGTTTTGTTGTAATTGATCATGAACATAGATTTGTGGGTCTTTCTTGTAATTGATCGTGAATTTTTTTTTTTTTTTTTGGGGGGGGGGGGTTTGTTGTGATTAATCGTGAATTAAGATTTGTGGGTTGTAATGGAGGCGGTGACAGGGAGATGGTTGTTGGGGTGGTTCGGCTCGGTGATGATGAAGGTGAATGGACGATGATTGGGGTTATTATTATTATTATTATTATTATTATTATTATTATTATTATTATATAGACAATATATGAATTGACAACTTTGCCCCTCAGTTAACTGAGATTGACTAACGGAGTTAGGCACTTGGATGGAACCAGCAAGAATTTGAAAACTTTTGGATTCAGATGAGAAAAAATAAACTTTTGGATGAAACTAGAAAAAAATGCCAAACCCCAGGGACGAAAATAGCATTTAACTCTTATTATTATTATTATTATTATTATTATTATTATTATTATTATTATTATAATTAATCTTGCCAGAGCACTTACTTATGAAGAAGTTGGGTGATGATGGGGATGCTCACTTGCTTGATATCAAGGCTGCTTCCTAACCTGGATATTAAAGATTATATATATATATATATATATATATATATATATATATATATATAACAAAAAGCATGGTCGGTTGTTACCATCTATTTTATGTATAGACCCTCAACTTTTTCAAGTTGACATTATCTACCCTCAAGTTTATTTTTTGATAAAAGCCAACTTTCTAAGTTGACATAATTGCCCATTTACTTTCTAACTTGACAAAAAAGGCATCCTTACTTTCTAACATCTTTTAACTCGCAAACTTTTGACATGTAACACATTATATCCACAAACTTTTTTATAAACGATATAAATTAACGTTTCGACATATTTTTTTTCCTTTACTTTCTAACTTGACAAAAAAAGACATCCGTACTTTCTAACATCTTTTTAACTTCCAAACTTTTGAAATGTAACACATTATATCCACAAACTTCTCTATAAACGATATAAATTCACGTTTTAACATATTTTTTTCTTTTCTAAAACGAGTTTGGTCAAATATAAAACGTTTCCATTCTTATTTTTACGTATGATATCAGTTAGTCTACGATTCTGACGTAAATTTTGTTCGAAAATGAGTCGGATCAAATATAAAAAGCTTTAATTTGACAGTAAAAATTCGAGTTAGTTACGCTTCTGATAAAATACACAAACAACCCTTTAACTTTAGAAATTGGTATTTATACCCCTGCACTTTCTTAAAAACTTTATAAAGCGTCATTTTCACCCCCCCCCCTTGAGTTCTAACTTCTCAAATTTACCCACCGTATTTCATTATTTAAGCCAAAGGAAAAACAATTTTTTTTCTCACGTTGTTATTATTGTTTATGTGTCGGTATAAATTCATGTTTTGACGTAAAAAATAATTTTAAGTACGCTTTTGGTTAGTCTACGTTTTCCATACATGTTGGTATAAATTCATGTTTCAACTTAAACAATATAAATACACGTTTCGATATAGATTTTTTTTTCTGAAACGAGTCGGGTCAAACATAAAACGTTTTCATTCTTAGTTTTACGTATGATATCGGTTGGTCTACGATTCGGACGTAAATTTTGTTCGTAAAGGAATTAGATAAAATATAAAATCTTTTAATTCGATAGTAAAAATCCGAGTTACTTACGTTTCTGACTTAAACTGTGTTCGGAAACAAACGACTAAGCACAAATATAATTTGTTTTAATTCGATGGTATAAAATTAAGTTATTGTACATTTTCGTACGGTTAACGCATCACATGACGTGTCGCCACCTGAAAACAAATTAAGCGTTTCCGCCGCAACGCGCGGCCTACAGCAACTATCTAGTTTCAAGAAAAAAGCATGTTATAGTTGCTTATAATGGTGATGATAAACAAGGCTTCTTGAAGAAGCTCTCTTTGAGGTTCAAAGATCCAGAAGACACCACATTTTGTTTATTTTGGACAAGTAAGCGAGATATCACATGTTTAGGCTCTTGAGCAATTATTATTATTATTATTATTATTATTAAGTTGCAGAGAGAGAGAGTGAGAGAGAGTGAGAGAGAGAGAGAAAGAGTATGTGTGTGAGAGAGAAAGAGAGAGAGAGGGGGTGGGGGTAAGGTGGATTTTTTTGAAAAAAAAAATTGCAGGTAAAAAGACAAAACTACCCCTGATTTAACGAGATTTTTTAACTTAGTTAGTGAAAGAGACAAATTTGGCAAAAAAAAAAAAACTTTTTTGTACTGAAGTGGCAAACTGGACCAACCCTCAGGGACAAAATTGACATTTAACTCTAAATATTAATTGTGTGAGCTCCGAAGTTACGAAAATACCCCGTTACTGTAGCAAGTATGTGTTATTGATATATATATATATATATATATATATATATATATATATATATATATATATATGGGTGGGTTTAATGGGGAACCTAAAAAAAGTGGGAAACTGAGGAACCATGCATTTAACATGTTAATTATATTATAAAAAATCAATTTAACATATAAAAAATCATTTTTATCAAAAAGTTTAATTGGATATTTTGTATATAAATGTATGTAGAAGGTTTTTTGACAAAAAAAAAAATAAAAAAAAAACGATTAAAAAAAATGCTTAAAATTAGTTAAAAAAAGGTAAAAAAAATTTTATTTTACAAAAATTAATATTTTTATTGGAATAGCTTTTACACATGTTTATATGCAAAAGCTCTGAAGAAATTTTTGAAAAAAAAAATATTTTTTTGCATGTTAAATTGAATTTTTAAAATATATTTAACATGTTAAATGCATGGTTCCCTAGTTCCTCACTTTTTTGAGGTTCCTCACTTTGAAAACCCATGTGAATTGTGAGAACCATATGAACTCTTTTGAGCCATTGATCTTGATGATCCAATGGTTGAGATCGAATTATTAGACTTTTTTGTCTTGACATGTTTTTTTTTTAGTATTTTATAATATAATAGAATGAATGAAAGGGTATTTGAGTAAAATGGCATGTGAGAGAAAAAATATATAATATCATATTTATTTTTTTATTCCATTATTAAAATAACCACATTTTTTTAACTTTAATTTATTTTTTTAATTCATTTATTTTTCTAAAAAAAATAATACATTCAGTAACCCATTCAACTCAGACGTTTTTACACCAGTGTAAAATTTCAAATTTCTAACAATTTTACATCGTCTAATTTTGTCATCTCTCCCCATGTATGAAAACGTTTTTACACCAGTATAAAAATTGTAAAATCTACCATACACAAAACTATTACAAACAAAAATACATTGTATTACACTAATGTACATGCCCACGGTAAATGTATTACACCACGGTAAATGCCCACCAAAAAAAACATCTATACATTGTATTACACCACGGTTAATGCCCACCAAAAAACCAACATCTATACATTGTATTACACTAGTGTAAAAAAACCCCCTAAAAAACAACATATATACCACAAACTTCTAAAGAAAATACATGATTGTAAAAAACCAAAACTACAAAAGATCTATACCTCAAGCATCTACACATTTCATATTTTACACTGGTGTTTTTACATCATCATCTTCACAGCATCTCCTAACAAAAACCCAAAAAATTAATATTAATAATTTTACATTGATGCACAAATAATATCAGAAATAATAATAAAAATAACATAAATAATAATAATAATAACATAAATAATAATATTAATAATAACAGAAAAATAATAATAATACTAATAAATAATACTAATAAATAATAACATAAATAATAATTAAAAAAAATAATAACATACCTTCTCTTCATCTTCGTCACAGATCCACCACCACCACAGATCCACTACCACCGAGCCGCAACCACCGTCATCTTCATCTTCAAGATCCAAAAACCCTGCCACTCCCACCGTCTCCTACCGTCGTCACCCACCAACAACCTTCATCTTCATCTTCAAGATCCGTCCACCCCCTCCACCCACAACCCCATCCAAACCTAAAACCCACCCTCGAAAACCCCACCATTCACCATCGCCTCCACCCCGTACAGATCCACCACCAAAAACCACCACCACCCCTCCACCAAAAACTAACTCCCCCCCACCCCCGTCGACCAGCAAACAACAGATCCGTCCACCACCACCTTCGAACCATTGAAAAACCTAGACCATCGTTCTCTTTTTTTAGAGCGAGAGAGAGAGAGATAGAGAGAGAGAGTGAAGTGTGTGTATGTGAGAGGGAGAGAGAAATCTGATGTATTAATAATATTGTTATTATTTTTATTATTATTTAAAAAGGGTTAGTTGGGGTGCGGGTAGGGTGGGGTGGGGTGGGGGATTATTACTAAAATATCCATAATAATGGTGTACAAAAGACATTATTACCCTTAATTAAAAAAATACAAAAAATTATAAAGCAGATTATGTGTCACTAGCTGATTGGTCTAGAGGAGTTCTGAAGTTCTCACAACTCAGAGGAGTTTTCAAAATATCCGGATCCTATATAGTATGAGTATCTATAAAAAAACCAAAGTTATATAGTAAACTATGAAAACCCAACTTGTGGCTAGAATTAAGCCACCTCACCACCTTCCAAAATCAATTTATTATTAACAAAAGGGTATTGAAGTAATTTAACACTTGGTCTATTCTCTTTCCAAATCAAGATCAAGTACAAAAGAAATATTATTTCACGTTTCCCCATGTTTGTACTCTGTAAGCTTGTTCTTACCAACTCACTTTTCTTACCAACCCACAAATACAACCCACTCATCTTCATCTTCATCCTTTTATCATTTTCTTTTCCCCTCCATGGATTCTAACATTGAAGATCCACCTTTTAACACGTTTCCTCCATTTTCATCTCCTCCACGTGGTGTGATTCTGAACAACTTTGCAGCCGATGTGACTGTTGCAGGTTCGTAGATGAAACACCTCATCCTAACCCTTTTTTTCGAATTTTTCCTTTGTTTTTCATAAGCATGATGTGGTTACTGATTTCTTACATGTATTTTGGTATATACAGCTTTTGGCGATGTAGAGCCTTTGTCTGTGGAAGGAAACAGTTCTTCATATGATGAAGTTCAAGGTAACTTTTTGATCTGTGGTTTTTTTTTTAATGTGAATTTTTACTTAAGTGTTGTCTCTGTTTTTTTTTCTGTGTATAGTATATGGAGCACGATTTTTTCTCCTTTTTTTTCTGTTTTATGTTCTATTCTTTTTTCGGTTTTATGTCCGTATATTGGATTATGTGATATGTTATGGTACGTGTCTATTACCACCAAAATTATGTTTCTTCACACTCCAGATTGTGGTGGTGTTATTATGTTTTTAATCTTTTTGATGTTATGTTAGTTCTTGGTTTTTTTGGAATAAAAATGTGTTTACCTTTATCCTGTATGTGGTTTTCTGTTTGTAGTACAAGAGATTTATGATTCTTTAGTAAGATTTGATACTTGTAGTTTTTCTGGGTCTAACAAGTGTTAACAACGTTTTTACTTTTTTACACGTGAGTATGTGGATCTATATGTTGGTAACACATGTTAATGGTGTATCCCTTGTACTACAAACAGAAAACCACTTACAGGAAAAAGGTAAACACGTATATATGTGGATCTATATGTTGGTAACACATGTTAATGTTGGTAACGCATGTTAATGGTGTATCTCTTAAACTATGTTGGTCATTTATGTGGTCCAATTAGAAAAGGATCCGACCTTGATTTTTTTAGTAAGTCGGATCTGACCATGGCAAGTGATAGGAAGGGCGGCATTGGTCAAGTGTTTGAGTCATGAAGAAAGTTTACACGATAGGTTTTGATCGTAACAATTGTGTTTGTTAACACGAGTTCACATTTGGGCCCCGACTAACATGTGTTACTCCTTTTTAGTATGTTAGATGATGAGTTGGTCACACCGGTTAATATCTCATCTATTGTTTTGCAGTTGATAACGTAGACCCTCACTGGTTAACATATGTTAACAAACGAAGTCGAAGGAAGCCGAGAAAAATATGTAGAAAAACTTTTTAACAACGTTTTTTTTTAGTCAATGTATAGAGTTATTAGATTTATTTTGTTATAGTGTTTAATAGTTTGTAATGATACTTTGTAACAACTTGTGTTAATAGTTTGTGTGCTTTATTTCTCTATAAACTTTATGATTTGAATGTCTTGGGGTAGGTTTATCTCTTGTTCAATAGTTTGTAATGATAGTTTGTAATAACACGTGTTACCAAATAACATGTGTTAACCTAATGTGTGTTAATAGTTGTATACTATGTTTACTTATTTCTTTTTGTAAACTTATGAAGTGAAAACAGGAGTGGTAAGAAAGACAAAAAGGTTGACAAATGATTAAGGTTTAACATATGTTACCACACCACTCATACTAACAAATGTTAGATCTTCTCATGGGTATATGGGAGCAACAGGTTTAACTTTATCAGATTAGATAACACATGTTAGCCCTTTATGACCAACTAACACATGTTACCCTCGTATGCAACATTAACACATTATTTATACTTGCCCCATTATAATAATATTTTCTTAAACAAAAAAGTATGAGAGAGGGTGTGACATGACCTATTATAATAATATTTTCTTAAACAAAAAGTAAGAGAGAGGAGAGAGATGGTGTGACATGACCCATTATAATAATATTTTCTTTATCAGATTAGATAACACATGTTAGCCCTTTATGACCAACTAACACATGTTACCTTCTATGCAGTTCAACTTTTATCAGATTAGATTAACACATTTTAGCCCTTTATGACCAACTAACACATACTAACAGATGTTAGATCTTCTCATGGGTATATGGGGGCAACAGGTTTAACTTTTATTAGATTAAATTAACACATGTTAGCCCCTTATGACCAACTAACACATGTTAACCTTCAATGCAGTTCAATAGTTTGTAATGATACTTTGTAATAACGTGTGTTAATAGTTTGTGTGCTTTATTTTCTTAGTAAACTTAAGAAGTGAAAACTATAGGGGTATATGGGGGCAACAGGTTTAAGATATGTTACCACACCACACATATTAACAAATGTTAGATCTTCTCATGGGTATATGAGGGCAACAGGTTTAACTTTTATCAGATTAGATTAACACATGTTAGCCCTTTATGACCAACTAACACATGTTACCCTCGTATGCAACATTAACACATTATTTGTACTTGCCCCATTATAATAATATTTCTTAAACAAAAAGTAGGAGAGAGAGTGTAACATGACTCATTATAATAATATTTTTTTAAACAAAAAGTAGGAGAGAGGAGAGAGATAATAATATGTGTTAACAAAGGTTGTTTTTAGGCGGTTTAATAAGGTTTTGAAAAGGCTGGTAACATATGTTAACACATGTTAACAGGTTTAATATCTCTACTAAGGTTTTTTTTTTCCACTAAGGCTGGTAAGATATGTTGACACATGTTAACACTTTTAATATATCAAACTTTGGTGTTTTGTTTTTAGCACAAACTATTTGATGATTTGAGCCACAGTCAACACCATTAGATAACACATGTTAACACTTTTAATATCTCAACTATGATTTCTTGTTTTTAGCACCAACTATCTAATGATTTCAGTAACATTCAACACCTTTAGATTTTTTGAATTAACATGCGTTAAAGCAGACAACAGCTGATCATCTTAGTAACAGTGATTGATTGTTTAGTCAGTAACACATGTTAACAATTTTTTTTCTGCAACTGTTAATGAAGACCCTCCCCCACACTTCTTGATTGAAACCCCCAACGAAACCTTTTTTACCAACTTCACCTTTCCCCACGATTTCTCTACCAACCTTTATAATATGCTTTTCACCTTTTCCCCAAATTTGAACCTAACCACTTCAAATCACCTTCTTCCTTTGCCTCCTTGACCCGACTCCTCCTTCCTAATAGTCGTTATCCCTTGGCTTAATCTATGTCTTAAACCCCTAATCAATACCCAAGCCATCACTGCTATTATCTCCTCCTTTGACCTGCTGCTACTATCAATCAACCCTACATCACCATCGAGGCTCCATTCCTATCATCATCCAATCCCTAATTCAACTGAACCCTAACCTGTACGACCATAACCATCATCGGAACACCACCAACGACCACCATAATTCCACCGTCACTTAACCCTTAGCGCCGCCTCCCACAACCACCACCGTAACCTACACAACTCACCTTAACCATTACAGTCCCCAATCATCATCAATCGTCCTAATTACTAACAAGGAACGTAAAGGAAACTGGTTTACCTTGGTTGCCGGTCCTCCTTGTCAGAACTCCACTCGAACTCCGGTCACCATCTTCCTTAAAAACCCCAAAATCAACGCAGAAACCCCATTCGGAACTCCACCGCCTTGGTTGCCGGTCCTCCTTTTCAGAACTCCACTCGTCATCCTTTCTCTCTCTCTCTCTCTCTCTCTCTCTCTCACCTCTCTTTCTTTCTCATCTTCTCGGTTTCTCTCCCTCTCTCTCTCTAGCTCAGATCTGTACAGGTGTGCGTGTGAGATGGTTAAGAGGTGTGGGGTGTGGGGGTAGCAAAGGTGAGGAGGGGTGTAGCCGGAGCTCCGTCCTGCTACGTCGCTGGATGATGAGAGGCCTTCAGTCTCTGAAAGATGAAAGATGATAGAATGAGATGGAAGGTTTTGGTGTCTCTGAAAGATGAAAGATGAGAGAAGGAGATGGGTGTATACAGTTGATATGACGTTTGATTTGAGAGAGAGAGAGAGAGAGAGAGAGAGAGAGAGAGAGTGCTTCTAACAATTCTCGTGTCCCCAAAATGCCCTTGAATCTGCTTTTGTGTATTAAAATAATAATATATCCAAGGGGAAGTACATTGCTTCAATCTCAGCCATAGATGTTATGTGATGGATGGCCAAGATTGGGTTTTCATAGTTTACTACATAAGATGGGTTTTCACAATATCCATTTCCTATATATATATATATATATATAGGGTGAAGTTAGGGTACAAAGGATGTGTTTTGTGAGAAGTGTGAGAAATAATTGTGACCTTTAGATCATGTTGATGGATGGTTGAGATTTAATGGATGGCAAACTTGTAAATTGTTTTATAATTTAATAAATAAATTGGAGCTTATGAGGGTATAGTTGTCAAAACACCAAAAAAATCATTAAACACCTCCTTGATTTAAGCTCTATCTCCTTACTATTTAAGGTTATTCCCATTTATTTTTTCTCTCTCCACACGAAAAACTCAACCCTAGTCTTTAAAGTTTATCCCTGATTATAAACTAATTAGTCTTTCAAAATCATCACATGCCTAATAATTTTAGTTTTTGATCATATTATTATCTTTGTGAAGAAGAATCTCTACCTGTCACATTTATGGTGGACGCCACACTCATAAGCTTTTGGTAAAGCCTTATCTTTTAATCCTTTTACCCTTAACTAGGTCAACGCCCTTACTTTACTACTAATTTTTTTCTACTTATCTTTCAAATGAAAGATGGCCCGGATTCTTATAAATTATATTATATTTATTTACAAACTTGTTAACATACAAAACTAGGAAGGTTGAAGAAGACGCACAGAACAAATATATTATACTGTGTGCTTTATTTTAATCCGAATGTGTTTTATCTTCATCAGGCTCATTTTTCATATGATGTAAAAACACAATCTACGAAACGTATGGTTGTGTGGTTTATGTTAATTTGATGGTGTTATAACACAATATATACATTTTGGGTTTATGTTTATATGATAGTATTAAAACACATAGTTAATTTGATGAGTTTGAGTGGAAAGGTTTGTGTTGTTATTGTGTGTGTGTTTTATGTTTATCAAAAAGTGTTAAAAACACACTATACACATTAAATTAACTGTTTGTGTTTGGTTGTGTTTTATGGTTATACGATAATAGTAAAACACAAAACTTAATCTGATTATGATAAAACACAATGTACACAAAAAAACAATTTTAATTTTCAGAAATTTCATGAATTTATAACACAAAACTATGAGATTGTATAGAAATGTAAAATATTCGGTTATAAGATTACAAAACCAAATCCCAATAATCTCTCCTCATAAATGTGATAATTAAATTTTGAGAAAGTTGATTATTTATAAAATTACTCTATTACCCTTTTTATTTAATTAGAACTCTGCCACATGTCACTCTCAGATGGCTTCTTACCCTTCTCACGAAAATAGACTTTTGTATCCAAACCTCAACCTATATATATATATATATATATATATATATATATATATATATAACTAGATTATCCCCCATGTGCTTTCTGAGATAGACAAATCTAATATGAAGTGACAAAATGTGTATACCTAAAAGGAATATGTCGTTTTTTCAGGAATTTTTTTAAAAGATCAACACTCGATAACTCATAAAATCAATCTCTAAATCTTCGTGTGCACATCTTGCTTGAGTTAAGTCTCTATACAACTTTGTCACTTTCTCAAGACATTATAAAGCTGTGATGTGTACTTGAAAAAAAAACAATCAAATTAGTATCAAATGATATGTCATGATGATGATTGATTTAAGAGGCTTGCATTGTGGGGTGATTAATTATCTCTTAGTGAGTTGTCTAGACATGATTAATGAATTATTTAAATATATTGTGTTTTTTTTTTTTTTTGCATAAACAAAAACCTACTAAAAAGTAGTTTTTTTGTCGTTTTTATAACACTATGGTGCTCGTTGGAAAGATAATAAAACACTTGTTAATTTGGTGTATTTTTTTAAATGCATATATAAAAGTTACTAGTGTTTAAGAAATAGGGGGAAGAGGGAGATAAGGAAATTATAAAGATAAAAATATTAATTAATATATTTGAAATTTTAAAATCATAGTTAATAGTTATATTTATTTGAAATATAATTAAAAATGATTTTGGAGAGAAATCCATTGTATGAAAATCTTACCTAATACCATGTGTCACACCCCTTTTTGTTTATTATATATATAGATAATGTATAGAGAATCATATACGGTTGTAGTGAAGAATGAAATGAAAGAGATAATTGTTATGATTAAACTAAAGTATACATATATAATTTTACATAAATTTTGGCTACGCCTTTTAGGGTTTTAAAGGACATATTTCAGCGCTTTTTAAACTAGAGGAAGTAAAAAATTGTGTAGTAGCCGATAGGGTGAAGAAGGATGAACAGGTTGTTCACTATTCTTGGTCATAAAAAAAGAATGTGTTATCGGCTGCAAAGTTGGATCAATTCCAGGACCTTTTGCTGCTTGTGCAACAAGTTTGGCTGAACTGGGGCGGATCTTTGAAGGTGGGATGGTGATTCGAGTGGGATTTTTTCGACTACAACAGTTCGGAAGTGGACCGCTATTGTGCACCCAGTTGTGAGCAGTCCGAACCTTGATTGGTGTAAGTGGGTCCCTCTTAAGTGTAACATGTTTATGTGGCACCGTATGTTGAAGCGGATTCCCACCATGTTAGCATTGTTGAGAAGGAATATTAATGTTGATAATACTTCTTGCGTTTTATGTGGGGATGGTGATGACGAGATCAAACACATTTTCACAGGTTGTGAGTTTTCAATGAGCGTTTGGAATGACGTCTTAAAAATGGCTTGGGCTGCCGAATTTTTTCGCGTTCAGTGTGAGCGACATTCTGGACATTCACAACGTGGATGGTCTTTCGGCTTCGCGCAAGGATATTGTTAAAGGCATGGCTATGATCCGTTTTTGGCGGATTTGGAGAGCTAGGAATGATTGTATTTTCTAGCGGAAGCGTTGTGTTGGGTCTGCTGACCTGAAGAAGAACAGGTGATTGAAAAGCCAAAATATACTAACAGTTGATTCCACAAATAAACAGTCTTTACAACATACTCTTCCCAAAAGACTGCTGACCCTAACAACTGTTCCATCCAAACAACTGCTATGACAACTGCTGATACAAAGGACTACTAGATAACAACTGATAGAGAACAACTGCTGACCAAAGGTCTGATGAAGAAACAACTGCCGATCAAGTACTGAAGACTAAAGGTCTGTTGGAGTCAACAACACTTAGACTCCAACAGATGTTGCAAGACCATCAGAGTTTTCCCTCAACAGTAGTTTAGTTTACAGTGTTTTGTAATACAACAGTAGTTTGTATAGGGCAGATGTTTTATGTTGTTATTCTGTTAGAGGTCACTATCTTAGGTGACGTCAGCACAGGTCACCAGTGGTTTAGATTTGTCTATAAATAGAACAGTGCTTGTATTGTTCTATTGCATCACACACAAACATTCTCTCAGACAAACAATCACTGTGTGATCAGGCTGAGAGGGAGTACTTGTATTTGATTGTAATCTTTCAATTAATGAAAGCTTTCGATTGAAGAAAACATTTATTCCTTTGTTTTGATTATTGTTTATCCTTCCGCTGCACTTTCCATATATACTTACATCATTCAATTCTCATCTTATTCTAAATATATCAAAACAATCAAACTCAGATCCTAACAATTGGTATCAGAGCTTGGTCAATTAAATTTGATCTAACTAACCAATTTAATATAAACAGATCAGCTCACAATTATTGATATCGTTTGTTTGTCGGATTGAAAACAGAGTAATAGTTTATTTTCGATTCAACCGTTTATAAACAGATTTTGTTTTTGAAAAATCAGAGAATGGCTTCAATCAATCACGATCCACATAACACTGGCACGAACAACAAGCCACCGATGCTTGTCAGATCTGAATACAATATCTGGCAACGTCGGATGAGCCATGTTCTAGCTCAACAGAACACTGGGTGTTGGAAGTCGGTTATCTTCGGACCACATGTTCCGATGGTTCCGAGTACCGAAGATCCCAAGGTTCAGGTGCCTAAGAAACTTGAAAACTACTCCGACCAGGATTTTCAGAAAATTGAGTTAGATGCTAAGGCCTTCAGTATTGTGGCCATGGCTCTACCCAATGATATATATGCTGGGCTGTTACACTGTAACAGTGCAAAGAAGTTGTGGGATGCACTGAAAGAACAATTTGGTGGGACTGAAGAAGTCATTGAAAACAATCGTGAAATACTTAACCAACAATATGAAACATTCAGTCATGTTAAGGGAGAGTCATTAACTCAACAATTTGAGAGGTTTAACTGTCTCATTAGTGAACTAAAACTGGTTGGTCTAACTTACCCTCATTCAACTTTGAACCATAGGTTTTTAAGATCATCACCAGACAAATGGGACACTATTTCTATTGTTATGAGAAACACAATTGGATTTAAGGACCTATCACTGACCCAGCTTCATGGTAAGCTCTTGACCTATGAGAGAGAGCTTAACCAGAAAAAGAAGCTATAGGACTCTGGAAAAGTGTCTGATGATTATGTATTTGGTAATACAGCACTTTTGGGTCATGATGAGGTGCCTGGAAATACTAAGGATCAGAGTTATGATCACTTCATTGACATAACTTCAGGTTTTAACTCTGATTCTTATTCACCAAACTATGCTTTCACAGCAAGTGGTGGTGATATCCAGGCATCTGATAACATATCCTTTTAGTATGATGACCTAAAATACTTTGACCCCGATGATTTGGAAGAAATGGACATTATGCACCAATTGGCTCTTCTCAGTGTAAGAGCTAACAATTTTTACAAGAAAACTGGGAGAAGGTTTCCAGGATTAACTGGCAGATCAAAGGTTGGGTTGGATAAATCAAAGATAAAGTGTTATAAATGTCATAGACTTGGTCATTTTGCTAGGGAATGTATGAGTCAACATGGTACACCTATAATCACCTATCCAAATCAAAGACCTCAGACCAACACTTATCAAAATTCCTATAATACCCCTGGACCAAATGTGCAAAACACTGCTCATTTTGCACAGTCCTCAAACACTGTTCCTGTCTAGTATGTCCAAACCACTGTTCCTCAGATCCACTATGTGCAAACACCTGTTGCTCAGGCACCTGTGCAAATGACAGCTGCTCCATCCTCTGCTCCTGCAGAGACCAGTCAACAGAGCTTCTTCACACAAGGCTTTGTTGATTGGAGCAGTCTACCAGATGAGTTAACAGATGAAAATTTTGCACTAGTTGCCAAAGCTGAAAATGAACCAAAAATTTTTTGTTTCATGGCTATGGTAGAAGAAGTTGAATCTGAGGAGGTGGTGAATGAATCTAAAGTTGTGACTGATGATGTTGTTGATGAAGTGGTTGCAGGTGAAAAACTTGAAGAAGAGGTTGTGAATCTCTCAGATCCATGGGGTGCATCTGATGATTGTGAGTGCAAGTGTGATTGTGCATTGATGGCTGCTGCTAAGGTATCTCCTTAAATTTTTAAGGATTTATGTTCTGACAGATGTGTGATAGCATTTGCTAACATCAAAGAGGTGAATGAAAACCTTAGAAAGAAAATTTTAGATGATGAAGTTAAATTTGAGAAACTTTCAAAAGAATTAAAAACAAGTTTAACTGAAAAGGAATCTGAAATAAGCAGCTTAAAACATGAAGCAACCATAACCAAAGACCAGCTCCAAACTATGATAACAAAATATCAGAGTTGTAAAAGTGAGCTTGAGTCCACCCAAGTTGAATGTCAGAAATGGGTGGAATCATGTAGAGGTTTTGAGATGCTACTCAACAAACAAACCAAAAGTCATGTGAAGTTTGGTTTTGGTTTGAAACCACTGCTCCAGCTTTTGAAAACACTGACAAAAGGGATCAAAAGTTAGTTGAGATAGTACCAACAAATTTGAAAGGTCAAGAGATTAAAATCACTGAACCCAATGGTAAGAAAATTGTTCTAGAAAAACCCAATGGTTCCTCATCATTCACTGAACTTGAAAATTATGAATTTAAACCTACTTGGTTTGATGAGTGTGGTACTCTTGAGAACTTTAAACCTGTTAATTTCAAAACTCCTGAAGGAAAGACATCACCTCAGGCAAAGATCATTCCCTTGAAAAACCTTCCAGCAGATGCTCAAACATCTGCGGAAAAGAAGGCTGAAAAAGGGAAGAAGAAAGAAAAGATTGTCCACTTGTTCTGTGATTTCTGTGAAAAGAAGAATCATGTCACTAAAAACTGTTTTCTTTTAAAAGCATATGATATTAACAAAGGAACAAGTGTGTGTGATTCCAAAGCCACATATTCAATATGTGGGAAAAAGAATCACAAAACCAAAGAGTGCTTGTATCTCAAAAATTTTGATGTAAAAATACAAGAGTACAAAGCTAAAACTCTTGCAAGTCAGGTAGTGAGTACTTCAAAAGGAAAGCCGAAACAGACTTTCACTCCTGTCCAAACATCTGTTACTAAAAGTCTTGAAACATCTCCTCCTAGGGATGTCCAAGTAACAGATGCTCCACCCACAAGCAAGTACCCAAGAGGATATGGACAACCACCATGTCATAATCTGTCACATGTTTATGAGGAGCCAAAAAGACCTTCTAAACCAAGAGTGAACAGAAATCCCTATGGGTATTATCATCTGTCTGGAAGTGATCAAACAACTGTTGCCCCAAGTGTTGACATTCAAGCACTGGCAAATGGTCAGCAACAGTTGTTGAACTTGATTCAAAAATTAGTTCAAACCACTGATCATCTTCCAAAGCTTGAGTCTGAAAAGTCTGAGGACCCATCCAAAGCCAACCTGGCTTTGGACATTCACCAAAACTAATCCATTAATGTTGTGCAGGGAGCTTCTGCTTGTTTAGATAGTCTTTGGTATGTAGATAGTGGAGGCTCCAGGCACATGACAGGATGTAGAGCCCTTCTTCTGGACTTCTTAGCTCATGGAGGGGGTGATATATCCTTTGGAAATGATTCAAAAGGTAAGGTGTTGGGTTCAAGGACTGTACAAGCTGGGAAACTCAAGTTTGAAAATGTCAATCTTATTGATAATCTCAAGTTCAATCTCCTTAGTGTTTCACAAATGAGTGACAACGGTTATGGCTCATTCTTCACTAAGAAAACTTGTAAGATTATTGGGCCAGAAGTGGTGAAAAAGATTGATACCATCATTGCTGAGAGCAAAGCACAACTTGTTGCTCATAGAAGTGGCAATGTGTATGTTGTTGATATGTTAAAGGGCAATCCTATGCAAATGTCTGTTTGTTTTCTGCTGCCTCCACAAAGGAGACAGAATTGTGGCATAGGAGACTGGGTCATACCACCTTCAAACTATCAACACACTCTTCAAACAAAGTCTTGTTAGAGGCTTACCATCAAAAGAATTCAAATGTGATGAGCATTGTGTTTTTTTTTTGTTTAAAAGGAAAACAACATAAAAGCTCTTACAAATCCATTGATGAGTCCAAAACCAGTCAATGTCTACAATTGTTGCACATAGACTTGTTTGGCCCTGTTAAAATCATGAGTCTAAGAAGAAAAAGATTTTGTCTTGTCATAGTTGATGATTTTTCTAGGTTTACATGGACTTACTTTTACATTCTAAGGATGAGACTGCAGGTATTTTGAAGGACTTTGTCACCAAAGTTGAGAAACAATATGACTTGCCAGTAAAAGTCTTCAGAAGTGACAATGGAACAGAGTTTAAAAATAAGGAGTTGGATGACTTCTGTGTGTCAAAAGGGATTGTGAGGCAGTACAGCATCCCAAGAACACCAGAGCAAAATGGGGTGGTTGAGAGGAAAAATAGAACTCTTATAGAAGCTGCAAGAACTATGCTAGCAGACTCTGGTTTGCCACTGTCCTTCTGGGCAGAAGCTGTAAACACTGCTTGCTATGTTCAAAAGAGAGTTTTGATCAACCCAAGACATCAAAAAACTGCTTATGAAATTTTGTTCAAAATCAAACCATTAATTTCATTTTTCAAAATCTTTGGCTGCCCATGTTTCATTTTAAATCTCAAAGATTCCATTTCAAAATTTGCAGCCAAAGTAGATTGTGGTTATTTTCTGGGATATTCTTCTACTGCCAAAGCCTATAAAGTGTTTAACACAAAGACCAAGACAATAGAAGAAACCTTGAATGTAAAGTTCAATGAACTTTCATCCCTAAAAATCCCAGCAAATCCTGCTGAATTGTTTGATTTAGATAAATTCAAATTTGAATATATCACTGTTAAAACTAACAATGCAGGTACTTCACAATCTCCAAAACAAGATTACAGAACAGATGTTCTGATTCCCAGTCATTATAAAATCTATTCTGCATCAGAGGAAGCAGGGGTTCAAAACAACTGTCAAAACTCTGTCACAGCTGAGTCAACCACTATTGGCCAGTCTTACCCTCAAACCACTGCTTCACCTCTCACAACCACTGTACAATCATCTGTTGACAAAAGTCAAACATCTGTTGACAAAAGTCAGTCCAGTTTTACTCCACTTGGTCCCATTCCCCCACTTCCATTTCAAACATCTGATGGCACTACAGAAGTGCAAACAGCTGTTACAACAACAGAGTCACCAAACCTCTGTCCTTCACCTCAAAATGCCATCATACCATATTAGGGAGATCTAATCTACCTAAGAGCTCATCCATCAGACCAGATCATTGGCAACATCAGAGAGGGTACGCTAACAAGAAGCCAATCTTCCAATATCTGTCTTTTTGCAGGGTTCCTATCTCTCACACAACCTGTCAAGTACCAAGAGGCACTAAAAGACAACTGTTGGGTAGAAGCTATGCAAGAAGAGCTCCTTCAGTTCAAAAGACAACAAGTATGGGAACTTGTACCACTGCCTAAGGATGTTTGTCCAATAGGTACAAAGTGGGTCTTCAAAAACAAAACTGATGAAAGGGGTATTGTTGTCAAGAATAAAGCCAGGCTTGTGGCTCAAGGCTTCAGACAAGAAGAAGGAATAGACTATGATGAAACCTTTGCTCCTGTAGCAAGGTTAGAAGCAATTCGACTCTTTCTAGCCTTTGCTGTCAACAACAACATCAAGGTGTATCAGATGGATATCAAATGTGCCTTCCTATATGGCAAAATTCAGGAGGAGGTCTGTGTATGTCAACCACCTGGTTTTGAAGACACATTCCATCCTGATCATGTCTACAAGCTTAATAAAGCTTTGTATGGACTCAAGCAAGCACCAAGGGCCTGGTATGAAACTCTTTCAACTTTTCTCTTATCCATTGGTTTCACAAGAGGTAAAATTGATAAAACCTTATTTTTGAAATGGAGAGGGAAAGACTTAATGATTGTTCAAATATATGTGGATGACATCATTTTTGGATCCACATGTAACAAAATGTGTGAAGAGTTTAGGGAACTCATGACAGCAGAGTTTGAAATGAGTGCTATGGGTGAACTTCAGTGTTTTCTTGGTCTTCAAGTGAAACAACTGCAAAATGGCACATTCATTCACCAAAATAAATATGTAAAGAATTTGCTAACTAGATTTGAGATGAATGACTGTAAGCCATGTAGTACACCCATGAGTACAGTCAAGCTACTCACTATTGATGACAAGGATGAACTGGTTGACCAAACACATTACAGATGCATGATTGGGTCTTTATTGTACTTAACTACATCTAGGCCAGACATTATGTTTGCCACTTGTGTTTGTGCAAGATCCCAGGCTTCACCTAGAAAGTCAAACCTTATTGTTGTGAAAAGGATATTCAGATACCTAAAAGGTGCTCCCACACTTGGTATCTGGTATCCTGCTAATGGAAACATCGAGCTTTCAGGTTATTCAGATAGTGATTTTGCTGGCTGTCACACCACAAGAAAGTCCGCATCAGGAGGGTGCCAGTTTCTAGGGAATGCCTTAGTCTCTTGGCAAAGCAAAAAGCAGGCAGCTGTTTCCACCTCAACAGCTGAGGCTGAATACATTGTTGTTGCAAGCTGTACAGCCCAACTCATGTGGCTTCAAAATCAATTGCTGGATTTTGGAATAACTGCATTACAGACTCCACTCATGTTGGATAGTCAAGCTGCTGAAAATATCATCAAAAATCCAGTCTCTCACTCCACTACCAAAGACATTGACATCAGACATCATTTTGTCAGAGATAGCTATGAAAAAGGTTTGATTTCTCTGCCCCATGTTCCAACAGAGGAGCAGTTGGCAGATGTGTTGACAAAAGCTTTAGACACATCTACCTTTACAAATCTGATTTCTAGAATTGGTATGCTAAACATGGATTAAACAACACAAATGTTTTTAATAAAAGCATTAAAATGATTCAGAAAATCAAAATTCATACTTAAAAATAGCTTTTTGGTTGAAAAATCTGTTAAAGATAAAACAACCACTGTTTCATCCATTTTATCCACTGTTAGGTTGAAAAATTTGTTTCAAACCTCTGATCAGATAAAACAACTATTTTATTATCCATATCTATCTATCTATATATATATAAATATATAATAATGATAATAATAATAAAAAAAACAATTGTTTGCATCATGTTTGCATCAGTCGTTTGCATCAGTTGTTTGCCAAAACAGTTGTCCTCCACCAGATGTTTATCCATCAGCTGTTTGCCACCTCTGCTCCTACAAGCAGAGTTTTGGCCACATCAGCGGTTTCACCAGAGCCTATAAAAACCCCTGCTTTATCACAACAGTCGTTACACTGTCTCATTGTATTCAAAATACTTAAACCGCCTTCTTCATCCTCAAACCCTTAATCAAATTCCACTCACTCTCACCTTCGGAATCAATTACAATGGATCTTCAAGCTAAAGCCACCCACAATTATCTCCCATATCTGGTAAAAACAGATGAAAATACTCCATTCCATTCCACCATCGACATCATCTTAAAATCCAAATACCTGACAATCCTAACCGCTGACGCCCCTATCTATCTTGATACTCTCCAAGAATTCTGGTTGAATGCTGAGTTTCTACTTCAAGACAAAAAGCCTACTTCCATTATCTCAAAAATTGGTGAGACAAGTATTGTCATTACCCCTTAACTCATATCCACAACCTTCTCACTTAATGACCTGTCAGGTAAAGACTCTTTCCCTAAGGCAGAGCTTCACACAGAGTTTCAGGAAAGGGGGTATGATGCTCAGATGACTGGGTCAACACTTTTCAAAAAGTTTTTCCCACCAGTCATGAAATTTTTCTTCCATACCCTCCTTCTCTGTGTCTCCGCTAAGTCCACTTCCTTTAATGAAATCCCATTGAGGATTCAGTACTTGGGCTATGCTATGTTGTCAGATTCTGACTTCAATCTATCCCAGGGACTGTTTATGGACTTAGTGTCAAATGTGAAAGCCATAAAGTCCGGGTCTAATAATGCTTTTCTAATTTACCCAAGAATTTTAAGTGTAATCCTTCAAAAGGTTTTACCTGAAAAAGTTTTCAAAAAGGGTGAGTCTATGCAAAAGAAGAGTCTAACTGATGAAACTTTCACAAGAATGCTGGGTTCAAACACCCAAGAAAAAGAATCAAAAGTGTCCAAAGTTTCCAAAACACAAACAAAGAGGACTACGACAACAACTGTTGTCCAAACCTCTGTTGTTAAGCCCACTGCTCCTGGTGATCATGGCACTACATCTAGTGCTGTGAAACCCACACCAGCCATTTCCAAAAGAAAACGTCCATCCACAAAAACTACCACTCAACCACAAAAGAGACTTCTGGAAGATGAGATACCAGAAGATAACTCTGTTGCAACACAAAAGCAACTAGAAACCACTGTTGTTACTTCCTCACAACAGTTGGAAATATCTCAACCTGACCAAACTCCTCATGCATCCTCACAAAAGGATCATGTTGTAAGCCAAGGGGAACCACATCATGATACATTTGAGTCACTTGGCCATATGTTCACAAGCCCCTCTCCCAGTGCTAATTCTCTTTTTACTCCTCCACCTTCACCATCACATGTTCAACAGACCATGCAACCTCTGTTTGAGGCTATTGACAAACTCAGGAAAATCCCAGTTCCTCTCTTTCACCTGTCAATGAGAGTATACCTCCACAAGTGACTGGGACTGAGGAAATTCAATCAGCCATCCCACAAGTAGAAGAGGAGGTTACACCCCTAGAGTTCAATGCAACTCTAGGTGAGTTTTCAAGTGGAGCAGCCACTACTGATGTAGAGACCATTGTCTCACACCAGGACAGTGGTTACATAACTAAGACTCCCTTGAAGGCAATAACTGATGAGGCCACTATAGTGTCCCCAAAATCAGTTGGAAGTCCCCAGAACCAAGAAAAAGGGGCATCTGGTTCTCATCCTTTGGATTCACCTCCTAGGACTGAATCAGTTAAAACTACCACTGGTAGGAATTCAGATGATCCTATTAACTTAGGTGATGAGTTAAAATACCAAGAATTGACGGCCAGAGTCCAAACCATTGAAACCTCTGTTGCTGATATCAAATCAGATGTCAAGTTAATATTGGAATGCTTGGCTACTCTCTCCAAGAGTCAACCATCCACAGCTGATATTGCTAGTGAGCTATGGAAATCTGTTTCTCCCATCATCATAGCTCACAGAAAACTAGCAGATCAGACTCATGAAACCTACATGGCAGAAATAAGAAACATGGTAGATGCTAGGTACAAAGATACCCATGCAGATATTTAGGCCATCAAAGACCATTTGCTGAAGACCACTGGCTCTGCCCCTATAACCATTCTCAGAGATGAAGATGATGATGAATTCACAGCTGATGATGCCAAAAAGGGGGAGAGTGGCAGAGATAGATTGCCAAAGCTAGATCCATTTGGTTGTCCACCTTCACAAAAAGGTAAATCAAAGTCTGCAAAAAACCAGGGTCTACTCAAACAGCACCACAACAACAACAACAAACCAGCAAGGCTAAAGAAGTGGACAACTCTGCAAATGAAGAAGCTGAAAAAGCTGCTGAAGATAAGCAAAAGAGGGCTGACACCTTGGAAGTAAAGGCAGAGTTGTTGCTAAAACAGAAAAGGGAACAACAACAGGAAGTTGAGGATGTGGGTTCCTCTAAAAGGAAGAAAATGCCTGCCAAACATGTCAGACAACCACCATCCAAACTGGCTGTTAAAACGACTGCTGTTAAAACCACTGCTGATAAAGCCACTGCTGACAAAACCACTGCTGCTACCCAAACCACTGATAAAACCATAACATCTGAACCTGTGATCACTATCACCAAACCTACATCTGAACCTAGAACCACATCACCAACTAAATCCCAAACATCTGCTGGTCCTACTAAGGTGCCAACAGATGTTAACACAACCACTGCTTTCACACCACCATCACCAAAAATCTTGTACAAAAAGAAGAGGAAATCAACCTTTGTTGTACAGGATGAAAACATACACACATCACCACTCACCACTTCAACCACACAATCCACACCTATATCAGTCATTCCACTTTCATCATTTTCACCACACACATCACAATTCAAATCCCATAGACCACCACCAACCATTACACCATTGGCTGTTCAGTATCCCCTTGAACTTGATCTACTCAAGGGGGAAATGCAATCCTTCTATAATACTGAACAACCATCTGAAAGATCTTTCCCTTATCTTCCACATTTTCCTGTTCCCCTAAACATAGACACATATCTAAAATACAAGGCTGAACAGGCAGATGCCATCATTAAAGAGAAATGCAAAGGGAAAGATGACAGGACTGCTCAGGGCATCCATTCAGCAGAGCTTAGCAAATTAAGAAGGATTGAAGATTTTGCTAAGACCCTGAGAAACTCCATGTCTGTCATGCCTCTCAGTAGTGACATGGAAAAGGAGGTTTGGGAATCTCTTCTTGAACAGATCTTGGCAACCATGCCTTATAAAACAAACAAGAAATAGTTTGCAGGCTGGACCACTCATGCACTCAGAGAAGAAATCTTAAGAATTGAAGAGTTGGCCAAGAATCCCCTAGCTAAAGTCTCTGCTCCTGATTTTAGTAAAGGCAGAGATCCAGCCAGAGCTTTGAAGTTTAAGAGAATGAGACAAGAAATTGTGGCTGCTGACTATGGGGAGATGAGGTCAGTTGCAAGATGGACTGAGCTGAGGTTGGTTGAAACATACAAGAGACTGGAAGAAAACAGGAAGAAAGATGTAACAACCCGACCCGGTGGGGGCTGGACGTTACGACAGTTTGGTAACAGACTTGCACAACGGAAGCAACGCTAACAAATATTAAAGTGTTATACAATTTCTAATCCAAAAATATAAAAATACATAACTTAAATAAATAGCCTAATAGCTATGCAGAGACGAATCGCAGCGGTCGTCGAAGCAGCTGGCAGGTTGTAATCCACTAGTCGAAATATTTATCCAAGCTTAGCTCTAATCCGCAAGTAGAATAGTCTTCATAACGTTCCATACTTGATCATCTATAACTCGTACCTTATTTCCAATCCAATCCAATAGCGGTACCTGAACACATGCTTAAAAGATTTTGGGTCAGCAATTATGCTGGTGAGTCCGTGTTATAGTTTAGTAAATCCAAACAGGTTTGTCATCTCAAAAACAAGTTCACAAGTTTCCACAACTCATGGTGATGTACAAGCGACACCTCAAACCTATACGCTAAATCCATCTTCTGCCATTATGGATTTCCCTGGCAAAATACATGTCACAACGGTCCTGTAGACCTCAGTGGAGGGTTTTCCGGGCTTCCGGATCCACTGTGTGTGGGGGTTTCCCAAGTAGTACTACCACATATTAAGTGGCCCAATCCCATGGGTTAATGAGTGTCAGTATGGTTATCTGGCAGCAAGTATCTTGTCACATCAAAACAATTCAATCACACACACACACAAGCATATGTTCCCCCAAAACAGTTAAAACACAAAAAGAGGGGATGGTACACGGAACTCACCTTTGTGTTGCATGGTTATACAATATGTCAAGGTCTTGAGCCCACCTATTGTTTATGTTCAACGCCCTAACATGGTTATAGACATTAGTGTGTGAAACCAAACCTTGCAGTTACACGTGTGGACGAACTTAGGTAATTCGTTATTATTATTAGGACGTGTTGAGCTACTTGTTTATATTTATTTTACAACTCATTATCTTCGTTAGAATAGTAAGTTGTATTGTTACTTTCATAAATAAACTCATAATCACATTTGCTTGTCCGATGTCTATAGGTCACTTTGATCGTCCATGTAATAAGGTTGTCCAAGTCTAGATTATCTACATGAATCATACATCCTACGTTGTAGTCTTTACTAGTTTTATTCATCTAATTGTACAAGGTCTAGACTATTAATACATCATAGTCGCTATACTTAGTTTGTCGGAATAATTTGTCCTATGTCCAACATCTTACACATCGTTTTTATAGTCCATTATCCCGATTATCATCTCCATACTATATAATACCAAGTTATCACTATAAACATACATATATATTTTTATTTGTCTAGCTTGCTGGTTCCTATGTTTAATATAAGGGTCATACTATTTGGACACCCCAAATCTATTTGGACACCCCTAAGTATGCCTCGTATAGCTCTATACGAGGCATATTTAAGTCAAAAAGCTGCACACAAACTTCAAGGGAATCTCAGACCTAAAACTTCGTGCCAATATGTCTCATATTGGTCAATATGAGGTATATCATAGCCAAGTATGCCTCATATAGATCAATATGAGGTATATTAGGGTCTTTTTATTATCTTTTTGTATTTTTATTTTTATTGTTTTAAATAACTAAAAATACTAAATTAACTTTAAAAAAATTCAAAAATTAACAAAAAGTTAGTTATATTCATTCCAATATTATTTTAACAAAATTACAACTTTTTGTTACCAGTATTATTTTATAAAAATTATTTCTTTTGTTTGGGTATGGATTGTTTGAATTAGGATAGGTTCACATTAAAATTGATTAAAATTTTAAAAAAAATTAAAATAACAATAAAAAAATTAAAAAATTAAAATTAAAAAAAAACAAAAATAAACTTAAAAATAAAATTATAAGGGATCTGAAATATTTCATTTTGAACCGGACCGGTTTGACCCTATTTGGCTGGATAACAACCCGGACTGTTACGATCCAGCCGGGCCGGGTAGCGACCATAACTGTTTCAACATGACCCGCCCCGTAGCGACCCGGACCTTTTCCCGTCCCGTAGCGACCCGGCCGGGCCCGGTAGCGACCCGGACCGTTTCGACCCGGCCGGGCCTGGTAACGACCGGACCATTTCGATGCGACGGGACCAGTAGCGGCTAGGACCGTTTCGACCCGCCCGGGCCCGGTAGCGACCAGGACCGTTTCGACCCGACCGGGCCCGGTAACGACCCAGACCGTTTCGACGTGACCCGGACCGTTTCGAACTAGCCGGGCCCGGTAGCGACCCGGACCGTTTCAACCTGACCTGTCCCGTAGCGACCCGGATTGTTTCGACCCGGCCGGGCCCGGTAGCAACCAGGACCGTTTCGACCCGGCCGGGCCCGGTAACGACCCAGACCGTTTCGACCCGCCCGGGCCCGGTAACGACCCAGACCGTTTCGACGTGACCCGGACCATTTCGAACTAGCCGGGCCCGGTAGCGACCCGGACCGTTTAGTTATTTAAAAACAATAAAAATAAAAATATATAAAGAAAATAAAAAAAAGACCCTGATCTGCCTCGTATTGGTCAATATGGGGCATATCAAAGCCACCACGTATTGGGTTTGATACTAGGCTGAGAAGAAGTGATATGAGGACTAATATGCCTCATATAGACCTATATGAGGCATACTGATGTATTAATATGGGTCGTATTGCCCAATATGATCCATATCAAGTCACCCTCTTATCACTTTTCAAGTCTAATACTAGGCTTGATATGCCACGTATTGCCCAATACTAGGCTTATCAGTGTTTAATACTAATCATATTGCCCAATACTAGGTATATCAAGGCTGTTTTTATTTTTTTTTTAAATACAATATTATTGTAATAATATTGTTTAAAAATACTAAAATAACTTTTAAAAATCCAAAAAAAAAAAAATTAAGTTTTATTGATTTGAACACTATTTAAAATAAAGGGAAATATCCGGTACAAAGTGTTTTTTCGGTAACAACTGTGAAAAATCAAAGGAGGGTATTTTTTTATTTTTTTTTTCAAATTTTTTTCCCATATTGTTAAACATGTATTATAGTATTGAAAACTAAAAAAAAAAAATTTGATGTAGAGTAATTACATAATTACTCTAGTGTAAACTAATGTATTTTCTTTAATGACGTAATTACACTAAAATTTTTTTTTTGTATTATTAATCTAGAAAGAATGTTTAAGCACATGGGAAAAAAAAGAGCCAAAAAAATTCTAAAAAAAAATAATTTTTTTTATTCCCTTTGATTCTCACAGTTCTTACCGAAAAACACTTTGTATTTGATCTTTACTCTTAAAATAATGTTGGTAACAAAAAGTTGAATTTTTTTTTTAAAATAATATTGAACAGAATATAACTAATTTTTTTGTTAATTTTTGGGATTTTTAAAGTTAATTTAGTATTTTTAGTTATTTAAAAACAATAAAAATAAAAATATATAAAAAATAAAAATAGACCATAATATGCCTCATATTGATCTATATGAGGCATATTATTTTATTGTTTTCAGTGTAGGTCAACATCAATTAGCTAAAAGACAAAAATTGTACTTCAATATGCCTCATATAGGTCTATACGAGGAGTATAAACTTTATTGTTTTCTGTGTAGGTCAACATCAGATAGCTAAAAGACAAAATTTGTATTTTAATATGCCCCATATAGGTCTATACGAGGCATGAGTAGGGTGTCAAATTAGATTCATTGGGTGTCCAAATAGCCTAAGCCTTAATATAAATACACTATATCTTCTAGTTTTGTTTGTCAGGTTAATTCCGGTTTAATAAGCTCGGTGCGTTCCACACGTATAACTCATATAACTATTAGTAATAGCGTAAGGATCCGTTTATACCTTTCTTCGTGTAATCTCGTGTTGACCAGCCTAGATCTGGTTGACCGGGTTTGACCCGAGCTAATCATGCTTCTTGACCCGTTACCATACACTTTATCTCCATAGCATATGACCAGCAACTCCTATATCTAATTACTGTTCTAAAACCCTTAGTCGAGTATATTGAATTCCCAAACCGAACCCTGTTTACCACCATCAACTGTAACTTATTATCATCAAGAAAATAGAGGTGGTCGTGGAGGTTTTACTTATGAGATCAGATCTGAAATAGTGTCTGGCCCATTCGAACCTATCACTCGGACCGCCATCGTCACCGCAAATCTTAAGTCCCCAAATCCGAACCCGAACCTAAATGCTTCACCTACTGTTAATCTTCATCACAATCCACAACCCCAAAATCTGTTGCCGGGGGAGGGGTTACGCCACCGTGCTCCCCTGTGCGCCGCCGTCTGTGAAGGAGTTCCACCGGAGCTCCGCCTCCGTTCCTCCTTCTTTGGTCTCTCTATCTCACTATCTCTCTAGATCAGATGTATATGTGTGTATGTAGCTTGGGTGGGAAGTCTTGGGGTTTTAATTAATATTGCCTTGTCACCCTAACATGGGGACATGTATCCCCTTTTATGGGTGACATGTGTCCCCGGGTGCTGACTAAGCACGTAGTCACGGGTCGGGTTTATATTGCGTATCGGTCCGGTTACTAACGAGCACTCACATAAAATATTTTATATGTAAGGGTTCGGGTTTCAGTTTCGTATTGTTTATTATTCGTTTTGATTGCTTATTCATAATACAAGACTTAATAATGCACGAAAATTCTTGGGTCTCGAACCGGGGTGTTACAAAAGATCCTAGCTTACCCAGAAAACCTGTCTACTCTGATGAACCACTGATGAAGAGACCTCAACAGGCCTTTACATTAGACAGCTTACTGGATACTTCTGATCTATCAGCTGCTGCTAGAAGACAATTCAAGAAGCAGAAAGAAATGTCTGAAGAAGATCAGAAAAGGTTTGCTGATACTTATATAAAGGAGGGCCTCTTCAATCA
Organism: Ambrosia x helenae; assembly: GCA_030844895.1. Lineage (NCBI taxonomy): Eukaryota > Viridiplantae > Streptophyta > Magnoliopsida > Asterales > Asteraceae > Ambrosia > Ambrosia x helenae. Next base: position 92,422,879 of record CM061224.1, on the reverse strand, counting down.
AGTACATTTTTTCTCAGATCCCACTACTGATAAGCTCAGAGAACTTATTGGGAGACCTCCATCACCAAACTCATCAAGAATAAAAGTGCACCTCAGCAAATCCTCTGACTCAAAAATTCTAAAATGGAAGGTCAATAAAGACACCCATGAATTGACTTTGCTCAGGTCAGATGGAAGAGCTCAAAAGCTAAGCATGGATGATGCATATAGCCTGTGTGCAGATGACCTCCAAACACTGCTGAACCTTGAGCTTGAAAGAGATGTAGAAGACCTATTTGCCTTGGACTTTGAACTACAATTCAAAGGACAAATCAGAGAAAGTCTGATGAGAAATAAAGATCATGAATAAGCTTAGTTTTGGCATCATCTGTTCTAGGGGGAGATTGTTGGGTCTGCTGACCTGAAGAAGAACAGATGATTGAAAAGCCAAAATATACTAACAGTTGATTCCACAAATAAACAGTCTTTACGACATACTCTTCCCAAAAGACTGCTGACCCTAACAATTGTTCCATCCAAACAACTACTATGACAACTGCTGATACAAAGGACTGCTAGATAACAACTGATAGAGAACAACTACTGACCAAAGGTCTGATGAAGAAACAACTGCTGATTAAGTACTAAAGACTAAAGGTCTGTTGGAGTCAACAGCACTTAGACTCCAACAGATGTTGCAAGACCATCAGAGTTTTCCCTCAACAGTAGTTTAGTTTACAGTGTTTTGTAATACAACAGTAGTTTGTATAGGGCAGATGTTTTATGTTATTCTGTTAGAGGTCACTATCTTAGGTGACGTCAGCACAGGTCACCAGTGGTTTAAATTTGTCTATAAATAGAACAGTGCTTGTACTGTTCTATTGCATCGCACACAAACATTCTCTCAGACAAACAATCACTGTGTGATCAGGCTGAGGGGGAGTACTTGTATTTGATTGTAATCTTTCAATTAATGAAAGCTTTCGATTGAAGAAAACATTTATTCCTTTGTTTTGATTATTGTTTATCATTCCGCTGCACTTTCCATATATACTTACATCATTCAATTCTCATCTTATTCTAAATATATCAAAACAATCAAACTCAGATCCTAACACGTTGCAATGTTGCGGAGATTGTAGCGGATATAAAAGTCTTCGGTTTCCTTTGGTTTTCGAATAGGCATAAAGATTTTGTAAAGGATTGGAATTGTTGGTCTAATGTGATGTTATTGTAATGTGTTTAGCGGCCTTCTTCTCTCCGCCTTGGAGAGTCAGAGGTTTTCACGTGTGGTAATGAAATTCAACTTTAAAAAAAATATATAATTTTACATAAATTTAACATACTTATTTTGGTCCAATGCCGTAAATGTAACAATCAAGTCTGTTATTTTATTTCCAACATCCAAGTCAACATTAAAAATTATAAGCACATGGCATTTCGGTGGGTTGAGGCTTAAGTACCATTTGGTTATGGGTTCGATTTTTAAAGAGGGGTTTTCCCAGATTTATTGAGTTTCCTCCTAAATTGATGTGCATGTATTATTGCCTAGCGGAGATGGATATAATCAGGTAGTTCCCCTAATAGCACGATGATACTCCAATGGTTCGTCAGTTGTCCTAATTTGTCGTTAAAAAAGCATTAAAAATCTTACCCATAACTTTAACCAGAAAATAAATGGCCGTATGTAAGTATGTACACATGATCTATGATTCTATGCGTATAATGGTCGAGTGCACCTTACTCTAATATCAAAACTACTTTATCAAACTATCCAAAAAATTTGTGTTACTTCAAAACTACTCAAATTTTAGATTGGACACTTTACCTCAATATCTAAATTACTCAGGCTATTTATTATGGTCTTAACATTTTGTCATTGTATGTCACTGCTATGTAGGCATGAAATTTTACTGTTTTACAAGTTATAACAATCCCTTGTTCATTAAAATAATATTTAAATTATATAATAATATAACTTTAAAAAAATGGTAAAGTAGATGATGTGCATTTTTTGAATAGCGTGGACCCGGTTCAGATAACATAAATCTGGATGCGTGGGAGGGGCTCGGCCGTAGGCCGAGTGTAATGTATCTCTGCCACACAAAGAACAAGAAAGTCACCGTTCAAAAAAAAAAAAAGATGATGTGGATTTTTAGGAATTATGATTGGTGCTTGCAATTAATTCACGGTGGCAAAATGGAAAGGTTGCAAGTTGAGGTGTTTGTGCACTAACACCTAGCATCTTCACACTTGAATTCACAAACCTTAGGGCGGTATTTGGGCGTGAGTGGGGGTTAAATCATTCTAGGTGGCATGTGGGCGTAGACCATAACTGGTCTCAATCAAACTTTAAAACACCTATCATCCAATAATATTATGTATGGATGGGCTCGATACCGAATTGGTCCCGATACCAAAAAGACTAATCCTGATTTTGTCAAAAAAATGGTACTGACACCGAACCGAAAATACCAATACCGATTTTTGCCAAAACTTGGTACCGAATTGGTACAAAAAATGAACCTGTATCGGTATTTTCAATACCGGTACTCGTATTTTTCGGTATATAATACTGAAATGCTCATCGCTAATATTACGCCACCTAGCTCAAACTCAATACCCATCACATTTTCTCTCCTTAATCCACACACACATCCGAGTATGGAGCCCCGGCCACCTAGCTCTATCCCCTTACACGGAGGGGAGAGGGCACCTTACCCTTTTTCGGGTCTTATGTAGACTTTACATCCATTCCATCATTTTCTACCTAATAAATTAACTAAAAATCATACTTTGAAAATTATTTTATTTATTGTTTGAAAAACCTCCCAAATCTCATCCACTAATTTTATTTTTAGACAAAATTACAATTTTTGTCATTTATTTTGAGAAAAATTATGGATCAGGTCCTTTAAAAAGAATACTTTCAGTCTTTGTCCTTTGTTTCAATAGTTTGTTATAACATTTGTCCTTTACGCTAACTGGGTTAGTTTTCACGGTTAAATCCCTCACATGATTGGAACGTGAGGTTATATTTGTAATTTTCCAACCATTTTAAGCCTATAATTCCACTTCCGTTTTAATGTTCAGTTAATTGTCATTCAAAACCCTCATTCTTCAAACACCCAAACACACCATCCATTTCATCCAAACCCATACGATAATGACAACCGATAATCATGGAAAACCTCACGACCGTATTCGTCAAGTAGTTGACTAGTCTGATGTTGATGCACTTTACGGTGAGTTTAATCATTGATTCATTAATTTTTTTTTTCAAATTTTGGTTTCTAAGTCTGAAACCCTAGAAATTAAAACGGGGAAAGTGTAATAGGGTAAGGACGATGATATAAAAGGATGAGGAATTATAGGCTTAAAAGGATTGGGAAATTACAAATATACCCTCACGTGCCAAGCATGTGAGGGATTTAACCGTGAAAACTAACTCAGTTAATGTAAAGGACAAAGATTGTAACAAACTATTGAAATAAAGTACAAAAATTGTAATTTTGTCTTATTTTTATCTTACTCACTAGCACTTAAATAGTTATATTTTTTCATTTTTATACACTTACAATAATTTGATAGGGGATGAACATTAGCTTTTCAATTGTTCATATATGAAAACCCAATGTAGCGACTTTTCATAATATACAGGTGGGGTAGGGAGATAATAGATGAGATGTGGTGAGTCTTTAGGCTAGTGGGTGTACAAACATGAAAAAGGTAATGTCTTAATGCCACCTAAGACAACCCCTATGTTATCTTGGTTGGGACATGACAAGGGTGTGGAGACACCAAAAAAGCCATGTCTCTTGCATTTATTAATATTTAATTATTTTTTAATATTAATTTTTATTATAGTTAAAACAAAAAAAAGACAATATAATGTTAAAATAAATACTAAAATTACAATAAAAAACTTCAAGTTAGAAAAAAAAAATAAAACACTTCATCACATAAAATACAACATTACATAATGTTTAAAATTAAATACTAGTCGTCGTGTTCATTGTTCCAAATGTATTCAATCAATTCGGCTTGAAGATGATGATGTATGTGCTCGCTACGTAACGAGAATTCGTTTAACTCTTGCTGCTCTGGGCCAACCGGAATAGTATTCTCCTCTACCACGTTTTCATCGTACTCACAAAATAGCTCGGCCTTCGTCTTCGATGATCATGTTATGCAGCAAGATACAAGCAAACATATGATAACATAGTTTTTTGGGTGTGAAAGCACGTGCCGGGTTTGCAATGATGTGCCATTTTGCTTGTAGAACCCCAAATACTCGTTCAATGTCCTTTCACGCCGCTTCTTGATAACTAGCAAATTTCTTTCTTTTTTCGTCGGGATGGTGCTGAACAGTTTTAACGAGTGTAGAGTAGGTTGGGTATATTCCATCAGCAAGATAATACCCGCACATGTACTCAACCCCCGAAACTGTAAATCTTGTATCTGGACCAGTTCCTTTTACAACATCCTCAAAAACCAATGATTGATTAATGACATTAATGTCGTTATTCGATCTGGGAACACCAAAAAAAGCATGCCAAATCCATAAATCTTGTGACGCAGCAACCTCTAAGATTATTGTTGGATGCCCTTGATCGCCTCGATAAAACTGGCCACGCCATGCATTAGGGCAATTCAACCACGGCCAATGCATGCAATCGATGCTTCCGAGCATTCCTGGAAAACCATGCTTTTCGTGGTGGAACTCATACAATTTCTAGACTGCATTGGAGTTTGGTTTTCGCAAATATTTTTTGTTGTACATCTGCACAACACGTTCGCAAAACTTATACAGGCATTCACGTGCCGTTCTTTCGGACATCCGTAAATACTCGTCCCACAAATCGGCTGCTGTCCCGTAAGCTAGTTGGCGCAATGCTGCTATGCATTTTTGTAAAGTTATGAACCCCCGTTTGCCTCAAGCATCGTATCGTAAAGTAAAAAACGGGTCACAACTGGACAAGTCATCGGCAATACGTACGAACAGTCGACGGCTCATTCCGAACCGGCGTCTAAACATCTCACCCGTGTACACCAGTTGATCGGCAAAGTAATCTGCTACTAATCGCTCGTGGGCACCTACACGTATGTTGTAAATAAATATAACTATTGTGGCGATATAAATCTAAAAAAAAATAGTGACGATGTAAATTATAAACATTAAATATATGCGATATAAATTCTAAAAAAAGTAGTTGCTATATAAATTCTAAAAAAATATATATACACTTACATTCCCGGTCTCCGTTTATTGCCGCTTGCCTATTTCGTGGTTGCGAGCTCACTTATTCGTTTTCCTCCGCCAGAATTAATTGTGCCGCTTCCCAAACCACGTTTATAAAAAGCTGGTTTTTTCTCGCACGACAAAGTAGACGAATTAACCAATGGTAGATAAGACATTGTTTGGTTTATTTTTTAAGAGAATATGAATGTTTTTATAAAAAAAGTAGAGAGGATTTTAATAAAGAATGAGATGAGTTGGGTTGTTATATATAAAAACAATAACAATAATAATAATAATAATAATAATAATAATAATAATAATAATAATAATAATAATCCCCCCCCCCCCCTCTTCTTGAAAATGAGTGGCAAATTTTGAATGTGTGTGTTAAAGTTAAAAAAAAAAATTCAGCCAATCAAAACAAAAAGCAAGTGCCCCCACGCCGGTACTCTTCTCCCCGTCTCCCCCTTCCTGTCCATCTTCCACACCACTAGGGGGCGGTGTTCCCCCTTCCCCACTCCGGAGGGCCTTACAGTCTAATGATGGGGAGAGGTTAATGGACAAGATTTGAATTGTGTTATCCTGAGTTGGCTGAGGATACACGCTCTCTCCACTCTAATTCACTTTATATTATATCCATTAATTTCGTTTTCTTTCTATAATTTACTTTTTATTATATCAACAATTTTTTTTTTCTCTAGAAAATAACTCATCTTTTATTATATTAATATTTGATAACAAAGGTTTGTTAAATTATGTTATTTAGATAGAAGATACCCTCGTCTAACGTGCCAATTGGTCCAACGTCTATTTGAGGTGGGTTGGTTTTATTGGTAACTTCCAAGCTTTTAAAAAGAAAAACATTTACCATCTACATAGACACTACTGCTTTAAAATGATTCTGCATAACCTTTTTTGAACTGATAATTACATGTAACAACTTTAACTAAAATCCACACATAAGTATAACAAGTTAGCTAAGTTTATTAAAAAAAAAAAAAAAAAAAA